>CM033462.1:10623631-10653852 GCA_019425755.1 Amaranthus cruentus | reverse complement strand
TTTGACAATCAAGAAAAAAGAACCCTAATCTTAGAAGAAAAAAGAAAGTAACCTGGAAATCCCATTCAGCAGCAATGGCTTTAGCAAGAGAAAGAGTAGGGAGTTTAAGAGGACGTTTGGTAGGGGTTTTAAGAGTTCGATAATCTAACATTACACTCCATCCATTTCCATCATCAGCCTCTCTTGTTGTTACTTTCTGGTAGAATCTCTTTCCAACAACTGATCCTGTCATAAACGACATTGGCATCGTCACTGACGACTTCGTTTCCTTCGTTTCTGGCCTCAAATGTATGTTGTCCCCACCATCTGATGAAAATGTGAAGGAGTCAGATTGTTCAGAGGTGGCGGTGGTAGTGGTATTGGCGGCGGCGATGTTGAAAGGGCGGCGATGAGTGGTTAGGGTTCTTAAAGTTTGAGTGTAGATTGATTTCAATGAATTTCTTATGATGCTTGATGCCATGGATTCAAGGGTTGGTATTGAATCTTTGAATTTGATTCAATTTTGAGGGATCAATTGTGAATGTTTGGGTTTAATCGACCAGAGTGAGGGTTTCGTTCGTTGGGGGTGTATGAATCTACTTCAAGTCTTCAACGAACAGATCCGGGTAAATAAAAGAACAGCTACACTGTCTTTCTGAAAGATATTTGCTTATGCTTATAATCATCATATCATCATATCATACTTCATCATATCATGCTTCATATCATATTCATATCATATCGTATCATATCATATCATCATATCATCATACTATCTACTAATACAATAAGAGAATCTGACACATGTCAACTATGCAAAAGAGCTTTTCCCTCCAAAGAAAACTTTCCAAATAAATAATCTATCAAATGCACACTTTGTCAACTTTTAATTGAATTTAATTGATTTTTTTAATTTAAAAAATGTAAATACCTTTGTATTCGAATAATTTAGCATTACGTTTTAGTCACATTATTATTACATTTTAAAGACAAGTTTATTTTCAATATATTTTTTATTTTACATTATTTAGTTATTTACAATCTATTTTTTATTTTACTTTATTTCTTTGAAAAGAACATTTTTAATGAACGTAAATACCTTTGTATTTGAATAATTTGATATTACGTTTTAGTCACATTATGATTACAAATATTATTACAAGTTAATTAAGAAAAAATAGCTACAATGTATTTTAAAATTATTTTTAGAATATATTTTAAATTATTTTATACATGTTACATTTTTATAATTAATTTTTATACATGTTATATTTGTATGGAAAATTACTTTAAATATCCCAACCTTAGTCGATTTGATTCTAAAAATTTCAACTTTTGATTAAAATTAAAAAAGTCTAAATTTTTGGATTGTCTCATCTTAAAGCTCTGGACTCTGTAGTAATTTCAAAGAGAGTGTATCTATTGACATCTCAATTCATTTATAGTTTTACGTATTTCATCTCTGAAATGGTTCGGGTCGGAGTAGTCTGGGTTTAAAGACAAGTCTATTTTCAATCTATTTTTTATTTTACATTATTTAGCCTACAACATTAATTCTTTGTCCAAATCATGTGTCCTATTTCTTTGAAAGAACATATTTAAAAAATGTAAATACCTGAATAATTTAGTATTACTTTTTAGTCACATTATGATTGTAAAAAATAATACAAGTTAATTAAGAAAAAAAAAACTACAATGTATTTAAAAATAATTTTTAATATATTTTAAGTAATTAAGAAAAAATAACTACAATGTATTTAAAAATAATTTTTTATATATTTTAAGTTATTAAGAAAAAATAACTACACTGTATTTTAGAATAATTTAACATATTTTAAGTTACGTTCTGGTATTACATTTTAGGGACATATTACTCTTAGTTTTTTTCAACGTTTTTAGAACCCTTTTAATAGTTTCAAATTCTTACTCTAATTTTAGATGTAACATAGTTCTATTATGCGAACTAGAATGAAAAATTTTCCTATGTTCAACGATTTGAGCTAGAGATTTAAACGGTGTAAATAATACTACAAAAATTAGAAAATTTTCTTATTAGATTCTTAAATTAACAATGGAATAGTTAGGGACCCTAATGATTGTGAAGTCTTGATCAACATTCTCATAAGGTGTATAAACAAGTTCATTTATCAAATACATTCTTTTAGCTTATTTTACCATTTAAATAAACTAATTCCATCAACTAGAGGTGTTCATTCGGATCAACGGATTGATTTCGGTCAGGTGTTTTGGGTCTGTTTAAAATCGGGTTTTGTTTTCACATTGATTTTTACATATGGTAGATCCATTTTTAAGTCGGGACAAATCGGGTTCGATTATAAAGTCGGGTGTCTATCGGGTCATCGTGTCTGTTTTGAACTCCTCTACCCTCAACCAACTAATGCTCAATTCTCTCTTTTACTAAACACTCTCTTTGTTAGATTTAAAATCACATCATAATGTACATTTACTCTTGCAATAAGAGAATAAACTCTATGAAAGTTTGAGTTATAACCAAGTGAAGATATCAAGCAAATACTCTATCTTAGATGTTAAAAACCAAATTATTTATTACTTACATGATTTTCAGGTGATCCGTGCACGGCACGGGTAAATACCTAGTTATTCTATATTTTTCTAATGGGTTAATCCAATTAGACATGGTTTTTCTGACCGTCTCTTATAAGAACTTGTGTATTTTAAAAATTTAGTAAAAAAAAGTCTCTTAAATAATCTGCCCATCCTTGTGAAAGACCATTGTTACCATATTATTTCTAGATAGTTTAATTTTTATTTTTTTAAAAAAAATTACCAGTTGTCACATTTTTAAACATTAATATGTATACTAGTTGTTAGTTGTTACTTTTTTTGAAATATCTCATCGAAAAATTATAGAAACTGAAAATCAATGAAATTTACATTGAGACGATTCGAACAAGATCTCACATGAATATGTTTTAAAAATTAAACTATAGATCAACGACAATTCTTCCTCCTTATGAATAGAGTCAAATTATCGTTTGGTGCAACTAAATAAAAACGGAAGAATATACAAAAATATTCTTCCTCCTTATGCATCTTCATTGGTCTACTCTTATATATGCTTCTTTTGTGGTAGGCATCTACGGTAACCAGTTAAAATGTGATAAAGAGTGTTGTCATTAAAAAAATACAAAAATTAAATTATTCACGATAATTAATAATAATAGATATTATTCACAGCAAATGGGTAATAGATGGATTATACTTCTACATGACAATTTTTTTAAGAAAAATAAAAATTATCTTTATATAACTTTTAGCCTAAAGTAGGAGTAAATAGTCCTTAACAAAATTTAAATTACTACACACATTTATGAAATTTTTTTTGAAGAACCTAGTTGTGGGGCCGCGTGCTACGCACGCGGTCCCCCAAGTTACACTATCGAATTTCGGGATACTATTTTATAAACATTTATTTAACCATAATACGGATGAAAATATTAGAATATTAACATGTTACAAACACGTGAATGATGCAAATGATTCACTGCTTATATGAGCAATAATAGGAACCTGAACTCAAATGAAAATAGAGGATAATCCTCTTCAAGGTTCAAGTCACACTAAATACTTGACACTCGAGAGGTTAAAATTATATTGTTACTTTAGCATTCACACAAATCTGCTTCTATAAAATCACAAAAACTTGCGTAAGACTGTCTTATTCTAAGACCACAACTGAACCAGCCTATTTTCAGGCGTGTGCACTACACGCGTTCCAGATTTCAATTTTTTTGGTTTTTTTAGACATTTTTCAATTTGGACCTTAAAGGTATCAATTTTGACCTTAAAGATATCAATTTCAACAAAAGTAGTACTTAAACATATCAATTAAAATAAAAATTTCAATAACATGCTATTCATTTCTTATCACTGTCAATTATTACCAAATATGCATCAACTATAACTTTATCTTATTTCTGTTATGATGTTGACTATATCAATTATAAACAAAATAAATAAACTACAACATACAATGCAATGCTTATCACTATTAATTATATTATGTAGAAATTGATCACTTTAACTTAAAATTGATTTCTTATGGGTTCAAATTGAAAATTTTCCTTTAATTGATATATATATATTTTTTTGAAAGATAATTGATATATTTAATTACCACTTTACGTTCAAATTGATATCTTTAAGGTCAAAATTAATACCTTTAAGAGTAAAATTGAAAAATGCCCAGAGAAATGAAAAAAGCTGATGAGCTCCATATTGCACCGCATCTTATACTAAGACGATCTTACGCAAGATCTGCTGTAAAAACATTACATAAAAGATAAACAAATAGTGTTGATATGCATGGCGCTAGTGTCATACATAGACAAGGACCTATCTAATGCGGCTAACACAATTTCTCAGGTGGTGTAGCAAAGTCAGCAACGTTGGCTATACCAATGCCACATATGAAAGTAGGAGCCCGAAAATGAACTGCAATGAAAAGTAAGATTTTGGTGAATCGGTGAAGTAATATGCAAATAAATAAACACATCACAAGAAAATAGTTGACAATATAATCATGTAGCACAAAACATAAGCAAAAATATTCATACCTACCTTTTCAAACACTTCCAAAATTGATCTTGGCATATGTACAAGTTCAACTCTAGGTAAATCCTCTATTTCTCTTGGCAAATATTTGATGTTGATGTGGGATGAGAATTAAGGATTCTACTCCATAATAAAATTTTAAAATACAACATACTACAGGCAATCTATTGTACGTCTTTCCTAAAAAATTGCGTTCAACAGTTGTTTTCTTAAAAAACACATGCTCAATGCTCATGTTCATTGCTCATACTACCTACTTATAATAAATCCTGTCTCAACTTGAGATTTTTAAGCACAAAAAGTCCTTTTATAAGATCAATTTGGCAGAATGTTCCCCTATTATAGAGCTGGTAAAAGTTGACCCGACCTGAACTTAATCCGAAATAGGTGGGTTTGGGTTGAGACTTTTGACCCAATTAATGATATAGGTCGACCCGACCTGATCTGTTTATTAAATGGATTAGGTTCAATTCAAAATTTTTAACCTAATAACCCATTTAATTATATATGTTAATTTCGAGTTAAATCAATAAGTATAAGCTAAACTTAGTTCATTTAAAAAATTGATAATTTTTATAGTAAATACAAATAAACAACAAAAAAAACACATGAAGTTAAAATTAAAGCCTAAAAAATTAGATTTAATCAACGTTAAAAACCTTAAAACGAAAACAAAATAATACCTATAAACGGGTTAAGTGGGTCGAAATCAGGTTAACCTGATCTGTTGCAGGTCGGGTCAAGGTTGTGATTTTTGACCCAATTAACTAAATGGATTGGGTTTGAGTCAAGGGTTTTTTGACTTGTTTATATATGACCTGAACCCAAACCCGACCCAACTTGATCTCTTTTATAGGCCTACCCAATTAGTCGAACATATACTTTATGTGATAGATCATAGCTATATCTTAATCAAGAATATAGTTCGATAATCAAGAATATAATTCTATGTTAATTATAGAATTTTATTTTATGATCAACTATACAAGCTAATAACCAAAGCATTATGATGACACAGCGATAAAAACATAAAACCGTAAAGCTAATCAATTGAATGTATAACTGCATCCTTCTCTCCAACTGTATCTGTTCTCTAATCTTTTTTCCGTATCTTAACATAAAAGCTCGAAATTAATAGAAATTTACATTTGTCTCAACTTTAGCTTTACCAGATGTTAGAATTAGGACTTCCCGTAAGCCAAAAGCATGAGTTAGTGCAGAAAAATAGGGTTCTGGTTTATATTTTAAAAAAATTAGCTTCATATTTCAGTCTGATATGGTCTAAAAAAAGATCAAATAATTTTTATAGAAAAAGTCAAACCAGTCTATTTAGACCATAGACCCGACCAAATAATAAAATCCCAATTTAATTCGGTTTGATTCGCAGTTAAGACTAAATTTTAATTAATCCTATAATTATCAAGAATTAGCGTCACCACAGGTAACATTATAGACATAGTGAGTTAAACCCAAAGATCATGTTGAGTAATTACTAAGTAAAACCATGCAAAGGCCAGACATTGATATCCTTACCATTTACGATCATCATTTACAAACAACATAAACTTTCTACCAAAAAAGCAATAATAATTTAAGTATTCAGAACAACACAATATACAAGGCTACTTAAGGTGATCCTAATTTATGGCTTGATGCCTCAAATATTATCTTAACCAATATTAGACCAACCTAATAAATTAGAAGTATATCTTGATTGTTTTCTTAACCATTTAAAGTGAGGACAACCTAAAAGAATAAAATTTTGACTCGTGTACTATACCAATCATCCTTCTATACAAAATGAAAAGAAAGATGCTTATAAGTGAAACCAAAACAATCAAAACCATAAAAACTGTGTCAAATCCAAAGCAACAATTCAGGTCCTATAGCAAAATCAAATTAATTTATATGAATCGGAAACCTAAGAGTATATATTGTAAAAAAAAGCTGAATAAGTGAAAACTTACAATGAGATCGAAGGACCTAAACTTAAAGCAATTCGCAACCATTCTTCAAAATAGCGAGTAAAGGCTCTAGATTCTCGTCATTTTTGTTCTTCATTCTGATTGTCACCTGCATTGTGTCTAAGGTCTATTTAAGCTCTAGCCCTTTAAGCGATTTTTTGCTACAAAAATCAATATGTCCCATTATTTAAAGAAATGACTAAAAAAAACATGTTGTATACTCGTGAAGTACAACAGTGCCCTCTAAATATATTATATTCTAATATATTAATAACAATAAAAGCACTTGTCTCAAAACCAACTCCTGGTATAGTAAGCCGAAAGTCATTAATCAATGTAATGTACAATAAGTGCTAGTAAGAATATATTTATTTGTTTCTTTGTTTAGAATATGTGTAAGAAAAGGCTTTTATGATTAAATTATCTTCAGGTTATATATAGTATTCCAATAGACTGATAAACGTGTTTCAACCTTTTGGTGAAATACAACGGTTAAGGGGTGTTTGGCATGTGAGATTTGTGAATAGGAATAGGACTTTGTCCCAAAAAAAAGTTTAAGTTTTTATTTGTTTAGGGAATGGGAATAGAGAATGAGACTAAAAAATGAGAAAGTCTCCAAGAAAAATGTGCTGGGGAAGGGTGGATATTTTAGTTGAGACTTTCCTTATCATCTCTTTCTTCCAAGTCCCTAACATGACAAACAAGGGATCGGACTTTTCTATTTTCAAAGTCTCATATTAAAAGTGTCATATTAAGGTCACAAAACTCTTATTCCCTTGTGCCAAACACCCCCTTAGAGTTTAAGTAGAGTAAGAAAAAGTATAATTGAATCCATCACTCTTGCACACTACAATTTCCTCAAATATGCGATATAAAGTATAAATTCTAAAAATCTATTCTAGAAGAGGAATACACTAAAATCCAAATCAAAATAGAATAAAGAAAAAGGCAAAAAACTAACTTAGACTTATCGTTGTTTTATTTTAACAAAGATTTATCCTTGTTTTTCCTGCTTGATTGAGAGCTAAAGTTAGTAATGAGTAAAAGCTGCCAGGCAATTACATGTTTCCAAGCAGCTTTTGATGATTAAAATTTAAAATGAATAAATCGAAGGACTCAAACAGGCATCAGAATTGAATTGGACCTCCAAATTACAGTTTAAAAGATAAGCAAGTTTCTTAGTAATGCATGTATTGAAATGCTGAACAAAATTAGGGGGTCGATGGAGAATATTCTGGTCAGGAAAGCAAAATAACATGTGAGGACAAGTCAAACAAGCACTTGTGTTGATCATTAAACCATTGCCTTCAAGTTTCAGCCAAAGGATGCATATGCAAAAACAACTAAGTCTTGCAGAAATCTATTTGCTATAACTCTAAAGCACTCTCCAAGACTATAGTGCAGAAACAAGGCCATATCGCATCAACTGAGTCGTAAATCTACTGAACAATATACTCGTGCCGTAAAGGTGTAAAAAAAATCGTGTTTTAGGTCGGTTCAAAGGATATTTTATAGTTTCACACCTATTTCTCAGGCTACAAAATTTTAACGACAAAAGAACATGGCACAAACAAGAATGAAGAATAATGAATGCTCTGACAATATATAAAGTGCAAGACAACAAAATTCAGGAGCTAAACAATAAGACAAAGAGCACAGCAAGGACAATAATGTAAATAAGGATTGTTCTTATCATATTCATATAGCTAAATGCAAGACAACACAAATCTCCAAGTGGAAATATTAAGAAATGATACTTACGACTTTTATTTGCTGCAAGGCATTAACGATATTGAATGTATTTCGCTAACATTTTGCCCATGCCTATCATTATCATCTTCCTCCTCCTTGTTAACTTTCTCGAAGTCCTATTTCGATGCATCCATTACTGCTTCCATAGTCCATACTTGGTAATTGTTTCTAGCGAGTGAAAGAAAAAAATCATTGATATTTAGTACCCACTACCAAGCAAGGGAAAAAACCCCATAAGTCATCTATGTTGCATTTAATTAATTGATAAGAAAAAGAAATGACTAAAGCTATATTCACTTACAAACCTACATTTCATACCTTAAACATCAATTAACCGTGTAGTTAAGGCTACCCATCGCTTTTTAGTCATTTAACATCAATAATATTCACTTACAAGTTATATGAACCCTTCGAGAACAAAAAATAACTCAATGTTAATTGTGCACGAGTCCAAGTACGAGATTTGATATTAAAAACTCATCAAACCCAAAAAGAATGAATAATCATGCAATAAAACCCATGGATGTTCGATAATCACGATTCAAACTATCTACAGAGATAAACAAAATTGTAACCAAAATTCATCGAGCATAAAGTCAAAACATCAAAAATAAAATCAGCTAAGTAGGATAGTATATCAAAACAAATAATAATACTCAACGAAAAAGAGAGCGATTAAACTATAATAAGGATTCAAAATTATAGATCCAACATTAGCAAAACCAAAAACAGAGTAATAATTTAAGTCTAATTTTTCTCAATTCATAAAGCTAGCAAAACTACTCTGATGCAGAGTAAAGAGAAAAACAAGAACAATCCCTCAATCGAACCACGATGGATTAATTACCGCCAGCACTCTGGTAAACATAGGTAAGACCGCACTTTCAACAATTGAATCTCCATTTCAGAATATCATCTCAAATTATAAAAACAGGTATAGTTGATAAAAAGATTAGTTACATTGAAGGCATCATACCCATCACAGTTTTGCTCCTCGCAATAAGCACGAAACTTAACGCATTGATTCTTGACCCTATTTGCTCCAATACTGCAAAAACATCAAAAGTCACCCACAAAATTAGGATAGTAGAAACTTCATCTCATAGCCAACAAGGTGCTATGAATAACAATTCAACCTCAAAATGAATCATCAAAACATCTCCATAGTTATTAACAAGAACCAATAGACCAAACAAAAATAATATTTGCGTATGGTGTAGTTTTAAATTTCACACACACACACACACAAAAAATATCCCTCAATTCAATTGAAGATCGAAAAGTGCTTCATATAATAGCAGATCAAACAGAAGACAAAAAACCCAAATCAAATAAATCGAACTCCTGAGCCTAAATAGCATAGAAATTACCTAGAGTTAATAGTCCATTTGCTGCTGCCAAGCACAATGCACAACACTTTCTTAGCCTTTTCCCAAGAGCTTGACTACAGCCTAAAGTACTGGTCTTCTCACCATCAAAGTAGATAATAAATAAATAAATAAACAAGTTTCAAATCAAACAATCAGATCACACAGCTTTAGTTTTGTTTTGGGTTTTCGGATGAAAAGCACCAGGCCTTTAGACTTCAAAGAATCATCACTACCAGCAATTTTCAAATCATATAATGCCTCCAATTAATGTTAGATTACATGAAAATTCAACTTCCAATTGTTTTAAGCAATAATTGGTAAAATTTGGTGCAAACAGAAGTGCGTAAACATCAACAAAAACATAGCAAAAACTTCAAAAAATTTGCTGCAAAGCCAAATAGAAACAACCCACTTCAAAAAACACTTCAAACCAAGATTTTCTCTCATCATAGCCTTTAAGCAAAAGAAATGAAGGTCCTAAATAACCAAATTTGTAAATCTTCAAATAAAATGACCCACCAAGAAAAAACCTAAAAAATAAATATAAACCCTAATTGATAAACCTCAAAAATTCTCAAATCAATTAACAAAATCATAAAATTAAAGTTAGAAAGAAAAAAAAATCAAAAAGGCAAAAACTAAAAGAACAAAATAAACAATCAAAATAAAGAAGAACATACCAGTGATTAGAATTACAAAAAGGCAAACTAAAAGAGCAAAATAAATAATCAAAATAAAGAAGAAAATACCTGCAGTGATTAGAAATACAAAAAGCCCATGTATAATTGTAGAAGAAACTGAAGAAGAAGGCGATAACAACGACTGCAACATGTTTCTTGATTTTCTTCAACAACAAAAATTATTATTTGTTATTCGATGAAGAAGAGGATATCGTAGAGTGCAATAGAGAGAGAGACATAAGAAGAGTATCACAGAAGGAAGAAATGAGTCAAGCAGCGGAGAAAAGCAAATGAAATGAATGAACAGTAATTTCACTATTCATCAGCAAAATGTGAATAGTATTGTTCGCTTAGAAACTTTTTATAGTTACTAGTTGTGGGGCCGCGTGCTACGCACGCGGTCCCCCAAGAAATCCTTTTAAAATCAAAATTATAGTTTAAAGTGGAGTAATTAACCTTGATCATATTTATTGTGTTAATTTTATAGTTTAGCTATTGAAGTTGTTCACAACAAAGTGATCCTATAATGATTTCATTATATACATTCGAAGTTGTTGATCCAACTAAAAACGCATCTACATCTACAAATTTGGTACACAATAGCATTATAAATTGCAAACACATAAAACAAAAGCTCTCTAAGAAGATTGAATAAAAGTTGTTGTGGGTTTGAAATTCAGATGTGTTTTGCCTTGGCCCAGCATCCCTATAATCGACAATAGTACAATGTTCCAATGGTGCTTGAGGTTTGTCGACAATTATCTCATCTTCTCCATCTTCGAGATCTACAAGAAAGGTCCAATTACTTCATTTGATTGTTCAATTTCAAAAAGCAACATGTAACAAGGAAAAATATCACAACTACTCCAAAATGTCTACTAAAAAATACAACAAAAGTATCCTATATATCTAGCATTCAAAATTAAAATGCCAAATGGACTCTATTTATCAAAATTTTCAGCTTAACGATGAACTTTCATCTGTTTTACTTAAACCAATAAGGAGGATAGAAAAAGTAATGACATACTAACTCTTGAGCAACGGGAATTCAAGATCACAATTATTGCAAAACAGACTTTATAAATTGAAAATTAAGAACCCCCAAAGCATATGTATAGACCGAGAATCTAATAGATATAGAACGGAAAATTTGTAAAGGACATAGAGCACTGACAAGGAGTTTGAACTGGACAAGGAGCGCAGTGATGATGGAAGATTGCCAGCAAGAGCATTGTTGGAGATTCCTAAACAATAGGTTATCAGTGAGCCATTTTCTAACTGAATTCCGACAAGTTACATGCAAAAGTTCTCAAATAGCTCATCAATTTGAGAAATATACAGAAGAATGTGAAGCATAAAGCATTAAAGAAACATTGAAAGCTAAGTAAAACTATGAAAGCTAAAATCCAATGGAGCAACCATGTAGAGAATTGAAAATAAAGAAATATTACTTGCAATTAAAGGATGTCCTCCTACCCTATTAACACATAATAATGTAGCCACCTACATTTACAGACAACATGAGGATGTAGTAGATAACTCACATTCTGGAGTGTTTAGTAACTGTAAAATCAGCATTCAACTACCCGTTAAATTAACTCTAGCTGAGGTCTCTATTGTCGAGCACATAAAAAAAATTAGACTGGCCTGTCGTTGAATAATATATCAAGTAGAATTATTGTCAAAGGCAACCAACTTACAAATACTCTAGAGATTTCATAGTAGAAATTGAACAAGGTATAACTCCATTGAAGTTATAACCAGTAAGATTTCTGTTCTAAAGAACATACCAACTTCCTTTTGATTTAAAACATTTTAGGTTAAAAATAAATTGCTTCAACACAAAGAACCTACTGGATTTTCATTAGGCAAGTCAAGAGAAGAATTTTTTGGTCAATGATAATAGGCAATTTTACCGCATGGAACAGACAGGCTAAAAACATTAAACACAAGCGACAAAATGGAAGCATTTCTAAACAAGGAAGGCAAATGGAAAATGATATAGTATACAAACCAGAAGTAATAGTTTACCAACCAAAAATTCAGGCCAAGATACTAAGTTATTGCTTTCCAGAACAAACAAAAGAAGAACATAATCAATTCCAACACAAGCTAGCAAAACTATCAAATAATTGTCTATAAGGATAGCAATGTAAAAACTAAGAAATACTTCGTCGAATTCCTAGAACAATAGCATCATAGAAGTGCACAAAAATTCCAAGAACTCTGTCTTGCCCACACTACTAAGAATAAAAAACTCTTATTTGAGATGTCTCTGTAAACAACTTCAGTAAAACCTTAATTCATTAATGAGAATAAAAATGCCAGACATTAAGGATTAAGGATATAAATATAACTTAGCATAGTAGTCTTTCCAAACGCGACATGCAATTTGATGCCCTCCCATATTAAAGGCCATAAACTTGATTTTACCAATACTATGCTCTTCAGATGTAGGATATAGAGTTGACTGATGTTGTACCAATCTCTGTCATCCCAAAAATAACCAAATATTACAACATAATATTGCAAAGATTTTTTTAGCCAATTAATACCTGCTAATTAATTGATTTAAAAACATAATATGGAAGGTAATATTTCCTCCGTTCCAAACTTTCAATTCACGCACTCCAATAAACTAAATTAGTCATTAATATCTCTAATTTTGTATGATAAAAAATATAAAATTTGATATTAGTAAATTTTACATGAAAAAGAATCAAACAAGATCCTACTTGACTATGTTTTAACTTATTGATTAAAAACTAATCACAATTTAAGAATAATAAAAAAATGTTACTGCAATATTTCAAGTAACTTATTAGAACATATGAAAATCAAACTGGCATATTCCAATCTAAGATAGTGTAATATTTAATGATAAGTTCATTAATGTTTAATAACAATTTTCCATGACAAAAACTTTACATTTTACAAAACCTAGATAATAATAATTAACATCTATTACAAAACCTAGATAATAATCAGACTGCCATATTTCAATCCTTGAGTGTATTTTAATGGCAATTTTCCATGAGAAAACATAAACATTTTACAAGACCCTTATACATTTCATCATGATTCATCCCAATTGCATTAGAATTTAGAATAGGTAAAAACTTCAACGTTTAATCACCATCAAATATTATTATTAATTGTATAATTAATGATTATTCCATTTTTAGCAAAAATATAATAACCCATCATGAAATACCTCTTTGGGTTTTGATTCTGTTTGCTTTACATTTTGTTTGGCATCTTTTTTGGGTTGTTAATTTAAACCTGCAAATGGAGCTTTAGCAAATGAGGTTAGATTTGTTGATGTGGATCCATTAGATGGTATTCAGAAGGAAAATATGACTGAAATGAAGTTATTTGATCTCAAATATCAACCCTTTACAAAATGAAGATGAAGAATCAAACCACTGTAATATCAACTCATTTACAGGGACCAATTCAACTAACTAAATAATCAAATAAGCTTCTACTCAAATTCTATAACTCAAATTTTATAATAAACTCATGACTCATGTTACTTAAAAAAACCATAATTATTGTTTGCATAAAATTCTAAAACAAACACATGAATGGAACTAATTAGAGAAATTCAAAAAGACACAAATTTTCATACTTAAATAATAAAGTCTAAAAATGTCGAATCAGATCTATCCTGTTGAGCAGCATTAATACTTTGTTAAAAAAACCTTAATTCAATTGGTTCCCATTCATCATTGATCATTTATAATTTCTATTGAATTGGTTATTGAAAACTTTTTTACCAGTGGATAACTTAAAAGGGAAAAAAAGTGAGTATAAGAATGAATTTACCTAAGAGATCAAGTTCAACAAATTTGAACACTATACTTTGAGATATTGTACTTCATTGAAGAACAACAATGTTGAAATACAATCATCAGAGAACACCAATGAATTCATTGCCTACACTACTGACTCGCGAGTACATGGATTCACAACCCGGTATCAATGAGAAAGATTTGAACTTGTGCCCAAAGCCCTCTATCTCACCATTAACTTGGTTGATTGGTTTCTTTCAATAAAGGTTATCCCAAGAAGAGAATTGCAGCTTGTGGGTATTTGTGCTATGTTAATTGCCTACAAGTATGCAGAAATCACACTCAAACAATGAGGAATGATTATTCTTATATAGACAAAAGAAAGACATCAAGCAAAGAGGTTGTTACACGAGAAAAAAAACAAACTAACAAGACTTGTAACAAACTTTTAGAACAAACTTCCTAACATGTGCATAACAAGCAACACGTGTAGAATCAAAGAATCAAAAGCCTCTATGTTTCTCTTGTTGTGTAGCATGTGTTAATCCAACTTTACACCTTTACTTAATGATGCTATACGTGTTGAAACACTTGCAATGTTGTTGTCTTATGATCTGCTATGCTGTGCTGCTGTCTTCATGTGTTATCTTCAATATTTTTATGTTATTTTTTTACTCTCTTCTCACAAACCAGCAGGATAATTGTATGGGTAATCTGGTGTTTAATTCTTATACCAAAAACGAAAGCACGTTTGTATCTAATGTTAACCTTATGCTGCCTTGATATCTTAAGCATTCAAAGACTCCTCCGATCTATGGATGGTACCACTCCTATAATAGAAATTTAACATGGCTAGAATCTAGATTTCCAAAGATAATCGAAAACACATATTGAAAACTTACATAACCCTATATTGTTACGTAAAAAACCCAAATTAAAGAAAAACCTACATATCATCCGAAATCCATTTAAAAGAATCCTAATTGGCAGCCGAAAATCCAAACAGAACCCTAATTGTTAATTGAATAACCCAAATTAAAGAAAAACTTATGGATCATCTCAAAACACAAATTGAAGAACCCTAATTGGCATCCGAGACCCCAAACTGAACCCTAATTGTTAATCGAAAAATCCAAATCAAAGAAAAATTTACAAATCATCTAAAAACCCAAATTAAAGAACCCTAATTGGCATCCAAAAACCCAAATCAAAAGAAAAACTTACAAAACCGTTCCCTTGCAACTTTCTCCAACTGACAGCCTGAATCAAAGCTTTTCCTGAAAGAAAGGAAATAAAAAACGATGTTAATCATAGAACGAAAATGTCGACAGATTTTGGCATCAGTCATCACCCTCAATAGGCTTAACATAATAAGATCATTGGAGTAAGTAATGAAGAAAGCTAGCAAAGTAATGAACGAAAACAGTAACACATACTTCATCAAAAATTAAAGAATATATTAAATCAAATGGGGATGGAAAATAAAGTAGATTGTGATGCACAATTTACAAAATATTGTCTCTAGATAAAAACATTTGATGATTCCATAACAAACCAGTAATCTTTACTAATCCTCACATCAATCAAAAAGAACTTAGAAGCTTTAAATCAAAAACAAGATTTACACATCAAAAACCTAAAATGAAACATCCAATCAAAACCCAAAAAAACCCAACAATTTTCTACAAACAAAATCAGAAATCAAATTGTCATACAAGAAAGAAGAAACATCCAATCAAAACCCTAGAAAGCCAACAATTTTCTACAAACAAAATCAGAAATCAAATTGTCATACAAGAAAGAAGAGGAGGCAAGAGGAAGACAAAGAACCGAAGAAGAGGCGAGAGGAAGACATGAAGCATCTCCGGCGATGCTCTCCCGACAAAGTTGATGGTGGTTCGAAGGAGAAAGAAGTAAAAGCGCGAGGTTGAGAGACAAAAACGGAGGAAAAATTAGGATGAGTAACCCGAGATGAAAAGTGGAAATGGAATTCTTTCTTTGCAAAAAGTGGAAATGGAAGATGAAAAGGAAAAGGAAAGCAGAGATATACAGTGATTTCACTATTCACAATGGGTTTGATGAATAGTATTGTTTGTTTGCAAATGTTTTATATGTAATAGATAATAGAAATAGACTAGTTGTGGGGCCGCGTGCTACGCACGCGGTCCCCCAAGCTATACTATTAAATTTAATAATGATATTTTATACAATTCTATTAATATTAATACGAATGAAAATATTTAAATGCCAATATGTTGCAAAGGTGACAAATCAGCACAAGTATAGATCTCAAAGTATTATAATATCAATGGTTTATATCCACAACTCAACGAGCATTTAACTCATCTTGTTCAGGCAATCAATAAGCTTACAAATCCAATCAAAAGGATTACAAAGCTTCTAGTCCGATGAATCAAGCAATGATCTATGTGTTGCAGTAAATTCCAGTAATGAGATTTATATCATATTCAATAATGAGAAAATATATGACATTAATAGACCCAAACAACATAATTTACATTCTGATCTTGGGACAACATAAAGATAGACTGCATAATCTCCTCCATCACAATACGTTGGTTTTAGGGTCCTAGTAGTGTTTCAAAACTCTCTGTAAAGCAAAATTTAAAGTATAAGATCTATGTTTATCTCACATTCAACATTATAGCAGGGAAATATTTGGATTTACAAAAAAAACATCAGTGATAGTGTTATTAATACCTGATGACTCGACACCCGTTTGGATGGGTTGACAATGTCACAACTTGATCATAAAACGTTAATATAATGAACTTGATAGCTTCTTCAGGTATGCACTCAATGCACTTTTTGATGACACGATTCCCATTTTGATCACGTACACAGCGCATCACACGACCATCTAGCTCCACAACCATCTTTTTTTGTTGGTCTAAATCGACAAATACAATTGCTTGATGAGTGAGTAGAGCAAAATGAGAAACGCATGAATATTGGCACAATCTTGATACAACGCAAATTTAATTGTTTTCATATTCCACTAACAGAGATATGAAAACGATGAATGTAGTAGATAATCTCACAAGTGCATTTGCTTTCGTTGAAACCGAAGCCCTCATATGAGAATAAGGCTAAGGCATTGCTCCATTTAATTGAAGAAAATTGATTGTGGAAATTATTTTTTCAGATCTAATAGTTGATAGCTCTTCTGAACACCATAGAAAATTGGGTATAGTCCTCAAAGAACCAATTACATAAAGAAACAACAAGAGCCTTGATTCCAAAAGATTGGGGATATATTTCAAAATAGATAATAGAAATGATAAAATACAAACACGAAAAATTTCATGCTTGATACTTACACTCACATTAGGTTGTGTCTGGAGATTCTTAAAAGATAGGTAATGCCATTTAAGTAAAATAAATTGAATCACAGATAAAGTAATTTTTAAAGAAAATAAGTCATTATCAAGGATAGAATCCAACAAAATCTATGGGTATAAAGATAAAATGAATTCCATTTGCAATTTATTGATTGTGATTATATCAGAGATGTTAGAATGCAGAGTATAACAAAATTAATTGTGACTGCATCATGGTTGTAAGAAAGCCGTTTTACAGTGGTTTCTGCAACTGCGACCAAAATTGTAAGTTTGCACTAAAGGCATAATTATCACAAATCCTAAAATAAAAATTACATAAAACGATTTTCAAAGAGGAGTGGGAGTCATGGTTAATGCATTGTTTTTAAAGTATTTATCAGGCAGAAGAGCACAATAACTATGTAGCAGTATTCAGTTGTGTTAAATTTTAATTCTACATAAACCCACCAAATTACTTTTCATAATTTAAAACTATAATAGTTCCTATTTTTAATTCTACTACAATCTATATATGCAATGAAGTGTTGAATTCAATGTTGCTAAGGAAATCATCATAAAATCAGCAAATCCATGATTGAAGATGACAAAGGGAGAAAATAAATACACCTTAGAATTAGAGGCGTCCATGTTGCGAGAAGAAAAATGGATTGAAGGTATTAAGGGTATAAGAAATAGAGTTAATCACTAAGAAAAGGTTTTAGTAGAAAACATGAAAAAAGAAGGTGAACAAAAAAAAGTGAGAAAACAAGATATCATTTACTATCAAAGTCAAAACTCCAGTTCTGATTTAACCCATGTATACTTGATCATCGACTTTATTACCAAACATGAACGTAAAAAAATTATAACTTTCAATAAACCCAGCTATACAAAGAATTAACAGTAGAAAACAATATTGGAGGCTAAAATTAAACTTCAAGAACATACCTGCGGTAAAATTAATTCATCTTCAATTGGGGATTCAGATTTCAAACTCAATGATTTAAACGCATCAACAAGTGTGAAATTCAGAATGTTTGGGGTATTCAACGAAGTTGAAGAAATACGACCCACTTGACAAAGTAATACACAACAACATTATTATTCATATTATGAAAACTAAAGTTAATGCAACAAAAACCTTAAAAATTGCCAACTTAAAACAAGAGCATGAAACCAAGCTTATTCCAACAAAATTAACAGAAAAGAACACGAAGATATGATAACATTCCAACAAGTTTAAAGAGATCCAACTATATAAAATTTATAAATCTTAGCACCATCAAGAGCCACAGAAACACTCCTTTGAAAATCTAAATCATACAAATAACATACCACATCAGTTGCAGCCTCAGCAGACAGCAGGACCTTTAATTGAACCCAAATAAGATTGAATCAGTCATCGATATCCTTGTTCTGGAGCAATAAGATCAGGTTGATACCCATCAGCTTCCGTAAGTAACTTCCTCACATAAAGCTTCTTGTCAAACAACAACCTTTTCAAAGCAGCGGGAAGCTGATTATCAAAGACACTGTACATTTTATCACCTGGGCATCTGCAAAGGTGCAACAACTGAGCGTCAATCAGATTGAACACAAGGACCGCTTGAAAAACTTGTACACAAAGTATCAAGTAAAACTAAAATCTTCCAATTAAACAAGCCCAAAGAAATTTTGTACACTCTATCAAGATGTTCTTTGAAATTTTGATCAAATCCCTTGCAAATTTCCATGACCATTGAAAGCTTGCCTTGCAAAATTTTTTAACTTGTCGAGAATGGACGTAGACAATAAGAAAGTCAAACTAATACTATTTAAAAAAAAAAGAAACATAGTCACGAATGTTATAGTAGAAGTACTGAAGAAATCTGATTCTAAAATCCATGTAGCAGAATTGAACACAAATGTAGGAGAGCAATTAGATGAAGACATATTGTAAACCATTAGTCTTCAATAGTGTGTTCCAAATTATCCTGAGAATAGAAGGCAATAGTATCTCAATTCTCAAGCGACAAGCTAAGTGATAAAAGTTTAAATGAGAAGTCTGATTCTGACAGAATGCTCTTGTTTCTAAGTAAATCATCCGGTCAGAATGCTCTTGTTTCTAAGTAAATCATCCGTGCAATAAACCTAATGCTGGTCCAACGAAATAGTTATGGAAATGATGCATATAAACAGAATGTTGGTCCAACCAAATAGTTATGGAAATGATGCGTTTAAACAAAATGTTGGTCTAACCAAATAGTTTAGCCGCAGGTTTGGTTAAAAATAACGAGGGAAGATGAAGAAAGTAATAAGTACAAGTAATGGGTGCACCAAGAAAAAAACCTAATACCAACCATTTAATTGGTGAAATAGTACAAAGGAAGATGCTGAAGTTGTTGCTGCTGGTAAATAAGGGTGAATGAGTAACTACTGCCACAACTCTCAATTTGTGAAATCGTGCAACTGTGTGAAACTGCCTACAAAAGTATATGGTCAATCGATGTTGTACTGTGTGATTAGAAGTATATGATTAATCGATGGTGTACGGAGTATGTTGAATGAGTTGCCATATAGCAACAATAATAATAATAATAATCTTTTGTAATAGAGGGAACAAGAAAGCAAGAACAACTTATTTTGCTGATAGAAAGAAATAAACTTTATAATTACAAACCTTAAATCAAAAGCAAGAATCAAAGCATTGAGAAAATTAGGGTTTAACACCCACTTTAAAGTTCCATTAATTGATTTTTCAAAACCTTCTTTATAAATCCGCAGAAAAGAAAAACAATAATGCTTAAGTAAAACAAATATCAACTCAATATTGGTTTGAATACCATGTTTGTATGTGACGATCATCAGACTCACCTTAGCCTTTCTGTAATGCCCGCTCTACCGGTTCTTGAAAATATTGGGGTGCTATGAATACAGCTTCCTGTATGTATTAAGTATACAACTTCCTGTTTTCCAAAAAAAACATTATATTACGTCGCCTGTTCAGCTTTGAAGAATCAATTAACGAAATATTTTTGTTACCTCTGATCTCATTGTACGGCTAGCTTGATGAGGGCATAGATTTAGATAATTTGCATATATTCCCTGGCATGATTATGCAGAAATGAAAGAAACATTTTTGCAACATTAAAATCAGATAACGAAATCTAACCAATAACAAAATGAAGAAATCCACCAAATGCAGGAAAATGAACAATTTATAATCCAAAGGCAACTAATGTTTCCAATATTCCCTCATAAAAGATTTCTCATATTAAACGGAGGTGAGCAGAATCATAATATTGCAAAGTCAACTAATGTGATGCTCAATCTTCAATTAATCACTAAAAATAAACATATGTATTGGTTTATCAAACAAAACGTATTCACAAGATGGTAAACTCCACCTTTCATTAATTTAATTAAACCACAATCGGAAAATCCCAAAGCCTTGATCATAAATACATGAAACCACGATCAAATAAAGAGTACATACAATTAATAGCTCGAGGTGCATCAAGAGCATCCCCTTTGGAATATAAACAGGCAGTTACATCACTAATGTAAACAGGCACTTACATCACTAACAGTAGCTCCTTTTGCATTGTTTAGAAATGAAACAAGGTTGTCAGCAGGATGAGAGACAATAGCACAAAAAACACCAGCAATGTATCCACCAGCAAAGCTCACTCCAAGCTTCAAATTTTCGCTGCACTCACTATTTGGAATGGGGATAGCATGCTTATAAATAAGTTCAACAACAGTCTCGAATGGTGCGAATTTCCTCATTGTGTCAGCAAACAGATAAAAAGGTGGAGAGCCTACAGATTTCGAAAAACATATTACTCTTCCCATTACCACACTTACCTAATGCCATGATTCATGAAAGCAAACAAAGAACACAATTAAGATTACTTTTTAAATAGATAAAAAATTAAAACTCTAAACATTGAGACACAAATAAGAGAATAGTACCAAGCCTTTCACGACATCAACCAGAACAACAAACCATTACGGCCTAAATATTACCGACATCAAAGTAAAGCCACCACATTAGCAACTTGTAAAAGTATGAGTAAGAAACATGTTTTGAAATCACATACAGAGTATTACCAAAGACACCACAAGAAAATTAAAAAAAATTACAATGATTAAGTTTGGAAATATCAAAATATTCATGATATGAAGAATTGATAGCACAAAAGAAAAATGGTACTTCAAGCAATCAAAGGTAAAGAATTGAAATAGAAGTAAGAAAACAAGAAATGCCAACAAAATCACAGGATCAACGAAAATAACAATGTCATGAAAAAACTTCAATGGATAAGTAAAGGACCAAAGTAGAGCATCAAAACCCTAATTTTTCACCCAAAACTACCACAATCAAACCCAGAAATGACAAAAGAAAAACTAAGAAACTACAAAAAGGAAAAAAAATAAGCTTCAGGTCACATACATTACATAACAATGAGATCTAAAATCATGAATTCGTCAAATACCAGATGAAAATCAACTAAGAACATGAGAACACATTTAAACTATGTCATTCAAAAATCAAAGCCCAAAAATTTAATTCATACCCAAAAAATAAAAGAAAACCCTAAAAACTAAATTTTCAGATGAAAATCAAAACTAAAGTTTCCCTGAATTTGCATAAATTAAAAACAAAACTAACCCTCAAAAATCAATTTTCATTCGAAAAAAATTAAAAGCCTGAAAAATTAATGAAAATCTAGAGTAAAAAAAACTGAATTTTCATTTGACAATCAAAACTACATTTTCACAAAACAGGAGTTAAGAAAATTCACTAACCCCGTAAAACTTAGAACACACCTGACCCGACCAAGCCATTTTCCTAAAAACATACTAATATGATACAAAATTTGCAAAGAATGAAGCGAAGATAGGAGAAACCTGAAGAAGCTAATTTTAAGTTTCAAGAAGCGAGGAATAGAAATAACAATTTGAAGGATTGAGAAAAAAATGAGGAAATGCAGTGGATCTAAGGAGCTTCCTCAAGAGTCACTAAGTAAATCTCTGCTGCTTTAATGACACCCAAATGGGCAAACAACAATACCATCAAAACCCCTTCATGACTAAAATAAAATACAAAATCATCAAAAAAAAAAAACTATACCAAATCCAAGAAGAACAATCATGCCTCAAACAAAATCAAATCCAAACTTGAACCAAAACCCTTGTTGAAATCAAACAACAAACAAATACTCAATGAAATAACGTGTACACAAACAAAAAGGCCAATTAACAACCTGTTTGATCAAATTAAAAAACAACAATCAATTACTATTACTTTCGAATTCCAAAAAAAAACAATTGATACCTGTAATGTAGATTGATTTAGACCAAGTACTCTTGTAACTGTAGTTGTCATTGAAGTTTCCCATGTCGTGAACAGGGTATGATGAAGACTAAGCCGAAAATGAAGAACAAGACGAATGTCCTTTCTACCTCTCCTCACTGATAACTATATACAAAAAATCCTCAAATCCCATCTCCTTTCTACAAAGAAATTCAACATAACTTTTATTGATTGAGCCAAAAACCATGCCAAAAACCTGCTAACAAATGTTGGGTTTGTAGCTAAAGTTGCCACAAATGGACTAAATCGATCTCTAGCAGTAGATTGAACAGTTAAAATGCCATCCCAAGTCCTCCATTATGCAAAAATTGAGTCTTTTTGTTATGCAAAATGAACAATTTCATCTACTCCAGGGTCTTTCAAATAAGAAACCCATCTTGGTTCAAATTCCTAATATATGAATTGTATTATTTTTGGAAGTAGAATAAGAACTCATATAGCCTAAAACCCAAAACAATGAATTATTGTATGAATACAACAAAAATAGTAACCAACGAAACTAAACCCTAAATCCTCCATATATAAAAACAAAAACCCTAAATTGATGGTGAATCTACACAAAGTAAAAAAATAAATGAAACCCTAAATTTTAAATCACAGTAAAAAATGAACAAAAATCCCGAAAACTAATTTCATGCCCAAAAATAAATGAAAATCCTAAATTTTCAATCAAAATAAAAGACCAAATTACAAAGTCACTTAAAAAAGAATCGAAACTAACCTTGAGAAATCAAATAGAGTGGTGAACGAAGAAACGATGTGAACCAATTCGTATCAATTAAAGAAGATGGTGAACGAAGAAATCAGAGAATGGCACTATGAAGTTGTTGATAATCAAATAGAGTAGATTTGCAAAATTACCCATCTTTGATTTCTTCAATTAACCCAATCAATTAACCCATCTTTGATTTGCAAAATTACCAATTCAAGTAACAAATGAGCCGAATTTTGGGTGTGTTCAATCCCCATCTTCATCAGCAACAACACTTAAAAACCCCCTTTTGTCAACTCCTCATAAAAAGCCATTGATGAATCTGTATAATGTGGGTTTTAAATACAAAAACGAAATCAAAATCAGAATATGGAAAAGAGGAAAAACGAGAAGCAAACGATGATAACAGTGATGCGAGGGATGAGGGAATGAATGAAGAAGAAGAAGCATAACCCTACCTGATGTTTATCCATAAAGATGGAGAAAAAGGAAAAGAGAGAAAGGAAAAGTGCAGCTGGAAGATGAAAAAGAAAGCCGAAAAGCAAGCAATGCACAGTGAATGTACTGTTCATCGGGGTTATGATGAACAATATTCTTTCTTTACAAACGTTTTATTGTTAGAATTAGAGGAGAGGAAGTCACTACTACTCCCTCAAAAAAAAAGTAAAGCATAACTTTTCATATTAAACCTTTAGTGATTCAAAACTTCTACTACAAGTTAAAATTATTTTTCGTTTTATTTCTTTTTTCTTTTTTTTTCTTTTCTCTTTTAATACATATATATATATCCTCTTCCTCTATCCTCCATCCTCTAATCTAATCTATTCTATCTATCTAACAATAAAAAGAGTGTAAGCCATGAATACTATGAACAGTGAAATTACTGTTTTGCTTCTCACTTCAATTTTCACGCGCCTTTCCTCCTGCTCTATCCTTTCCTTTTCCATTTTCCATTTTTCATTTAAGGCGTCTTCAAACCTAGATCCCTTCCTGCTTCTCGCTCCTCCTAATCCTCCATCAAAAGGTAAGATTGTTCTAATTTGAAGCTAGAAGTTTTTATGTTGGGTTTTTGATAATGGACCTTGAAAGGCGGCGATAATGGCGTCGGGGTCGGTTATTCTGGCGGACAGAGGAAGAAGAAACATGAATGACCACGACAAGCTACAGTTCGAAGCAACAGAAGGTATAGAACCTTTTGCGTGGGATCTATGCTTACGGCTTCGAGAAACCTTCTACTATTCCACAACGTGCTGTTATGCCGATCATTCAAGGTCACGATGTTATTGCTCAAGCTCAGTCTGGTACTGCAAAAACTTCTATGATTTCTCTCGCTGTTTGTCAGATGGTTGATACTTCTACTCGAGAGTATGTGTTTTTTGATTTTCTATTGCTTTTTATTGGTCCGTTTTTCTGTGAATTAGGTGTTTTGATTGTTGTTTTTGTGGCTGTTAGATTAATTTTCTTATCTAGGAATTATGTTAGGGTTTGTGATCTGAATTTGGGTGTTGTGGTTGGATTTGACAGAAAGAGGATTGATGAATTATTGTTGTGGTTAGATTTTGATTTTGCTTCTCCCTTGTTCGTATTTCCCAGTGTTCTGTTCTTCATCTTCAGTCATAGTTGTGCTTTCTGTATTTGTTTCTGTGGATTTGACTCTGTTTTATTTCGGTGTAAAAGGCTAATGAATGTTGCTGAGGTTTTATATGGTCTGAAGAGGCAATCTTAAGCACCATCTAAACAAGATGGGATGATGCCAAATGATTCAGCCACTACTCTTCCCATGCTCTTCCTCTCATTCACCTGCTCTTCCTGAAAGTGCTTTCCTTTCCATCCATTACTTCTCCCATTTCTCATCCTTTTCTCTTTTCCCCTTTCCTCCTCAATTTGAATACATTTTTCTGTGCCTTTTAAGATCAAGCTTCGCTATTTTGTGGTAAGATTCGCCATTACCTTTCTTTCATTTGGGGTTTTTTCAAGCTAGAAGTTTTTATGTTGGGTTTTTGATAAAGTTGAAATTTTGCTCTTGATTCAATTTTCAATTTGTGAACTTTGATTTTCATTATCTCCTCTTTCTCAATTTTTGTGAACTTTGATTTTCATTGTAATTTTTAGCTGCGAAAATCCACAGGGAAACTAAACAAAAAAACTGGGCAGGGAATTGTTGATGCGAAAATAACAGTTGAAGGTTCATACTATGGTTTTGATTTAGTTATGTCTTCTTCTATTGCTCATTTTTGTTCTTCAACCCTAACTTTCATGCTTTGTGAATTTAGTTTTGATTTTTTTCCAGTTTGTTCATCAACACCATTTTCATTTGAGTTGTGAAAATAACATGTGAAAGAAAGCACAAATCAGGCAAGCCCATTTTCATTTTCATGCTTTGTGAAAATAATATGTCTCCTGCATATGATTTTCTCTTGTACAATGATCAATGGTTATATTAGTTTTGGTGTTTCTTTGCCTTCCTCTTCTCATATCCAGGAGGAGGCCTCTGAGGGATTACTTGTGATAATTGGGGTAGGACTTACAGGTCTAGCTGTTGCAAGGCAGTTGTCGTATTTTAAAGTTTTATTAAGTATTACTCCTTCAAATAACCCACTTAGTTTTGGAATATTATTTGTTACTGTAAAATTTCAATCTTAAATATCTCTAATTGTGCTCGAGTAAAAATTATAAAAAGTTCATATTAATAAAATTTACAATATGAGGAATTAAACAAGATTCGACTTGACTAATGTTTTACAGTTAGGTTATAAGAATGATTGATATGAAGCTTCAAGAGGCATGGATTTCAAAAGTATAATGCAAGAGGCAGAAACGATAACTCTACGGTATTACATTTACATTACTTTGTTAATGCATTATCTGGTTGTTGAGCTCTACCTAAGCTTGTCAGGTTGTTTATTTCGTGCTGTATTTCAGTTTAGAACTAAGGTGCATTTTGGCTGGTGGGTGAGGATCGGGCTATTTATGCTTAGTAGGTTCTTGTATTTTCTTTAAGAGATTCAATTTCCTTCCCTAATTTTATTTTGTATTCTTCTGTATTTGTTTTTCCTCTTTAGTCTGTTAGAAACTTTTCATAACTTTTCCTCTTCTTTTTTTTTCGATAGTTTTTGCTTTCTTGTGTTTTTCATCTTTAAATTCAAATTTATTTCTTCAGCAACAAGCATAAAGAGGACATGGCCAAGCGGATGTGGATGCGGATGTGGATGCTCCTGCTTGGTTGAGATCATTTGACAAAGAGACTGTCAAAATGAAAGCAATGTGGCCAAGATAAGAGTCGTTGTGAGTATTATTTGAAGTATATCTTTTAATCTTACTTTTTCCATCTATGAGTTCTCATGCTATCATTGGCAATCATTCTTTGAGCTTGTTTGTTTTTTGGAGGCTGATGACAGTTGTTACTCACATGACTAGATGTTAGCATGTTTCTTCACTGGAAAATGGATTTAGAGGTTGAGTGATTCAATTTTTCCTTGAGTGTGGTAAAGTTATTATTTCTAAGCATTATTTCTAGCTTTGGAATTACGTAAAAATTTTAAAAATGTATTTTTAATGGGAGTTGTGTGATGATTTTTTTATTTTGTGAGTATAGTGCCCATTATAAATCTTTGTGAAGAAAGAAAAATTAGATAATTCACTTGGTTGATTTATGAAGTTTAAGGATACTATATTTTGGTGTTCGAAGGCATTGTAATGGGAGTAGGATAATTCTTATGAAGTTTAAACAATCAAAAAATAGATTTGGTTGATTTATAAAAATTAAGGATACTATTTTTTTGTTGTTTTTGAAGACAATGTACAATACGAGAGGTTTATTTGTTTGGTTTAGGCTCTACTTGGGACTTTCATATGAAGTGTAAACGATCGAAAGATAGATTTGCTTGATTTATGACCATTAAGGATAAAGTTTTTTGGATTAGAAAACAATTGAATCAGAATAGGATAGTTCGTATGAAGTTTAAACACTACGAAGATTTATTTGTTTGACCTAGGATTATTGACACTTAGGTTTTTGGAACAGTATTTATGGATGAGGTTAATAATGGGCTATATATTGTTGGTTCTTGTGATGGGTTGCCTAAGTTGAATTCATGATAATAATATATGTTCTATTATGTTCGATTAAGCTATAAAAGATATATCCTTAGAAAATACATCTTTGCAATTTCCTTTTAGAATTATCAATTACAAGAAGACAGTTGCTAAATTGTCATCCAAGATAGGATATTAGCTTATTTTGAAGGTGATGGTTTCATGAGCTTCTTGCCTTTAAGTTATAATGCAATTCTTGTAAGCCTCATCGCCCACGATCGTTCATACGCATCTTTAATCATACACACAAAAGGTTTTAACTGTTTATCTTTTGTGTGGAAGCACTTTGTTACCTTCTATTAATTTCAAGTTGCAAGTACTACTATATTTTCTAATACCTTTCCAAGGATAAGCAGATTATAAAACTTGATATTGAATATTTTGGATCATTAATTCTTTATTTGCATTTCTTTGCATTTGCTTTTACGATCAGTCTTTTTGTATTTGCATTCGATTGCTACGATCAGTCACTAGAAAGTGAATCTGCGAATTTGCTATAATTACTTCAATTGAGGTGAGTTATTCTTTAATTGTATCACTTTTGGGGTGAAGCTGAAGTGTGTTTTCTTTTTTCAGTTTTAGGGTTTTGATTTAGGTGTTCATGTATATTGTATCAATTTAAGGGCGAAGGTACAAGTTTTACATTACTATTTTAACCACAACTTGTTTGATTTATTTTCTATTTGGTGATTTCATTTTGCTTGAGTTTTGTAAAAATTTGTTCTTTCATTTTTCTTTTAATCTTTTTTACTGCTGCAAAAGATTATTCTAAGCGTTTGATTTCTTTGTTAATTCTACTTGATACAAAAATAATTAAAATTATATATTTATTGATCAATTTTGTTAGATTTGCTCTTTTTGAGTAAGTTGGTGATTTATAATACTTGAGTTTTGTTAAGAAATGTTCATGAAGGCAAGTTTTGATTTGATGATGAAAACTTGGTTGATTGGTGTAGAAAACTGAACGTATTAGGGCACAAAAAGGAATTTGTCCACGAGAATTTGCAAGCCACAATTAAGGAAAGTGTAAACAATTTATATCTTCAATTTCTTTTTTATTAACTTGAATCTCTATTTCTATTTGTGGCTCAATTCGTGAGTTGTGGCTCTATCTACATCTTGGAAAATTGGCCGCGTTTCTCTTTTTGTTAGCTTTCTCGACCTATTTCACTTATCCCTTTATAGAAGGTTTTCATTACCTCCTCAATCCCAACAATATTAATTTTAGTCTTAATACCCTCTTTTGTGCAAACTTCACCCCCATCTATCATATTTCAAGTGTTGATTATATTTTCTAAAATTTGAATTGATGCTATGGAGAGTAAAAGGTCGTCGTATAGAACTATTTAGGTGCAATAAAAATTAGACATGATGTAAGTAGAGTATTTCCAAAAAAATTACAAGTTTCACACATTGGATCATGTTCTACTATTGTTTATTAGACTTTGGATTAGTAAAAGTAGTTTTGAAGTATTTGGCTTAGATTAATTTATAATAATTCAAGTTAAATGAACTTGGATCGTTCCTAATACATCTAATATATACAACTTTAGATGAGGGCCTGATGAGAACTTGGCGCTTGCCACGCTTCTCAACATTATACATAGTCTTATGAGCACCTTCAGACAAATTTTACCAAGCTGCTTTTAGTGCTGTGGAACACACCAAAGAAAAATGATGCTCTTGTAAACCCATAAATAGTTGGTCGTTACTATGATTTTTACTTGAATATCAATTTGTAGTTCCAGTTGCTTTGTTTATAATTTGCATATTCTCACAATTACATAACACGTGTAATTTGCGTGCTATGTTGTCCTCTCTGCATCTGTTAGCATGTTAACTATATGTTCTCACTAATTTGGGTTGAGGGAAACAGAAACATAGCTTTGTAAAAGTGCTATAGTGCCATTGTACTCGAGCAGAGGTTATTAGACAAAAAGTAAACATATTTAGTGTTTCAGTGTAGGCAAGGACAAACACAGTGTAGCTGAGCAGAAGTCTTTAAGAAAAAGTAAACAGTAATTTGCTCACACGTTACTGTTTCCGTGAACAACACAATCTAATTTTATATCTTCACCTTAAATGTAAGTAGCTTTTCTGATTTTAAAGGGTTTTAGTTAAATTACTTTTCCCACATTTTAAGGAATTGTGCTTCCTCTCTTTAGACACACAACCCTCACCTTATATTCATGTCATTAAAACTTCTTTCTCTTGCAAATTTTTGGTTCTGAACAGAAGCTTTCATTCAGCTCACAACAACTCATTGAAGGTCAGTTCTCTAATTCCTCTATTCAGTTTGTTTTTTTTCTCAGCAATGTTGTGTTTTGTTTGTTCATTTTAGTTTTCTTCCAATCACTAAACCATACATTTACTTATGATGTGCCTATTATTAATCCATCCATTTTATTTCCAAACCATTGACTATCGAATAATTTATATATCCTTGAAGTCTGATTTAGACTATAAAGGATGATTATAAATGCTTATGCAACTAACTAACTGAATTTGTGTCATTTATGTTTATGTAAATGCAACAAATTTAAGTAAAAGACTACATACAAACTAAAGGAATTTATGTA
>CM033462.1:9526773-9941773 GCA_019425755.1 Amaranthus cruentus | reverse complement strand
AAATATACCTGATAAAGTCATTATCATGAGAAAGGCTAAGAGAGCCAATCTCAAGCAGAAAGGAATAATTGATGGCTTTTCCATGTTAATTATTTTTTAAAATATTTTTGTATTTAGAAGATGATTTTGATTAATTTGAGCTTAAATGTACTCCCAAGCTACTCTATTTATACTAATCCTTCCACACAATATATCCCATATGTTATTATTATTTTATTAATTATTCTTTTTTTTTTAGATTTAGCTCCATATATATCCACACACATGGTGATAAAATATTTTTTAGAATAATCATCGAAAATCTCATTTTATGTAATTTAATCAACTATTTAAGTATTCATCTTAGCAATGACCAACGTATAATTTCATCTAAGCATTAAATATAATACATTTTGCTTTGTTTACAAGTAAATGTACAAATTTAGTAATAATGATGATAAATGTAGCAAACTCAAATGTAGACTTAATTAAATTAGGATAAATTGACATTGATTATTTAACATTTTGCTCATTCGCTATAAATCATTCCACCTTTAAATTATTTTCTAATATTCCAATATTTGCCCTAAGTTTCCTATAAATAATCAAACATTTGTTTTAGTTTGCTAACAACATACTCTATTATTACCTATTATTAATAATTTGGTTGTTGTGGGCAAATATATGACAAAGACTAGATTATTACAACAAAATCTTAAAATAAGATTATTTACAGCGAATGAGTAAAAGGTTTAATTATTAATGTGAATTTTTCCATTTAATTATTTGAATATCCCTTAACTCGAGCTAAGTAGATCCTATATAATTAATATCCCTTAAAATTAACAAATCACAAAAAATACAAATCCCATCCAACCAAAAGCTAGTGGATCTCTGGACTATATAATTAAGGATTCGAGTTGAATATTATAAAAAAAATTTAAACATTATATGAAAACTTTTATATGTATTGATTATTTGATTTAGAACTTTGTTATATTTTTAAACATTGCCTCATTGGGAGCTTTGTAACATTACAATAAAATTAGCTTTTTGCGACATAGGATTATTGACATTACAAAAATATTTCCGATTTATATTTTTAGTGTAATAATTTTTTGTTTTTATTTAAGTTTACGATAAGAAGATTTGGTGACACTTTATTTGATCTTCAGTGACATATGCAATTGTTACAATAGTTAGGGTCGACCCTAAGCAAGGGCAAGACATGCCTATGCCCAAGGCCCCCCAAAAATTTCAAATTTCAATTAGTGTTAAGGTTCGAACTTTTCTATGCATACAATATTTAGGGACCCATAAATAATCTATCGCCCCGGACCCCTAAAAACCTAGGGTCGGCCCTGACAATAGTCTATCGTGACATATATAACAAATGTCACTACATGCTATGTCGTGAAAAGCTTTAGTGTGATTTTTTATTATGCTGCTAAAGGGTCTTATACATGCCACTAAATCTACAATATATATCATTAGAAATTTAAAGAAGCAACATTTAAATTAAATGCCACTAAATATTTACCACTAAAAATAAATTATGTTGTATTTATATTTTAAATATCAAAAGACTTAAAGAACATTTCTTACTAAGAACTTAAACGTTAAAAAACTTAGTATATTTAATTATTAATTTTTCTGTCATATCCTCGTCGTATAAAAATTGAAAATAATCAAATTTTGAAATATAGTGAATAAATTGAATAACAAAAGTTCGACTCATTTCCGACAGATTGTAGCCGAAATTTTTGGACTAATCATCAACTAACTAAAGTCGGCCATTTCGCCTAATATCCGACTAAAGTGTCATTGGTCGGAATTCTAAAGTTTTTCGATTTTTTACCGATTATACAATCATTTCGACTTTCAAAAACAGTTGGATTCTAGTTGGTAAAGTTCTTTACGACTAAATTAACAGTCAAAGAACATTCTTTATAGGTAGTGTAAACCAAAACCAAAAGTCTACTCATCATATATAAGAACTATTTTTCATTTGTTATTTAGCTTTTGGCATATACATTCTTTAACAAACAACCAGACAAATAATTTTCGCTAAGCTTCTTCTTAATAATTGACTGAAACAAATAGCTTATTAGCTAATACTTTTAATTGATCAAACCAACTAACATCCAAATTAACAAGTCCTATCTCATTACCGGCCGCGCGCCCAATCAATTGTCCCATTTGAAATGAAGGAACGTATCATTTGACTCCTAATACTCCTTTAATATATATCCACGGACATTTCATCACCATTAACTAGTTGACATTTTAATTAATGAAGTTAATAAACATATAATACAAATTTTTACTTGAAACCGTCTTTACAAAAGACGTTTCAAGTTTGGGGGAGCCCAATAATAAAAAAAAAACTAAACCTTTTAAACAATGATTTTTAACTTCCAGTTTTAGTTTTCATTTTACTCTTTCGTGACAAAAATACTCATCTTCCTCTCTCAAATTACTCCATTTGTAGTTTTCAATTTCCATATTCCTCTCTAAACTCCATTGTTGTTTATTTTCTAATTATCTTCTTCAACATTTGCAAAACCATCAAAATTATGTATTTATACTTCATCATTCTCGTTTTTAAAGCTTTCATTTTTATTTTTTGGTTAGTTGTTTTATATATTAATTGGATTTACAATAATCTGATTTTTTTTAAATTAAGTTTTATCAATGGTGTAAATACACTGATTTTAAAGAAAACAACAATGTCTACTGTTTGGGAGAAATTAATAAAAGCATTTATGGTTATAACATAATATATTGGAAGTTATGACATAATATATTTGTAATTATAACATAATATATTTGAAGTTATAACCATAATATATTTGAAGTTATAACATATATAATATAGTTGGGGTTATAACAAGATATATAATTGCGGTTATAACGTAATAAATTTGAGTTTATATAACGGTATATATTTGTGATATAATACTACAAAATTGATATTATAATAATACAAGCAAATATATTATGTTATAAAACCTCAAATATACTAAGTTTTAATTCCAAATATATTGAGTTATAATCCCGAATATATTATGTTACAACCACAAATATATTATGTTATAACCCAAAATATATTATGTTATAACAATAGTTTTTTTTAAACAACTATTTTTTATTTTAAAAAAAGCAGTTTTTTAAAAAAACATCAATTTTAAAAAAAAAACAATAGTTTTTTCTTCTTTAAACAATAATTATTTTTAAATTAAGATATTTACTAAAGAAGAAAATTATGTGGGCTGGGGTCTTGAGAGTCGTCTTTAGAAAAGACGGTCTCTCAAAAGACAGCTTTTACATATAATTGGGTTTACAATCATTAGAACTTTTTTCAAATAAACGTTTAGTTTACAAAATTACAAATATTTACTTTTAAGTTTTTTGGAAAAATTTTTTTTTTGACAAAACGTCTATATACTTCCATTAACTTTAGAATGTGCTTTTAGTTCAGCTTTAAGAACCTTTCTACAAGATTTCATTCAAGTGTAACCAAATGATTTATGATTTGTTAGGTGGGCCGAAATATATTTTTTTTGTAGCATTTTCCATACTCAATATTTGTATATAAATAAATATCGTCCCATAAAATTTCAATACCTATAAATAACACAAAGATTAAACATGGACATTAAAATAAAATTGCGAGAGTAGTCTTAAAAAAATATATAGAAAATGTTTCGAAGAAAATTAAAAAGTAAAATAAGAATATTTTCATAAAATTAAATTTTGCGAAATTAAAGAGACAAAGGAAGATAAAAAATATTGCATTATAATAGAGACATATCGAGTAAGTTAGTAGATACTTACACAGTTGCACCATTCACTACAAAAAAAAACCAATTTTCCGACTACCCAAAATAGTCGGAATTTAGTCGATTCCGACTATTTTGGGTTAGTCGGCTCAGATTGGTCGGTAAATCGTTTTAGTAGGAAAACAGTCGAAATTTTTTAGTCGCTAAGTGCTATTTCAGAATTCAACCCAAAATGACCAAAAAAATATTAATTAAAATTTTCGACCAATTTTCCGACCACCTAGTTAGTCGAAAAAAAAAAAAAAAAAAAAAAAAAAACTGAGATCTTAGTTCCACATCATGCCAACTCAGCGCCCACATGACACACACATCACGCGCACGTGGCAACTACTGTACAATACCTCTCTCAATTGCCTTTGAGAGGATTCGAACCGCTGACCTCTTGGTTGTACACCAAGAGCTCAACCGCTAGGACACATGCTAATTAGTGATATTTTATTCAATGCCATTATCATTATAACATAACATATCTATCACTTATTATTATTATTATTATTATTATTATTATTATTATTATTATTATTATTATTCTTACTCCTCGTATTAGTTTATTAATAATTTCATTATTCGTATTTATTATTATTATTATTATTATTATTATTATTATTATTATTGTTGTTGTTGTTGTTGTTACTGGAATTGGTTTATTATTAGTCGTATTAGTATTATTATGTTATTAATTATTATCATCATATACTTTTCGAGTTCCGACAAATTAAACTAGTAAGACTAGTTGAAAAATAAAAGTTGTGCATTTTAATCAAATAAAATAAGTAAAGTTATTAATAATCAAAATAAATAAATAAAATTCTTAAAAAAATGACAAATGAAAATTAATAAGAAAAAAGTTGGGAGACAATTGGAGACCAATATTGCAAATTAAAAAAATTTGCTTCCGACTAAACCGTGTTAGTCGGAAAACAGTCGGAAATTTCCGACTGTTCCGATTAGTCGGTACTTTTTTGGACGGTAAGTTGCATTTTTTTTGTAGTGATTGCTTCCTATATACTCTTTTGTGAGATAACTTAGAGTTTACTACAAATAATTTTTTTCTCGTTGTTCTATATGTTTATTGATTCGAATTTGATGAGAATAAAATAAAAAAAATAAAATATGTGGATAAAACGAAAAAAAGATATAATATAGGAAAGAGAATTAATGAGAGAGTATATGAGTCATTTCAAAAAATTGTAGCTAGTAAAAAATGTAAAAGAAAAATGTGACAAACTTAAGCGAATGGAAGAGTGACTATATTGACTAACACAAATTGGTGTGAGAGTCTGAGAGACGGTCTCTTTGAAAAACGCATTAGATATATGCGGTAAGTACCCAATTAATACAAAGTAAAGAGAAAATAAGAACGTGAGCTTCTTATCGTTCTTATTTTGAGTTTATCTCTTTGAAAGACGATCTCTCACAAAAATAGCTGATTGACTAATTGTTGGGGGTATAATGTATCTTCGTCATTAAATCAAGACATACATGTCTTACTTAAAAGCTAAAATGATAATTAACACATTGAATTAAGTTGCGCATAGTAATTTTTGTATTTTTAAAGTTGTTACATAACAAATTAACTTAAAATTCGATAAATAATATGTAGCAAATACTACCTCCTATTCAACCCATTAGTCCCATTTGGTTTTTTCACACTTGCCGAGACAACATTTTAACCCTTAATATCTCTAATTGTTTTTAATTAAAAATTATAAAAAGTAGATATTAATAATCTTTATATTAAGACGAATCAAACAATATCCCACATGACTATATTTTAACATATAGATTAAGAATAAAATACAAATTAAGAGTGATAAGTGAATAGTGAAAAAAAATCAATAGGACTAATGGGTAGAATAGGAGGGAGTATAAAAGAAGAGTAAGACTGAAAGTATTGTTGGGAGTAAGAAAAGTTACGAAGTATTGTACTTATCACGAGTGTCACGAGGACTAAAGGATGAAGCATGGAGAAGTATAAAATTATAGATGTATAATAGTTGATGAAAAATAAAGCAATCTAAACTATGGGATTTGATTAGTTTAAATAAAATAATGATTGGCGAAAAATAAAGCAATCTTAAACTATGGAAAATGATATTATAATTAGTATAAATAATAATAATAATAATGATAATTCACTCCAAGAGGATATGATTAATATAAGTAGAGTACATTTGGGAGTTTTGTTATTGGATCAATATAATCAAAGTCTTAATCCGCTAAATTATAGGTTGAAATAATAGAAAAATCAATTAGCTAGCATGGTGAAATATTTTTTGTATGATCAAAGCTATTATGCTTCTTAGCATTTCTATATGATGATGACTTAGCTACCCTTAATATTTTAATTGGAAAATTGGATCTTGTTTCAGTTGGAGTAAGTATTAATTTGGTGATAGTTATGGATTTGATTCTAATCTAGTTTACCTTTCCTCATCCCAGTCACCTTGTAATCCAAATAGAATTATTAAAATACAATTTACAGATTCCTTCGTTTTCATATACTTCCTCCGTTCCATAATAGTTGTTACATTTCACTTTTTTACGCAATTCAATGCGCAATTTCGATCATTAATATCTTAAACCACACTTAGCTAAAAATTATAAAAAATAAATATCTTACACATTAGCCGCAATATATAAAATAAGCTTAAATGATGAATAGTGTCGATAATACAAATGTAGCGAGTATCTTAGAACGGAGGAAGTATATTCTTCTCAAATGGAATGCGAATTTTGGTGTCAACTTTTAACTGTGATTTCTCATTGATTTATATATGAAAAAAACAATTCATGTGAGATCTTGATAGATTCGTCTCAATTAATATTTTCTAAATATAAACTTTTTGTAATTTGAAAAACTCACACTTTAAATTATTTGACTTTTACGTTTGCATTGAAATCTACGAAAAACAGAGGCGGACATATTACTCGGTACCCTAAGGAGGGAGTAAAGATGGATGCGCACAGTCAACAAACTCCTCACTGATATTTGCTTCCAGTGGGGCTCGAATCAACCTTCTGCTCTACATGCAGATGCTCTATCAATAAAGCCACAAACTTTTGCTTTACATCCAGAGGATCTATCCACTGAGTTACAAATTAAACGTTTTTTTGGTTTATATAACTTATTGATTAAATATGGGTCAAATATATTAATTAACCTAGGTTTAATTTAATCAACCAATCATAATTTTTTCACTTTTGATTATTAACAGATTAAGAGATCACCTAATTAGTCGTTCTCTCAACTTTCGCACTATAGGTTGATTAACAGATTAATTTAACTAATAATAAGAGTTTAACTTAATTTACATTTTGAAAAATTGATTTTAATCTCTAATTTAGTACTTTTGATCAAAAATCAAAAGATACTGGGTCTGGGGTGTTTGGTTCCTAACTTATTGCTTAGCTTTTTAGTTCACTTTTGACTAGTTGGTTTGTCAAACAGCCAAAAAAGTATTTGGTAAACGGCTTTTAAATGCTTAAAGCAGCTCGATCATAAGCTGACTTCTAAGCCAAAATGAAAAACATGCTTCAGCTAGCTTTTTTAGTTGACTTTTGTCTTGTTGGCCCACTTTTTCTCTGATCAGCCAACAACCAATACTCAAATTTACCAAAAATCTCCACAAACAATTAGTTTTTCAGATAGCTTAAAACCCAACAAAAACAGCAAACATTTCCTACTAGTCAAACAAGCCAACTAAAAAAACCAACAGGCAACAGTCAATTGCCAATTAAAACGAATCTAATCAATTGAGTAACTCACAATATCATAAATCAAACCATTCATTCAAACACGCAATAGTATTCAAACTTCAAACCAAGTAAGCATAAAAATTGAAATAGTTAAAACAAAGACACATTTTGGTTCCTTTATTTGGAGATTTAAAACCCCTAATTAAAACCCTTGTTACTTAGTGAAGATCCACCATATTTGGTTCCACTTCCACTACAAGCAGTGGCATAGTAGACTCTAGTCACCTTCTCTTGCTTGTAATACTCAGTGTAGCCTCTATTGTTAGCAACTCTCACAGTGGAGCTAGTCATGTACTCAGCACTCTTGTACACAGTCTTACCCGCACTGGGGCTGTTAGAGTAAGCCACACTAGAGTATGTTGTTTTAGAACTCTTCTTCTGCCTCACCACACCATTGCTTTTGCTGGGCATTGCCTCACCATGCCGAATATACGGAGTCGGTGATTGTTTCGACATTTCCTGCAATTTTAACAAACTATATATAACCCAAAAAATGGATACATCAAAACAAAAATCAAAATCAATCAAGCTTTTTAATAGAATTGTGCAAAATTTCAACTCTAGATAACTCTCGATGTCAAGAAAACAACTCAATCAAAAACAGTTGATAGTTGAGGCCTCAGAATCATAGGCGGATCCAGGATTCAAAAGCATGGGTAGCACCATTTATGATTCATCAACATGTTGAAATAAATTTCGGCCGACATTATTGTTTATCAAATGAGCATTCCAAAAATATTTCATTGCTCCAAATTACAACTTACAAATTACAAGTTGATAGTTGAGGCCTCAGAATATGTTATACTCTAACACGCCCCTTATACGAGAGCCTTGGGGCTAGTAGTATGGATGCAGCACAGGCCTTCCACTACAAAAAAATTGTAACTTTCCGACTAAACAACTCCGACCACCCTGTTTTAGTCGGAAAATTCCGACTGATTTACCGACCACCTACATCTAGTTGGAATTTCCGACTAAATTATACCGTTAGTCGTAATAATTCCGAGGGTTGTTGTCGCGAGCTAGTCGCAATTCAGTCGGTGAAATTGGAAGAATTTACCGACTAAACCCCTTGTCGTAAGCTAGTCGGAAATCATCCAAATCTTTCTATAAATACTCTCCGCCAACCTAAATTTCTTTCTATATTTTCACCTTTCTATCTCTCTAAGTAATCCTTACTTAATTATCTCCAAATAATCCTTATAATTTAATCTCTTTCATTTAAATATACTTTATTTCTAACTTCTAAAAAAATTACAATATTTCTCTCAATTCAGAAGGATTCTAGATATACACTATTAAAAAGGTATGATTTTTATTTATATTTTGATATATATATATATATATATATATATATATATATATATATATATATATATATATATATATATATATATATATATATATATATATATATATATATATATATATGTATTTGTGCGTATTTTGGGTTGCTCTCTTTAGAAGACCGTTCTCGAGCCGGGGGACTCTTTGATCGCACTCTCCTTTATGGTTATGAGCTTGTCATCGTTCTTCCCCCCAGACCCTGATCATAGTTTTCTATGAACGGGATACACTGGGTATGATGATGTTGATGATGATGACAACAATAAAATCATAAGATGCTGAGTTTACTTAGATTTGAGAAACATAATTTTTATATTTCCACTCTTATATATACATACAAGTATATTGTTAAGAAAAACGATTATTTCTAATTAGTGTTTATAAATTTTACGGAAAAATGACCGTGCGAAAAACTTATTAAAACTTTATTTGAATAAGGTGCATTATATCATATGTTATATTTAATTTGTAAAAAAAAATTTTAATGAGCTTTTATTTTGTGGCCATTTTTTTTGTAACCCGCATGAGTATTTAACCGAAATTGTTGTTTTTCTTTATTATTCTCTTGTATATATACTATAAAAATGTGGTGAAAACGATTAAAATATATTTTTCAATTTGGATGAAATTAAGCATTGTATTATTTTACTTAAACTAAGTTGTAAGAGTTGAAGCTTAGTAAAAATAATCCTTGATTCGGAACTCGTCGGGCTCGCTGATAGTCAATATTACAGCTTACATGTTGTATTTTGTAAGGTTGTATAAAATTGCACTATCGGCGAACTGACGAGTTGCAAATCGTGGGGTATTCTTACTAAATTTCGTTGCAACGAAAAATTATAATGCCTAATTTCGTTTAATTTGGAAAACATAAGTTTAATGTTTTCAATTTTTATCCCTCTATTATAATTGTTTGATTTTTTTATTCCTCCTAATAAATGTTAGAAGACTCTTTTCATTTTTATCGCTCTATTATAATTGTTTGATTTCTTTATTTTCCAAAGCACATGATTTTTATGAGTACTTCTAACAATAAAATATTACTCCCACAATATTCGAATCTTTCAACATTTTTTATGGACTACTTTCCATATTTCAAATAAGAACAAATATAATGCGATTAATTATACTATTTCCTATTCAACTAAAATGTTCCAGTTACTTTTAAAATACTATTTATCTATCATTCTTAAATTGCATTTTATTTTTAATCTATAAGCTAAAACATAGTTATGAGGGATCTTATTTGATTCGTTTTGATGTAAAGATTATTAATATTAACTTTTTATAATTTTTAATTATACATAACTTGATATATTAATGATCGAATAAATGCATTGGATAGAATGCATAAATTAAATGGGACATTTTAGATGAATAGGAGGGAGTATTAATTATTTAATAACGGCCTAGTCTATAATTATGAAGGATGATATTTAATTTCAGAGGATGTAAATCGTAACACTATTTAATGAAATAATAATTTTTTGGGGTCAATGAATTAGTATTCTTGCTCATTAGAAATTTCAAATTTGAAAAAGTCATTACATTTAAATGATAATAAGAGAATAAGTATCTCATGTCAAAATCAATGTCTTCATTCATTTCTAGTATTAAAATCACTTATTAGACTAATTGATTTAATATAATTGACTAATTAATATAGTCAATTTTAATTGTCGAATTTGCAATTTTTGTGTTGTATTGACATACCTTAAGCCTCAACCATCAGCTTAAGCTTTTGGTTGAGTTGGTTTCTTGACATGGTATCAAAACCCAACGTGACAAGAGATCACGGGTTCGAATCTCAACCACCTCTCGTTTAAAGTGAAATATTCAACGCTTATGCGCATCCACACTTCTAGCCCAATGGGCTCTCGTGTGAGGGGCGTGTTAAAATATTAACATATCATGGGGCCTAAACTATCAGCTTAAACTTTTGATTGAATTGGTTACTTACATTTTGCAAAATTACAAACAAAATACATGGATCGATTAAATATTGCCGAATGAACATACAGAAAGCAGCCATATGCATTGCTAGGTTATACTCCATATTTGAAAGAATTTAGAAAATGGGCCTGAGCAACCCAAACAAGGAGTAGAAGAAGTAGTCCACTCATAAACCCAAAGAAGGTTCACTACTAGAACCAATTGGTAATAGTAAGAGTTACTCCTTGAGTATACAAAAAGATGCATACTCTTCTCTTTCTCCGATGTGGGACAACTCACATGTGGGTAACACATGGGCACTTCAACAATATTGTTTTATTTAAAAATTCAAATACTACCGCATGTTAGCCCTAGACGTAATGTAAAATAACAAAAATAACGTGAATACTAATGGAAAATGACCCAATAAATGGAAAATTACACCCTTGTTAACGAGAAAAACAATAAACAATTAACAAAAAATAATAGAAAATAGAAATAAATTAATAAAAATCAAATATCAAAACAAAAATAAATGAGAAAAAAATAAAAGAAAAAAGAGAGAGAAAGACCTTGATGTGCAAAATCTGGAAAAAGACAAAGGAATAGATTATGTAGTAGAAGAATAATAATATAGTTGTAGGGTTTTATATACAATACGAATAATGTTTTAATTTTTTATACACACAATTATCGACCGTGACTTTTGAGTGGAAGCCGTATGTTACCAACAGTTACATTCTAAAAAATTGACTTCATTAATTTAATTGCAATTAGATATAATCCGATTCAAATTATTAACCAACTACATCTAAAATAGCTTTTACAGGTGTTTTCTTGAGTGGCCGTCTTTTATAAAGACGACTCTCAAAAGTCCAGCTCAAATTTATATTTAGAGTTGTAACAATATATATTTAGATTTGGATTGGACTTTTAAGAGTCGTCTTTACAATAGACGGTCTCAAGTAAGAATTTGTGTATACCTTATTATTAATTATAAGTAAAAACAATTAGCAAATAGACTTTAACAATGTTAAATAGCTAATAATGATATGGTGTTTGGCATGCTTAACAATAATGGATGGACAAACAATAACTGATCAGGTATTCTATTCAAAGGTTGCTCTATCTTAGTTTGCAATTAGTTCTTACACAATCAACATCAATAAGCAACAAGTAGATTATTATTTATAGTTTTATACTTCTTTCGTTCCATAATACTTGTTATATTTAACTTTTTTACGCAATCCAATGTACTATTTTGTTCATTTATATGTCGAATTAAACACATTTAAAAATTATAAAAAGTTTATATTATGTAAGTACGCGATTAGACGATTCAAATAAGATTCCACTTGACTATATTATTACTTACATATTAGCCGCAATATATATAATAAGCTTAAACGATGAATAGTGCCCAAAAACAAAATGTAGCAAGTATTTCGGAACGGAGGAAGTATAAACTATTTTATGAAAGAAGATATATATATAGAGAGAGATGATTAGGTGAAAACAACTTAAATGGTGAAAACTGAAAATTAGACTGAGCTATATTTGTTGGAATTTAGAATATATAATGGTAATTGGAAATGTTTAATTAATTACATTAAATAAATTAATTAATTATATCCCAAAGTGTGTATTTAAAGGAAAGGAAAAATGAGACAGAACAGAGTGCGCACCCCGCGGAGTTTTACGCGGCATGCGGAGTCTGTCAGAAGCAAGTCTGCACCCCGCGGAGAATTAGGCGGCCCGCGCATCCCTGTTTTTCGTGCGGTTCGTCTTGTTTCTTGCTCTGTTTCATTTTGTTGGTTAATATATAACCACCAACTGTTTATATGGTTATTATAATCATGTTTCTTGGGATATATGGGTTGAGTGGAAAGCGACTTTGATTCATGAATCGGTCTCGGGTTTCACGGATCAACCTTGTGTTTCATGGAGCAACACTTTGCTTCATGAAATAGTGTGAGCTATTCTATAAATATAGAATGCTTGTGTGTTATTTTACACATCCATATTTTCTGATTTTCTTCTTTTCTTGAGCATTTCAATCAAGAACTTGCAATCCTTGATTGTGTATTTCCATACTTCCTTCCATTTAAGTTATTTTTATGTCATTTTAATTTCCATGTGCTAGGAGATTAGTGTGATTCTTTGTATCTCAGAACATATTTCCGGTTTGATCCCAAGCACCGTGGTAGGGAGGAAATAACGTTTTAGGAAAGAGCATCTCGCCTAGAATTTATATCAAGTTCCAACAAAATCTTCTTGTTACTTGGTTCGTGTTTGAAGATTGGTGTATCGGAGATCTCGATGATGTACATAAGCAAGGCTCTTGATCGTCATATATAATTTGATTTTTCTATCACAAACTTGTATTTTAATTTATTGTTGATTTATAAATTAAAGTACATTTCTAACAATATTTATATATATAATATATTGTAGCAAAGGTGTACATACTTTTTATAAGGTATATATACCTTTTATCTAAGATGAAACTTGGATTGAAAATTAGACTGAGCTATATATATTGTAGCAATGGAGTATAATTTATAGAAATGTGATTCGAATATGTATACTTTTTAAGTATGTATGTGCACCTTTTAGTAAATGTCCAATTATTTACAAAATTGCCACTGATATATGTACATTGTACACTATTTAAACTTTTATGTAGACCTATTTTCAAGTCAAGTGACTGTTGACCAACTGACTATTGATCAACTTATAGAATTACAACCTCAAATTTTGTTTTTTTGCAAATAACAGCCACCAAAGTATGAAAGTATCATGTTTACACCATCCAGACCAAGTGATTGTTGACGAACTCAATGACCTTTGATTAGTCTAAATGGTCGTTAACCAATACTCACCTTTGATTTTCTTTGATCATCCCTAATTACCTTTTACTTCCCTAATTACCAATGATACCCTTGTGTTTTAGCACTTTAATGTCGTTTTTAACCATCATAACAAAAAAAATTCAAAAAACGGACGAAGAAATTATCCTTAAGAGATAACTCTTTCGAAAATCCGGTTCAAACAAAGACTTGTTCACCTATTTTCCAATACGTAAAACGAAAAAGATATTTAACGTCATTTTTACCCATCATAACGATATTTGTTCAAAACAACGTTAAATATCTTTTTGGTCTACGTACCGGATAATAAGCAAATTAGTACTTGTTTTGACCAATTTTTCGAAAGAATTACCCCATAAGAAAATTCTGATGCTTTTTTTAAAAAATATCTTTATGATAGGTAAAAACAACGTTAAATTTTTTTTAGGCATGTGTCGGAAAATAGGCAAATAAGTAACTATTTCGATCGTATTTTCGAAAGAGTTACCCCATAATTTTAATTGCGACGTTCTTTTTTTGACAAAATGATGTTGTTATAATAGGTACAAACGATGTTAAATATCTCTTTTGGTCTACATGCTGAAAAATAGGCTAATAATTACTTGTTTTGGTCGGACTTTCGAAAGATTTACCTCATAAGGAAATCAGGACGACTATTTTATGCAAAAATATCATTTTGATAGATAAAAACAACGTTAAATATTTTTTCGGTCTATGTGCTAATAAATAGGCGAATAAATACTTGTTTCGACCGGATTTCGGAAAGTCTTATCCTATAAGGATATTGCGACATCTGTTTTTTGAAAAAAGATTTTATTATGATGGGTTAAAACGACGTTAAAGTGTTAAAACACAAGGGTACCACTGGTAATTAGGAAAGTCAAAGGTGATTAGGGATGGTCAACAAAAGTCAAAGGTGATTAGTACGTAATGGACCACGTTCATTTAGGCTGATCAAAGTTAATTTAGGTTGGTTAATGATCACTTGGTTTGAATAGTGTAGATTTTGATGCTTTGCTAGTTGTAATTTGCAAAAAAAAAAAAGAAAAAGAAAAACTTTGAGACTGTAATTCGCAAAAGTCTTAAAGTCACTCTAATAAAAATAAAATTAGTGTTTTGGCGCGGAACTTAAAACTTGGAATTTCTCCCTCCTTGGTGCGTGTTTCAGATTCAAAATCTCGAAACCTAAAAAGTCTAAAACTCAGTTATCCAAACCCAACCAATCCCCGCACGACGGACGACGGACGACGGACAACAACCTACGCCACATGGTCCACATCACCACCCACCTCTCGCCGACAGTTGTCGATGTTGATTGTTTGCAATTCACAAGCAAAGCCTGAAGGTCACCACTGCTGCTGCACCTGCTGCCTACCTGACAGTTGACAAATGACATGAAATCAAGCCACCCGGACCTCCGACGACCAGACAATCCTGCAAATTAATGACCTTCAATCCAATTTCAGGTATTAAATTGTATTTTTGAAATCCCCAAAAGTTAGGGTTTTTTATATTTCAAATTAATTTGATATGTTATTGTGAATCAGTGTGTTATCGAGATTTGTGGAATGTTCGTATGTTATTGTGAATGTGTTTGGTAAATTGGTAATGAGAATTGAGAAAGTATGATTGAATGTTTTAATGTACTTGTTAATATCAAGGTGTTTGTTTATGTTGAAGAATTAAACCTAAATCAAATAGTACTGCAAAGAAAAAAAATCTAAACATACTACAAAGAGAACGAAATCAAATACTTCTTTATTTTTTAAAAAAACCCAAGTATACTTGTGCATTTAAAATTAGTAAATTTTGTTTATGTTGAAGTTAAATTTTTGTGCCCTGTTCTCTCAGATACCCCATGGAATTTTTGTGCCCTGATACTTTTTAATTGTAATGATGTTAACCAATCGTTTTTATATTATTTTAGCTTTGACTTGAGATTATTATGGTTTACATGTCTTTTTTGCAAGAATAAAAAATTTTAATTTTTTATTTATTGGTCTTTATTCAAAAAGATGCAGAAGACTATTGAATCCTTCTTCAAACATTCATCTACTCCTCCATCTGCTCTTGGAACTTCCAATTCCGACGAATTATTCAACGGAATTAGGGCTCAGAAGAAGCCGGAAGTTCGAGTCAAGTACACTTATCAATCTACCAGGTACTTCAATTTCTCCCCTAAATTACTCTTCCTACCTAAACTGTTTATACTAAATTATTTTATTGAATATTAACCCTAATATTAGGGAAGAAGAATCGACAGAGAATGATTTAATTGGGGAAGAAACCAGCGAAAAACAAAGAGAAACGAGTGAAAAATTGAAAGGTGTTAATGGTGGTGGGAAGATTTTGAACAAGAAACGGAAGTATGCTCAGTTACATTTGGAATTAGGTCAATCTGATTTTCTTCTTCATACATGTAAAATTTGTGGAATTAAGTATGCTAAAGGTGATGAAATTGATGAGAAAGTTCACGCTACATTTCACAAGAATTATACTCATGGAATCCCCTTTAAGGTGTTGTTTTTAATTTTTGATTAGATAACTCGTTTACTTTTGGAATCTCTATATTTCGTTTTTTATTTGGTTGAATTGCCTTATTGATTTTCAGGGCTGGCGTCATGAAAAGGTGATTCAGTTGTCCGACCTTGAAAAGGATCGTATTGTACTTGTGTCAAATTATGATACTCCTGCTCAGAGGAATAAGGTTGAAATTTGTAATTCTTGAAGTCGTGATTTTTTGAAGATTTTAGTGGTTGCTTTGTGTAATCAGCTTTTATATTGTTTTAGGTTCAACAGGTAGTGAAGATGATGGAGATTGAACTGGGTGATGAGTGGATCTTTCATGAATTATGTAAGGTTTGTACTTTTCACTGATTTTTTAGGTAGAGTTTGTACTGAAAAATTAAAATTATATCAGCATATTAGTGTACTTGAATAACATTATGTTATGAAAATTGTGTTTTTAAGGTATAAAAAAACAAATTTCAAGGGTTGATTATTGTTTATAATTGTTCTTGAATAACCATTGCAGGTATATTTATACATATCCTCACAAAGAGTTGCTGGGTGTGTCTTTGTGGAGCCTATTAATACGGCACACAAGCTTATTTCAGACCTTGTGCAAATGAGTTCTGATGGTGCTTGTGGAAAAGTCGAGAAACCAAAGCAAAAGACATTGCAATTTGGAGGGATATGTTTTCAAAGGGAAATTTTCAGGAAAAGTTCTACTCATAGAATCTCAGAAGCAATGGATTCAAACTTAAATGGATCAATTGTCTGTGAAGAGAAAGCTACTCTTGCTTCTTGTGGGATCAGGGCTATTTGGGTCAGTCCATCAAACCGAAGAAAAGGCGTTGCAAAACACTTACTGGATGCTGTGAGGTACTTCTACACAAACAACATCTTGTTGTTTTCTACCTTGGACATTGTTTTATTTCATGAACTTCAGTCATTTAGTGGGAAATGAAAATTTAATGATTAGAATAATAAAATGAGTTACATGATTGGATTATGTCTAATGAGCATGTCCTAGCCAATCTTCATCACAGAATCTTAGGAGGGATATTGTAGGAATGTATGTTCACCAAGAAACTTTGTACCAGCTTCCCAAGATGATTGTCAGTTGTCGCACTCAGTTCTGATTAATATATAACTATATGTTTTGTCCAATTCCAAAAAATTTAAAATATGCACTTTATATACGAGTACTTTTAGAGATAGCCTTAAAGGCATTCATATGTTAGCAGGGAGAGTATCTTTGCATTTGTAGCTTTGGTTAAGAACATTTTTTTCAGTGAGAGAGTAACTTATTGTCTGCAATTGTTAATATATGAGCGTGCATGGCGTTACATTTTGTCTGGATGTTAGAAGAGAAAACAGTCTATTACAAGGAAAAAAATGTGGCGGATTTTTATTGAGTTTACTCATTATTTCCAGCAAAACATGTTAAAGGGAGTCGAGTGTTTCACTATTCCTTTGTTTTTGTAGCATGACCACTTAAAAGAGCTAAAATTTTTCTGTAGCTCAGCGGCCTTTTCATAGTCCATTACCTAGAAAAGCATACCTAACTAGGTATACCTTTGTACCCGTGAGAATGCCTCAATTTTTTATTTTGATCCGTCCCTTTTAAATTCTCTAATTCTTATTCACATATTTTCTCTTATGTTCTCTCCCTTTTTTATCTTATCAACACAATTTATTGTCATCAATTGCTTAATAATCTTGGAAAAAGGTGTTTGTTGTGCATAATGCATACTCATGGGGATAGATGTAGCTTTAAAGAAGGATGTAAAGTGGATGCTCAAAGAAAACCATTCACATTGTTTGTTTTTGTCTCCTTGCATTGTGACTAGGCCTGTGCAATGGGCCGGATCCCCATTGGGGCCCCTAATCTGACCCTCTATAATAAGGGTTGTAAATGGGGCGGGTCTTAAAAGGGTTGGGCTAAAAACTAATTTTATAAAAATGAAAGATAAGGGTTGGATAAGGGTTCTAAGAAGGGTTGTAAACGGGCTCTTGTATTTACTTCAATTTATGATAAAGTTGATACTTGCTCTCTTCAATTGGGAAAATGGGGAAAAAGTTGATTCTTTTGTAATAGCATTACAGATTGTATAAAAGCTTCTAATATACTACATTAGCCTCTAGCTTCTTTTTTTTTTTTTTTTTTTCTGAAAATCACATTAGCCTCTAGCTTTTAGTATAAATTTCTTTAATAAATAAAATTGTCATGCAAAAATAATAAAAAAAAGTTCAGAGTAAATAATTAGTTTGAAAAAATTCTAAGGTAAAAAATAAACGGGTCGGGCCGGGCCTTATGAGCCCAACCCGTTCAAAGCCTGTTTTCTATTTTGTAAGACCCGACCCGTTTTCACTAGAGCCCAACCCGGCCCATATCCGGCCCATTGCACAGGCCTAATTGTGACCTGATGATTTATGAGACAACATCTAGTTTTCCAGTTGTCATGTGAGACTAGTCTTTTGTGGGACAGGCTCGGTACTTAGGGGTGTTGGTAAAATAACTGCGTCTGATTTCACATCAAAGAATTAGAGAGAGATTGACTAACATTGATGGGCTACTTCTATTACCAATTGGTTTTAGAATGGAACCTCATCAAGCTTGTGTGCAGTCAACTCTTCTCATGTGCGGGTCTTGTTGTGTATAAGCCCATTGACAAATTTATCAGGGTGACTCAAATTTTGATCTAACCTGGAGAACCATCTCTTTAGGAATCTTCTGCCTGCAGCTTACAGTGTAGTTATCTGACTGTTAGGGTTCCTAAGGTTCAGTGATGTGCTGGGTGGTGAGAATTACAGGACATTTCTAATGCAAATTACCGATACTTAAAGGAAATCAATGTCATGGTCTAAACATTGAGAAAGTGGCATATGGTCATGATGCCTAATAAACTGTGAGCAGGAAGAATTTCCTTGTGTAAGTACTCTTTCTTGACTGGGAATGGGTTAAAATGGTTCGTAGATGATTTTCTGTGCTATACAAATGTCATAACACATGGCAATAATAAAATAGCACTTAATTAGCGTTAGCATACTCTCGCTTCATTTGTAAGATATCAGTTGACTATATTAACAAGACGGATTGTATGGTTACCACAAGAATGAATAAGATTGCTAAACATGTATTCATATAGTTCAAATTGGTTCACTTTTTTTTGACGTCTCACCTTGTGAAACAATGTTCCTCGTTTTAGCTCTTTGAAACTGACAAACAATGAACTAATTGGTTTAAAGCTTGTATTTTTTAATTTTCACGATACTGTTGTGTCACTTTATGGTACATGCTTCCTGATAATAGTTCGAACACTGTATAAAGGTTTGGAATTTTGATCACAACCCCAAATATGATCTTTTTCCTGTAGATAGTCGGAACATAGGAAAAAAAACCTCATTTGATTATACTCCGTGTCTCCATCTGTGATCTTGAATTACTTCAAATCAGCTAATGTTAGAGTGATTAATTGGCTGGCTGTCTGTAAAAAATTTAACTCTTGCCTGTTGCTTAGATAAGCTCTCACTCTAGAACTCATATTACATACATACTTCTATAGTGTCATGAAATTTCTTTTACAGGTAATGTATGAAAGTAGTGTTGATCTAACAGAAACGAGGATCGGCTCGATAAAATGAATCAAGAACTGTCTTTTCTTTTTATTTTTAATGCTGTTTGATACTATGTTAAACATAGAGCTGTTTTATGAGTATAGTTTTGTAGGTCCTTTTTGTTTTGCTTCTGATCTTATTATGTATGCAGGAAAACCTTCTCATCAGACTACACACTTGAGTGCTCAGAATTAGCATTCTCTCAACCATCCTCATCCGGAAAGGCATTGGCAACCAAATATACTGGTACCCCATCATTTTTGGTATACAAAGCTAGTTTTATATGACAATTGACTCTGTACCTCGATTTAGTTATAGGATCAATGTTGAAAGTTTTAAACCTGCAGTAATTTTAGCTTTTTTAGCTTTTGGTAGTTGGTATCTACTAGGGGTGGTCAACGGGCTGGGGTTCCATTTTGAATCCTTATCTGGTGCGTTTTTAGAATGGGCTTGGTATGGATTGGGACGAAAACGGGCTCTACTATAATTAAAATAAAGGGGACTTTAAAAGGGCTCATTAAGGGTCGGAAACGGGCTTTTGTAAATAGCATAATCATTGTATAAATCAAATATTATAAATGACAATGTCAATTTAATATTTTTTCAATTTAATTATTATAAATAATAATTTAATTGTTATAAATTGATTAGTGGAATTAAGAAAATTTTAGTCATGAAAATGGGCCGAGCCCTATATTTGCTTAAGCCCAGTCCAATCCTTTATCTGACCTATCAAACACCCCTAATCCACTATGCTCCATATTCTTTGTTCACAAATTCTTGTGAGAGAGTCTTTTTAAAAGACTATCTCTAATTGGATTAGCCCATTAGAAAAAATATAGAGTAAATGTAGACAATAAGCTTTAATGGATTCAACTATGAGACTTGGGATCCATCAGTTATGATCCTGTTACTTAGAAAGTTTCTTTTGCATAAATTGAAATAAGAAAAAATATCATGATGGATTGAACAAAAATAAAACAATATTAATATTAAATAAATGAAACAACGCAAAGCGAACTAATTATAGATTACTCAAAAAACATAAAGATAATATAATAATCTGAATTTGAATTTGATTATCAAACCAATTAAAAGATTAAATAACCTAATGGCAATTTATTTTCATATCCATCTATAATGCAAAACTACGTATGAAAACAGGAAAATCCTAATATATATACCCAAATAATATAAGTTAAAATATAGTCATGTGGAATCTTGTTTGATTTTATTCAATACAAAAACTATTAATATTAACTTATAATAATTTTTAATTAAAAACAGTTAGATATTATGAGTTAAAATGTTGCCTTGAAAAGTGTAAAAAAACTAAGTGGAACTAATGAGTTGAATAAGAGGTTGTAATATAAAAAATAAAGATTCTATTGATTAAAGTGTAAGTGTAATAATCTAATTGAATTTCATTAGGTGTATTGGATATAATGTAAATACATTGGGAACTAAAATGTAATTTAATTTCTATAAATTAGGGTGTAAGTGTAATAATTTCCTTGAATTCTATTGGTTACTAAAATAGAATGATTTTAAATGAGAAGATGCTTTTAAAGTTTCAAATGGGGAATATGAAAAGATCAAAAGAGAACGGATGGAGTAATACCTTTCAAATACTTCCTCCGTTTTTTTTAGTTGCACCATTTCCATTTTATACACTATTCATCATTTGATAGTGTTTTAGTGCGCCTATTAAACGAGAAAAAAATATAGTCATGTGGAATCTTGTTTTATTCGCCTCGTCGAATACTTTCATAATCAAATTTTTATAAGCAATCCGACAAACGCATTAGACTACATAAAAATGTGTTCAGTTACAAGTAAAAAAAACGGAAAAAGTAAAAATCTATAATCAATCCATCATATTTAAAAAGAGCAGGCTCTGCTCTTGATAAGTTTTTGTTGTAAACGAGAGGGTAACTCTTGTAAGAAACTATTCCACATTACCAATTACATATAAAGAGCTCAAATTTAAAAAAAACACGTATTTTAATATTTAGGATCAATCCCTAACAACAGCCACCAACTTTACTCATTTTCATTTAAACAGCCGCGAACTTCGTTTATCCCCAACAACAGCCATCAACTTACCAAAAGTGACCTCGAAACAGCCAACTTGCCCCAGCTCCACTAAATGACCGGTTATCACCCTTTTCTTACCTTTGACCTAAGCTTTGACCAACCTTCTACCCTTGAGTGAACCCTAGTTAAAAAACTTAACCCAACCCCCAACTACCCATTAAAGTTTTCTCTCTTTTTAAACCCCCTTCACTTTTCATTTTCTTCCGCCTCACCTTCCTCTTTTCTTCTTCATTAAACATTCTTCTTCCCTCTTCAAGACAGCATTTAATTCAGGTATTTTCTTCCAAACTTCCATAATTATGATCACTTTAGCTTTAATTCAAGGTTTTTTGTTACTTTTCTTTCTGAAATTAGGGTTTTTTTTTGTTGTAGATGTCGAATTTAGCCATGAACAATCAATTACGCATAGAATGCTATTGTGGGTATGATGTCTTTGTTCAAAGGGGTTGGACCCAACAAAATCCGGGAAGAAGATTTGTGGCATGCCCTGACTACGATGCCCATGCCAACATAAGGAGTTGTAATTTTTTCAGATGGGTTGATAAAGACATGACTGAGTGGCAAAAGGAAGTGATCCTGCAGCTGATGGAAGAAAAATCATGTTTGCAGAGAAAAGTTGAAGGTTTGAAGAGGAAGCTCGAGCTTGCCAATGAGAAGGTTAGGAAGGCTAATACTGATAAGGTGATGATGAAGATGGTTCAACCTCAACGTGTCTGGAAGTTTGGTCTGGTCATCAACACAGCATTTGGGGTCATTGCATTGTCTTGGTTGGCGAGTTATTTTATGTGAATTTTGTTGAAGGATGTTGTAGGTTTAGCATGATGCTCCTTTTGCTTTATTATAGAGCATCATGCTATATTAGGTATTTAGTTCTCTAACAATGATCTTTCGATGTAAGTATTTGGGGGTATTTTTTTGGGAAACAGGGGATGATGTATTTATGGAAACAATTGATGATGATGTATTTTTTTGTCTTATTGATGAGGACAGTTGATGATGATGCTAGGTAGCATCTGATGAAGTTGTAAAATATTTTTGGAAGTTAATGCAAGCAATTACCAACTTGTCATTAAAAAATTGTGCCTCCTTTTACATAAAACTAACTGACTAAAATGTTTGCAAAATGGACAGTTAGTTGTAACAATACATAGTACTTTGTAAAATACATAGAATGGAATAGTTCTAACAAAATACATTACAACTCATCAATTTAAACACAAACTGGTGTAGGACTATCAGGATATTCATTAGTTTCTAAAATGGTTGATGATTGAGATGCTTGTGTCAAAGTGGATGCTTGTGATGCTAAAACTGCTGCTTCTGCTTCCTTTTGTTTATCCCTTCTTTCCCTCAACTTCACAGACCAGTCATCATTCAGAGGAGGTCTTCCTCCCTTCTTCCTTGGCTCTGTTGGTGTTGGTTGTGTGCTTGTACACTTTCTTTTGTTGTGCCCTGGTTGCTTGCAAAATGAGCATCTATTTTGCTTGCCAATTTCTCTACCAGCCTGTTCTGTACTTGCATTCCTCTTTTGCTTATTTCCCTCATCTGGCTCCAATCTCCTCTTCTTCTTAGATGGCCTTCCTGGCAGCTTTTTGTATGGTGGAGGGTCTGGCTGGTTGTGTGTGGTCTTCTCCCAATCAGAAGCTCCAGGCATTGGCATGACAACTGGAGCATAAGTCTTAGCATAATGGGTCTTGCTGTAGTATTCATGAATGAACTCTTCACAGTTGCCCCTGCTGTTCATTATTGTAGCATATGCATGGTGGCAAGGAATACCTGTCAATTGCCACCTAAAACAACTACAACTTCTCTCATTCAAATCAACCAAACAAGTTTGTTCCTTAAAATCTACCTCAAACAAAGTGCTACTAGCCACTCTAACTATACAAGTCTTATACACCTCAGCTGACAATTGAAATTGCTTTTTAACATATGGCAAGATACCCTCTATAGTATTTAGCCCTTCCCTTTTCTTATAATGTCTTTGCATAATGTATCTCCTAATCCACTCCATTTGTGTTAACACAGCCTTGTCTCTACAAGGTTTCAAGACAGCATTGAAAGACTCACACATATTGTTCAATAACATGTTGGACTTACAATCAGCATCAAATGCATGCCTACTCCATGCACTTGGTGGTATTGAAGCCATATAATCATAAGCCTCTGCACTCAAGTCCTTCAACTCAAGCATTTTCTCTTTGAATCTTGTCTGGGAGCAAAGAAAAAATACATGACTGAGTGAATGTTTGCCCAAAATAAGCCCTCCACATCCACAACTTACATACCTCAGTTGTTGCTTTAGCAGCTGCCCACAGCACAAACTTGTAGGCTTCACCTGACCATCTATGTTTGAAATTCCCCCATAAATGTCTCCAACAGTACCTTGTGTTTGCCTGAGGTACAATCTCCTCCAGTGCCCTTATAAGCCCCTATGAAACACAAATAATATACATGATTGAGTGAATGCTTTAAAGTAAAAAAAAAATATTAACATGAGGTAGAAATACCTTTTGTCTATCAGACATAAATGTGTAGCCTTTTCCATCAGGTGTGCCCAAACATTCCTTAAGATTTGTCAAAAACCATGACCATGTTTGAAAGTCCTCCACATCCACAATTGCCCATGATAATGGGTATATATTATTGTTCCCATCCTTTCCAACTGCTGTAAGGCATATACCAGGATATGCACCTGTTAAGTGACAGCCATCCATACCAATAATGGGCCTACATCCAGTAATAAAGCCATCCAGTACAGGCTTTAAACAAATGAACATGCTTTGAAATATGGGCCTCTCAATCCCTGGTAATACCTTTACCAGTGCTGTACTACCAGGATTGTGCTTCATCACAGCATGAGCATAGTCATACACTCTCTTATATTGATCAGCACCATCTCTATACAACATAACCTTGGCTCTTGCCCTTGCATACCAACATTTTTTATACCCAACAACTATTCCAAAGTCTTCCTTGACTTTGTGCTGTAAACCCTTCACTAAATCCCATTCAGGATATCTCCTCCAAACCTCTAAATACCTTTCAGCTAAAAACTTAGAAGTAAGCTTTCTAGTGTGATGTTTATTCCAGCATTGATGCTCTAACCTACAAGTCTTAAGCTGCATGCTTTCCTCTCCCCTCAACTTACTAGCATGTAAATAAAATGTACAATTCAACTTCTGACAAGTACACTTCACTCTTTTTCCTCTAACCTTATTCCAAGCACACTTATCACACCTATCTATACAAAAAGCATCAAATCTCTTTGCATAGTTGTGAAGAGAATAATAGTCATACTTGTTTTCAATGGCATGTTGCTGTACAGCAAGCCTTAAAATTTTGACATTAGGAAAAACTAAACCAGCTCTTAGTTTTATTTTCCTAGAAAAATCAGTATCAGGATTGAAAAGAGGATACTTATCTGAACCTTCCTCTAACTCATCTGACTCCAAATCATCTTCATGCTCCTCTTCATTCACATCAGCAGGTTCAGGTATGTTTGAACCATCATTTTCATTATTTGTTGCATCAAATGTCCTGTTAACTTCCTCAAGGACAGTCTCTCCTACATCCTCAGTGAACAAATCATCACCAACATCACCCTCAAAGTCATCATCATCAAGATCTAGGTCTGAATGGGGCTGCTCTTCATAAGTTAACTCATCCTCATCAATGAATAGGGCTCTCTTAGCCCCAGAACCAGATACCTTACCTCTTCCCTTATTACTTGTGGTTGTCTTAGCCCTCTCACTAACAGGTGGATCTACCTGTGTTTGTTGAATTGGTGGATCTACTTGTGAAGGTGGAATATGTGGATCTACTGGATCTACTTGTGCAGGTTGGGGTTGAGATGGTGTTTGAGATGGAGGTACTAAAACATTCTTTCTTGGAGAAGGTCCTCTTCTTGCTGAGTGTTTTTTTCTTGGAGTCAAAGATGGTTGGGGAGGTGGTGGTGGTGGCGGAGGAGGAGGAGGAGGTGTTTGTTTTTTCTTAGGGGTGGCTGAAATGGAGGCTTCACCTGCCTTCCTTTTCACAGGAAGCTTCTGTCTTCTTGCAGTTGGTGGAGGTGGTTTTTGAGAACTTATCTTTGGTCTCTTAGAACCAGGTTTATGAAGAGGTGATTGTGAGTAATCAACAGCAATTGGTTTTATGTTAAGTACATCTAGTACCTCAATATCAGGTTCCTTTTGCGGTCTCCTAGAAGAATCTAATGAGGTCCCCTTCCTAACATTAGGCTCCACCACATTTGCTGTATTTGATGTGGTCCCCTTCCCATGATTCCCTCCCACTACATACAAATCTACAAATCCATTGGCATCAGTACTTTTAAAAGCTTCAAATACATCATCATTGTCCTTAAGCCTTTTCCTACCCTTATCTAACTTCATTCCTTTCTCCTTAAACCATAATTGAAAGGAACCCTTGAAATTCAATGACTTTCTAACCTCTGCATAACATTTTTTAACCCTAAAATCACCTATCCCAATTTCAATACCTTCATGAACAGAACCATTAACATAAAGGACCTCATTTTGTTCATTAAGAAATTGACCACCATAAAAAACCCTTAGCTTCACACAATTATACATCTGAATATAGAGAAGCAAAAAAATCTCAAGCAAAATTCAAAAACAAAACCCTAAAATACGAAACTTTTGAAACAAGACAATTCACGTAAATGTAAAAATCAACAGCAAAACCTAAAGAAAAGAGAATGAAAGAAGAAGTTACCTTCAATGGTGGTTGTTCACAGTGACCAGTTGGAGGATGAAGGAAGTTATTGCGATTTTTTGAAGGTTTTGGGTGGTAATTCAGTAAAAAACTAAAAGGTAGTTGGGGGTTGGGTTGGGAGCTTAACTATAGTTAAAAGGTTTTTTTTTTTAATTTTGGTCAACGGTCATAGGCTTAGGTCAAAGGTAAGAAAAGTGTAAAAACCGGTCATTTGGGCAAGTTGGCTGTTTCGAGGTCACTTTTGGTAAGTTGATGGCTGTTGTTGGGGATAAACGAAGTTCGCGGCTGTTTAAATGAAAATGAGTAAAGTTGGTGGCTGTTGTTAGGGATTGATCCTAATATTTAAAGTGTCAATTTTACCATTTATATTGACATGTTAAACTATAAACATTCACTTAAACAATTAAAAATTAGTATTCCCTCCTATTCTACCCATTAGTTCCATTGATTTTTTTTCACTATTCACTTATTACTCTTAATTTATATTTTATTCTTAATCTATAAGTTAAAATATAGTCATGTGGGATCTTATTTGATTCGTCTCGATACAAAGATTATTAATATCTACTTTTTATAATTTTTAATTAAAAACAATTAGAGATATTAAGGGTTAAAATGTTGTCTCGGCAAGAAGTGTGAAAAACCAAATGGGACTAATGGGTTGAATAGGAGATAGTATTATTTAAGGTATGAAAACGAATATTATAATTAATTTAGTTGAATATTTTAACTCAATTTAAGATTGTGTCCAATAAGACCAAAAATTTGTGAAAGCACAAAAGTGATAAATTTAGTGGGGGATTATTGGATATGAAAAATATGATACTTGTATTCTACTCTTAGAAGGAGTAGTGGTGAGTGGTGAGGCCAATCCCCAGTCCCATGGCATGGTTATTATGGACCAACCAATGCAAACACTGAAAATTCATTGCTTCAACGTCACTCTCAGTCTCTTCTCCTCAAATGAATATTAATTCATCCTTCTGAAACTCCTCGGTTTTCTTCACTTCTTGACTACTTTTTCCTTACTACATTTATTTTTTATCATACATAATTCATGTTCCAGAATTTTCATTACTCACTCTATCCCGTTTTGCCATAAGTACAATCTTTGTGAAAATTAAAAAATAAAATGATGTGACTTATGAAGAGCGGAGAGAAATAACTGTATAAGATACAAATGCGAGTCTTTCTTAAAAAGATAAAAAAAAAATTCCAAAAAGTACTAAGTCAAAAAAATTTCCAAAAAATACCTAATCAAATTTTTTCTTTTCGAACGAGTACCAAGTAACTATCCTTTAGTTGACTGTCAAATATAATGATTGATTGGTCAAAATCGAAAATTTTTCTTTCTCATGTTCAATTTCTTTTCTAATTTAATTTCGATTTTGAGTTAAAAGTATACAAAGAAGACAGTGACGAAATTGAATTGGAAAAAACGTTAATTGACACTCTTTGGAAAAGAAAAAAATTTTATTAGGTATTTTTTTACAAAATTTTCTTTATGGGTACTTTTTGAAAAAAAATTTTATTAATTACTTTTTGACACTTTTTCCAATAAAATATCAATTATTTTACAATTTTATAGATTAGATTTTTTTGAAAAATTAAAGTATTAGTAATAAAAAAAATTTGTTGATTTTTATATAGCCACAAGGACTATAAATATTATTACCCATAAAAATATTGAGGAAGTACTACATGACTAACATGTGCTCATTTTTACTTTGAGTATTTAATTACGTAATTAATTGTAATAAATAGGAGTGCTACATTAGTGCAAAAGTACAAATGGACAATAATAAATAAAACAAATTCTTACTTGAGATCGTTTTTCTTTTGTAAAAACGGCTCTTAAAAACTCAATCCAGTTCTAAATATATATTGTTACAACTCTATATTTATAATTGGATTGGACTTTTGAGAGTCGTCTTTACAAAAGACGGTCTTTCACAATTTGTGATTTTGAAATGAAGATTGTGAACGTACGAAATGAAGTACTTCAAATATAATCTCAAAAAAAAATAAAATACTTCCGGTATAACATACGTAATATATCCGTTTTGATATAATTGATATCCGTTTTGATATACTTGCAATTATTAAGTCTATTTCCTCTATTTGTTAAAATTTTAGTAATATTTATTAGTACCTTTATTTATTTTGCGATTGTACCTTTATTTATTTATTTATGAATTTTTAAATAAATTTTAATATTTATTAGTACCTTCGTTAAAATTTAACTGTCTCCAATATTTTTAATAAACATATTATAACGTGTTGTTATAAACTCCTTGAATCAGTGTTAATAATCATAATATAACGAGTATTTAAAATCAAAAGAAATACTCTGATAAGGTCTGAGAACACGTTACCTAAGAATAGGTTTTACCCTGTCTCGTGAACTACTCTACTCCTACTTTCCCAGAATTCCTTGGAATTCCCAAACCAATTCATCTAATTTAACAAATAAACAATTCACCATTACTTACACATTTAAAGACTAGTCAATCACTGCATGCTCACCTCACACCTCACACACAATCATTATTTTACTAATTAACAAAAAAAAAATAATACTACAAATAATGTTTGAAAATAAATATTTTATGGTAGCATAATATATTTATGAAACGTCAATGGTAGATAGTATTGTAATGTTGTATTTAAAGCTTCGGTAATAATAATAGGGTAAAAACGTTTAAATAGTCGTTAAGTTGTGAAATATCTTGCAATGTTTACATTTTCACATTATTTAATGCACTAATTTGGTCCTTAATATCTTTGCATTGAGACGAATCAAACATCTCATTTTATTATATATCAACTTATAGATTAAAAACTAATTGTAAATTAAGGGGATAAATAAACATTGTAATAACCCTAATGTTGCAAGTAATTTGAAACGAATGAAGTATATAACAAGGTAGACAAAGAAGATTTTATCCGATAGTAGTCACTAGTCAAGCAATAGCGAATTCACCCATGAAACAGCAGGCACTAAGGAGCATCAATAACTGAAGGAGCCAAACTAATCTTCGACAACTCTTATAAAAAAAACAAACATTATAAAAAATAGGATCATTTACCAACTACAGCCTCTAAGTTTACTCAATTTCAAATAAACAGCCGCGAACTTCGTTTATTACCAACTACAGCCTCCAACTTACCAAACATGACATCGAGACAGCCAAAACAGCCAAAAAAAGGGTAAAAAAATGGGGTGTTTTGGCTGTCTCGATGTCATGTTTGGTAAGTTGGAGGCTGTAGTTGGTAATAAACAAAGTTCGCGGCTGTTTATTTGAAATTGAGTAAACTTAAAGGTTGTAGTTGGTAAAAGATCCTAAAAAATATTGTTTTATAAATAACACTGATCATGATTAGAAAGATCAATATCTATAGAGTATATAACATATTCAAGGGCCTTATTCATCAGCTCAAGATTTTAGTTGAGTTGGTTCCTTAACATAGTAGCAAAAGGCAACGTGACAAGAGGTAATGGGTTCCAATCTCAACCACCCTTCATTTAAAGTGGAATATTAAATGCCTATGTGCATCCACACATCTAGCCCAATTGGCTCTCGTGTGAGGGGCGTGTTAGAGTATATAACATATCCTGAGGCCTCAACCATCACCTTAAGCTTTAGATTGAATTGGTTCCTTAACGGTATCATTCTCTAGTTGTGTGCTATATCCTCCATGCACTCCTCAATATTTAAAGGAGAATTGTGAAGCCACTACTGGTGTTAAACGCAAGCTTTTATACTTCCTTCGTTCCCTAATACTTGCTACATTTCTATTTGGATGTAATTCAATGTATATTTTAATATTAAATATCTTTATTTTCACAAAACGAAAAATAAAAAAATTACATATTAAAAAACTACATTTTTAGATATAAAACAATATCTTATATGAATATATTATTTCTTATGCATGAGTCAGAATTACCGAAATACGATCGAAAATGAATAGTGCTACTATAAAAATGTAGTGAGTATTATGGAATAAAAGTATTTGCCATAAAGAGCATTCTTTACGCACATGCAAACAACATAAGCATCATCATCATTTGTGTACAATAGCTACTTCCTCCGTTCCATAATACTTGTTACATTTAACTTTTTTACGCAATCCCATGTACTATTTTATTCATTTATATGTCAAATTATGCACATTTAAATTTAAAAATTATAAAAAATTTATATTATGAAAGTATGCGATTATACGACTGAAACAAGATCCCACTTGACTATATTATTACTTACATATTAGCCGCAATATATAAAATAAGCTTAAACGATGAATAGTGCCCAAAAACAGAATGTAGTAAGTATTTCGGAACGGAAAAAGTATATCCCAAACTTCACCATTTCCCATTTGATGTTTCTACTCTCTTAATAAAACCACACTCAAATAATTTAACCATTTCTCCAAAATAAATTTACCAATCGTAGTTTGTACACAACAAAATAATGAGATAATAGAAAATTTTGAATGTACTGAAATAATTCATAACAAACAATTTCATTAGAATTATAAAATAATTTGACCATTTAACTATCTATTTGTATCTTCAAAATACATTTAAAATGTTTAATAAATTATTCTGCCAAATAACCTCTTAATTTGATCAATCCCTTCCCCCACGGCTAAAATATCCTTAAGGCGGATATTTAACTACAAACAAGGGATGACAATATCTTAAAAGCCGACATCTATCTCAAATCTCAACTAAAAGTCTAACAATTTTCATTTACCAAACGGCCCTTATAAGATTGGTAAATTGGATTTCAAGACATAAAGACAGGCATAGTTCACGCATTTATGTTGAACAAATACATACAATACATGAATAATGAATGTATAAATGCCCACTATTAATAGCTAACTATTACTTGCACTTTATAGATTCATAGTCAGAATCATACCATACAAAACCACATTTAATTAAATAGTATTAGTTAATCCTTCTATTAATACTATATAATAGACCTCAAAAAGCAAAAAAGAACTACATCAAAACCTAAACATCCTAGGAGACTTTAGTTACGATCACATCAAATCAGATCATACAGGTGTAGTAGATTTGCGAACAACATAGCGATAGGCAGCCACCTTCCTCTTCCGGGATGCGGTGTTGTCCACAGACAATACGAGTTTGCCAGGTTCCCTTGCCAAGAAGGAGTTGTGGACAGCTTCGTCTGAGGGGCCGAGCTTTTTAGGCTTCTCGACTGCAAGGACGTAACTATCTTTGGCGTTTGGGATGAACTCTGCACTGTATTCCAAGTCCCAACCTCCCACCACCAAATCCCATATAATGGTTGCACCCGCCTATATTTGCAATCGCAATACAACATAGTTATTCCATAGGACCATAGTCTACAGTCTATGTAAAAATAATCATATCGTTTTGTATAAAATCGTCTCACCATACTCATACAATCAGCTCATTAATAGCGAACAATTGGATTGGACATTGGTACGTTAATTGATAACTTGAATATTATTCACTTTTTAACATTTTTTTATGTGTTCCTCAAAAATTTTTCCACCATCTTGTATATTAATTAATGCTTATTATCATGACTTTTCTCAATTAACTTTATTATATTTATTTATAGCATTTAAAAAAATTCAACTTTTATTAATTTCTGTTAACATTTATTACGAGAATGTCAAATAGAAACTGAGGGGAAAAAAATCAAAAATCAAAAAACCCTCCATTTCTAAAACACCCCTCATAAATTGATAACTTGAAAAATATTCATTTTATCACGATAAATCAAATTTTCTAGAACAAATATTTCAATTATAGACCTTTTATTTTAAAATCATGGGTTACATATGATACAATTTAGAAAATGGGTCTGGGCAATCCAAACAAGGAGGAGAAGAAGTAGTCCACTTATAAACCCAAAAAAGGTTTATTACTAAAATAATTACTCCTTGAGTATATAAACTGATGCATACTCTTCTCTTTCTCCGATGTGGGACAACTCACATGTGGGTAACACATGGGCACTTCAACAACATAGCAGAGTTTCGCAGAACGATAAGCTAAAAATATGTAATGAAGTGGTCGTTATGTGACAAATCGACTAAATTGATGTCATGTTTGATGTACATAAATTGAACAGCAAACTCTGGTTCACAATTTATGAGTCTTTGAAGATCATAAATTGAAGCCCAGATTGAGAAGTTTCCTTTTAAATTTAGGCACAACAAAATAGGTTTCGTACCCTGCGCAATAAGCTAAATTGGCATGTAAATAGGAGTATTCTATTAATCTCATCAGCTGCATTTAATTATGTAGAAATGGAAAATCTACAATCATGCAAAATTGCTATAATCGGAAACCAATTGAAAACAACATTTAGAAATGAAACATTAATGGAGAAAACTAACCTCAATACCCTCAATCTGAATATTAACCTTTTCACCTCCTTTAACAGTGAACTCTGATGCCGGTTTAGCTGGACCGTTTTGGAGATCTCCGGGTCGACTCAGTCCCCCATATTGAACCGGTACATCCTCTGGACTTATGAACCTTTCATACATTTTACATAATTTACTAATTAGTAAGAGTAATCGATAAAATTTAGAAAATGAGCCTGGGCAACCCAAACAAGGAGGAAAAGAAGTAGTCTACTCATAAATTCAAAGAAGGCTCACTACAAAAATCAATTGGTAATAGTAGGAGTGACTCCTTGAGTATATATACTAATGCATACTTTTCTCTTTCTCCGACGTGGGACAACTCACATGTGGGTAACACATGAGCACTTCAACGGTAATTACTATTTAGATCCTACAATAATATCACATTATTATAGACTAAACCCCTATAAATCAAGACCACATTGAAATAATTTTTTATTTTCTAAAAAATTATACCATCAATAGTTATACTCCCTCTATTCCTAAGATATTGCATGGCAAAATTGTTAAAGAAACAAATTAATGTCATTAAATTGTGTTAAAACTATGACACCATGCCACCTTAGAAAGAAATATTGCAAAATTAAAAAAATGCACGAAACTAGAAAGTGCGGCAATCTATTAGGAATAGAGGGGGGTACTATTCTCTATGTTTTTCATCAATCATTTTTTATAATTTTGCTCGAATTTAAACATAATCAAAAGTGCAATGGTGCAATATGGTATGAAATGACAAATATTAAAAAGGTGAATATAGCATATTTACTCTGTTTCAAATTACTTCCAACATTATCCTTTTTGGCATAAATTAACTAATAGTTTTCTATTTAATCACTACTTTATTCTCAATTTATACATTAACTTTTTAGAGAATGTTATATACGTTATGCGTTTGACAATAACATTTCTTAAAACTTGTGTAACAAAGTAATGTTGCAACTAAATAAGAACGGAGAAAGCATTAATCAATCTTTATCATAAGGGCCGATAAAGTTGTGTACGTCCAAACACTCAAAATCCGTTTAAGTGGGAGCCACTTACATTAGTGCAATGGTATGAATTGACAAAGAAAAAGAAAAGGTGAATATAGCATATTCAAAAAAATCATAGTTAGAAGGGAGGGAAAGGAGGTGAGAAAAGGACAACACAAAAAAAGCAAAGACAAGGAAAACAGGATCACAGATTCAGGAAATGAGATTACCCTTTTGAAATTATAATTATAATTAATTAATAAAACAGACAATCAGACAAACAAAAGAAAAAGAGAAGTTTTTAAGCATGCCTTAAACACTAAAGTAGACAAAACTTCAACCTAATGTCCTTTCACCACAATACTATCAAACACCAATCCCTTTTCCCACTTTTAAAATTATTTATTCAAATAATATTTCATTTGATTGCGAGGGTGTTTGGCAAATACTTCCTCCCTTCCATAATACTCGCTACATTTTACTTTCTTACGCAATCTAATGTACAATTTTGATCATTAATATCTTAAACTACACTTATGTAAAAATTATAAAAATTTAATATTATAAAAGTATGCGATTAGACGATTAAAACAAGATCCCACTTGACTATATTTTTACTTACACATTAGTCGCAATATGTAAAATAAGCTTAAACGATAAATAGTGCACAAAATCGAAATATAGCGAGTATTTTGGAACGGAGGAAGTAGCTAATAGCTGATAGCCGATTATACTGGCTGGTTTGACCAGCTGATTTTAAACTTGCTGCTTGTTTAAAAACAGCTTATTCGTATCAATGAGGTGTTTCAACCAACTAATTCACCAAACACCCCCTATGTTTACCGAGTATTTCAGAACCGAGGAAATTTATTACCCATTTGAATCAAGTAAAAAAAAAAAAAAAAAAAACTTGTAGAAGTACTTACTTGTAGAGAGTTTCAGCAACATTACTTTCTTTAGCAATTACAAATTTGCTCTTGGTTCTTTGAGTCAAAAATGGACTGAATATTGAGTATACCAAGCTGAAATACCATGGCACATTGATAAAGATCTAAACAAACCCAAATCAATAATCATGTTAGTAATAATAATAATTCCATTAAAAAAATTATATTCATAGCTAATTAACTAAAAACAAAAATTTTAAACATTAATGACAAATTTTCTAACATACTCTTAATGCTTAACTAATTTCCTAAATTTTTCCACTCATCTTGTATGAGACCGTCTTGTTAGATGGGCATACGTATTAAATATACATGAGTCAACTCAATAGAAATGATTTTACCATTAAACTGTCTCACAATTTCAAACAAAAGCCCATAAGCTAAAAGTTTCTATTATTGAGCTATATAACCCAAGTATGAGCGAGTTTCACGGTAAGACCGTCTCATACAATACAAAAAATTGTGCAACATTTATGATAAACAAGATAAAATGGAAAATAACCTTGCGAGCAACCATTTCAGGATAATTATCTTGAAAAAGGGAGAGAATCTGATTAGAAGCAACTCTAAGTTCTCTTTTAGGCATATCTTTAAGATCAGTAACTTGAATAATAGAATTAACACCACCCGGTTTAAAATGCAGTAATTGAATCCCTCTTTCAAGAACTTGAACTCTCCATCTCAAAAACTTTTTAAGTTTTTCATCATCTCCAAATATCTTATCATACATTTCCTTATCTTTAAAAACCCCATAAGCATTATAACAAACAGGGTGCCCTTCTCTATCAAACCCATGCATATACGCTACTAATCCTTCTAATTCTTTAAACCCAAGTTCTTCCTCCAAAATCCCATCTGCTTCAAACTCTTTCCGCCATGAAAGGGATTTCTCAAGCATGGTGTAAGCTTCAGAAACCTTGAAATCTCGAGCTCTGAGGAATTTAAGGAGGATAACATCGGATTTTTCGTCGTCGGAGAGAAGAGGGATGCCCCAAATAGATGGGTTTTGGGTGGAATGAGAGGCAGAGAGCTTGGATTTGAGGTCGGATAAGGAAGATTTTTCAGAGGGTTTGAGATTAGAGAGAAGATAAGTGTCTTCTTTGAAGGAAGGAGAACGAAGGGTAGTGGATTCCATTAATGAAGTGATTAAGCTTCTTTTGGTTGGGAGTTTATGGGGGTTTGGGGAAGGAGAAGAAAGGGGTATTTGAGATTGTAAATGGGATAATGGTGAAGATGTTTCCATTGTTGATTTGTTTGTTGCTCTGTTTTAGAGAGAGAATGTGATTAGTATTTAGCGGGTATTGTGGGGATTGAGATATGGGTACTTGTTTGTTTTGAGTGTAGGAAGAAGGAGAGAGAGAGAAAGGAAATGGGATAAATAATTGTGTTTGGACTTTGGAGGGATTATCAGAGTTCAAATGAACACGAATTTTAAGTAGACATTTAAGATTTAGATACGATAAATAAATATTTAAAATAATGTAAATAGGTATTAAGAATATACTAATGAACATTAATTTTTATTAAATAAAGTACTTTTTTTATTTCGTTTTAGTTGCATCATTGGGTTTGACATATTTTTTTAGGATCGTCAAATTAGTAAGTTAAAAGTAGGAATGATGTATGATTGATGGTGATATGTGGGGTAGAAATAAAAAAAATTATTATAAGTAGATACTGGTTGTGACTTGTGGGTATATTAAATAATTAATGGGATGCTGTATGATTGATGGTGATAGTGGGGTAGGAATAAAGTGAGGATAAAATAAGTAGATTATTTTTGCCAAAAATAATAATGTTGCATGTAATATAAAACTTCTAAAAATGATAAGTGTTGCAAGTAAAATGAAACTGATCAAGTAAAGGAAAAGGAAAGGAGTATTTGGTTGTTTTTTTCAACTGGAAAAGCTGGCAAACAAGACAAAGCCCAAAGGGGCCGCGTGAGGTTCTATACATTCTTATTTGAATTAACTATAATTTAGGGTTTGAAGTTTTGAAAATTTTGAATTTTAATGTGGTAATTAAAATTTTAAAAAATTCACACGATAATTTTAAAGTTTATCAAATTTTTTCACCGTGATATTTTTTTCGTATAAAATGTTAGCAATCGTTAATTTTGAAGTATTAAGGTTGTTGTACGTTTATTTATGCGACTCACCATTTTAAACTCCATTAATTTTAACCTTTTTCTCCAAAATTACCCTCTTTCATCCAAATCATATTTTCCCCAAATTCAAATATAATACTTGAAATGGTGAATTAGGACTTATGTTTTGCGCGAAAAGGTTGAAAATGATGGTCTTTGAAATGGTGAGTCGCATAAATAGGAACGTTTTATCTATAAGAAGGTCACGGTGGATTAATTTGATAAATCTCAAGGTCATTACGTGAATTTTTTTGAAGTTTTGGTTACCACGTGGAAAACTCAAAATCTCTGGATTATCACGTAGAATTTTCCTTTTTTTTTAGTAAGCATAAAAATAGATTTTCTTCAAACCCTTTCCTTCTTGCATAAAAATAGATTTTTATCTATCTTTAATTTTTGTGTATCTATAATTATCTTCAAAAGCTCTATATCATTTTCATGGTAATAAAACTTTAATCGCAAAAAAGTATTTTTGTTAATAAATTTCCATTACCACCTAATACTACTTCTCTCAATAGTAATGCATTGAAATGAATTTTATAAAGAAAATGAGATAATTAAAGTTAGACACCATTAATATAGCCAAGAGATTTTTCAACCAAAATTACACTAATTTTTCACTCGTTTATTAGCATCTACCAAACAGACCGTAAAAGTATCTCATATATTAGGAACACTTTGTATAGCAAAAGTAATAAATTGGTAAAGAAAAAGGCGTGAGCGCGGCGAAGGAGACACGAGTGTTGTGATGTAAGGAAGTGTTAAGTAGAGTACTTTTAAAATGGCAATGACATCCGACCCTCATTAATAAATGTTGACATTCAACCAAGCATGGATATTGGATTGTCTTTCTGTAAGCGCAAATGGGGGTCTCTCATAAATACATTATTTCTTCCACTTGGTTGGTGGGAGACATCAAGGGTTTTTATTTTTGCAACTTTGTGCTACTAATTTTTTAAAATATTCTAGGTGAAATTAAAAAATAACTTTTTGGAAAAATTCACGTGGTAATTCTGAGGTTTTGGGTTTTCCACGTGGTAATCAAAACTTTTAAAAAATCCACGCGGTAACCCTGAGGTTTACGTAAATGTTCCATCATGACCTTTTTGCAAATAAAAACGTTAGCAAACGTTAATTTTGAAGCTTTATTGCTGTTGTATGCATATTTATGCGACTCACCGTTCAAATGCTATCAGTTTGAACATTTGTTCCCCAATATATAAACCTCAAATCTACCATTTTTCATCCAAATCATATTTTTTTCCCTCAAATTCAAAGATGGTAGAGTTTGGGTTTATATTTTGGGAGAAATGGTTGAAACTGATGGCATTTAAAATGGTGAGTCGCATATATAGGTGTACAACAGCCTTAAAGCTTCGAAATTAATGTTTCCTAACATTTTCCTAACGTTTTATGTGCAAAAAGGTCATGGTGGAACAATTTGGTAAACCTCAAGGTTACCACGTGGAATTTCCCTAATTTTTTAAAAATATAATAAAAATATAGTAATATATTTTACAAGAGAATATGAGAAATATATGGATGAGATAAAAAAAATAGAAAAATTTATGTAAAATAATACGGAGTACAAATTTTTACAGATTTCAGTACAATAATCATAATTTTTGATGAAACATATTATATATATATATATATATATATATATATATATATATATATATATATATATATATATATATATATATATATATAGACACACTCTTATGTCCTTTGAAATACGAATCAAATTACATTCACTACAACAAATTTAGCCTTTTGCGACATTTTTTGTTCCGCAAAATTAAATATTTATTGATTTATGAAATACTAATTTTGATGATTTAGGCCAAATTACATTACTACAAAAATTTAGCCTTTTGCGACATTGGATTTAGTGGCATTAAAAAAAGAAAAATGTCATATTCATATTTTTAGTGTAATAATTATAAGTTTTTATTTTAAGTTCCACTATAAAGTGATTTAGCGACACTTAATTTGGTCTTTAGTGGCATATGTAATTGCCACTATAGTCTATAAAGAAATTTGAAATAGCGACATTTAAATTAAATGTCGCTAAATGTATCCCACTAAAAGCAAATTATGTTGTAGTGATTACTCAACAATAACTTATAATTAGGGTGTTTTGCAAAATAGTTTATTGAGCAATTTTAGGTGGTCATAACAACGGGTTCAAAATCAGTTAAATCAATCAAAAATCAGCTACTAGCTATTAATTTTTTGTCAAACGAGTAAAGTTGATGATCCATTCGAAGGTAGAAGTACAATAGTATAAGGACAAATATTATAAAATCAAAAGATAAAAGGTTTTTGGCTTCTTAGATAAATAATAATCCCAAAAAAGAAGCCCTAATGATATATCTTTGTCTTTCAACTTTGCGTAAGAGGCCAAATATAAGAAGCTCCTATGCTATAATATATGATTACCTCCCATTCTCTTATCTTTTATCGTATAGGAATCTACTGCTATTTTTCGTCTTTACTTCATTCCTTTCCACCTCCTTTGTCTTTTTTTTTTTTGAGAAACAAAAAATATATCATTAATTCAAAACTGAAACAGTACAAATAGTACCGAAAAACAAGAAAATCACCTCCCTATTAAGCATGAAAGAAAGACGTACCCTTATCTTTTTGATTTCTTTCTATTTTTTTTTTTAAAAATACTTTTCATGAAAGATCCTTTCACTTTGTGATTGATAAACCTCATTATTTACAAAAATCATTTATATTTAAATTTAAATAGATTTTAAAAATATTAATTCATTCATCCATTTCATTATAAATGTCTCATATAAATTGATAGATAATGATCCTGTCTGATTATGAGAATAATCAAATGTTTAGTTAACTTTCTGATTAATTAGATTAATCAGAATGATTAAGCTGGTGGAAGCCTTTTAACTTAATTATTTGCCAAGTATACTGCCAGATCTTTATAAGTGAAGAAGTCTGACGGCCTGCAAAACACACCAAGGGTCAGTAAGGTCCGGGAATCTTTCCCGGAATCCTACTCCGACGCCCAAGTCAATTCAGATTCAATATGAGGTTTGCCTACCAAATCTTTCAAGATGCACAGTGGCATTCAAGTGGATTATTGCGTAGGGCTTGTTTAGACGTGAGGTCTTTGATAATAAATAATCACAATAAATTCTTCTGTAAAAGTTGAGAGATTTCTTAGTTCATTCAAGTTTTTAGATTTCAAGTTACCTCATTTATGATGCTGAGCACTGTATTTATATATAGCAAATGATTTGTGAGATAGAACCTTCTTTCTTCAATCCCAAGTAATACCTTTTCATCCAAGTTGTACCTTTTTGCATAGTTTTCTCCACTTTTACACGTGTCACTCTCTAAGGCTAAGTAAAATATTTTATTTGTCTTTTGCAATCCAATCACCTTAACCTAGGCCCATACAATAGTTGACATGTGTCTCAATGACCCACGTGAAGATCTTATACTAAGAACCCAAGAATAACCAATCAGGAACGCTTCTGCTGTATACTTAGACCTTCCCAGATTTTACCTTAATAAATCCTAAGCTGCCAGATTTTGGTGCAGTTGACTTTCTTTGGCCATAATCAACCTTAATAAACCTCAGTTCATATTTTTACCCATACAGATAAAAATTAAAGTTCAAAAGTCGGGTCCAGACTCGAAATCAAAATCATTATTTTTTATTAACTATTTCCTAGACCCAATCCATAGATTCTGAAAAATTTAAACTCGAAACGAGACTGATTGGTCTATGATCATAGATGAACATAGTGTCCATACTTCATCTTTTTTACATATGAAAGTTTAATTAAGATTAAAACTATAGGGTGTACATAAGTCTTACGTAAAAAAAAATTATAATAAATATGAAATTGATTTTAAATTAGGTAGTGAATCAAATTTTATATTTAAAACAAAACCAAAACCATAAATTCCCAAAAAATAAAACCCCATTTCTTAGATTACGATGGAATTTAGGATAAATTCAATAGCTAGTTGAATTCATAATCATTTCTATTTTACAAGACACAAGTAAATATGAGCTATATTTATGTGGAATCTTTATAGAAAAATTTCAATATATACATATTTTTCAAATATCAAAATTTTAAAATATATTCATAATTAAAATTATTTAACTTTTAAAGTTATATTGAAATCTACCTAAAATGTAAATAAAAAAATAAATAAAAACATAAAGAATATTTAAATATTCAAATATATCAAATAGAGAAAAAAAAACCCTTATTTCTAGAACCTAGACGTCCTTTATCTTGCTTAAAGTAGTTGCAAGTTTGCAACACTTTCTGATTATCCCACATGAGCTGTAATAGTCTGTGCTTTGTCGTGGAAAGAAGAGAGAGAGAGACAAAGCTAAAAACTCTTTGATAATCTTGAGATTATGTATCTTCAACTCAATTTGTTGGTTAAATGATGGGTTTGCCACATACTCTATTCTATTGACTATTACGGTGTGTTTGGTTAGTACGGTTAGTAGTATTAAACGGTGATAATGAAAATTAATTATAGCGTTAAATTTTATCCAAAGTTTCATGGCATTTTCATTGTAAAATGAAATGTTGATCTCGAAAGAGTTTTTTTATTTATAAATTTCTATTACTGTTTAATACCACATCTCTCAATAGTAATGTATTAGAATGAACATCATGAAGAAAATGAGGTGATTGAAATTGAACAAGTAATGTATGACCATCAAGATAATTAACAAAAGATTTTTCAACTAAAATTACACTAGTTTGCATTTTTATATTTCCACCATTTAATACCACCTATCAAAAGGGTCGTTAATGTCTTATTTCCCTTTTTAAGCTCTATTTATTGTAGCTTAATCATAATTATCACTAATTAAAAATATAAAGTATAAAAATTTTATATTAATATAATTAAGGAAAAATTACCATGAATAATACAACCTTTTGCTTATTTTCCTACAATAATACCAACTTTTGATTAACCATAAATAATACCAACTTACGGGGGTGTTTTCCTAGAATATACGTAACATGTTAAAAATCAAACTATAGGTTAATCAATTAATTAATAAATTAAAGTTGGTATTATTCTAGAAAAAAACACCCCAAACTTGGTATTATTCATGGTTAATCAAAAATTCATATTATTGTAGGAAAATTAACAAAAGGTTGTATTATTCACGGTAATTTTTTCTATAATTAATTTAAGAACGAGCAAGTAGTTGATTAGCAAGACAGAAAAAGCAAGAAATTGGATTTAACTTAGGTAATCATACATGGCCTGGATAAAGTTAATCTTAAAGTGAGGTAAATTAGTTATATTATATTAAGCTAATTATTAAACGGCAGAAACCTAAGTCAAAAAGCCAAAGCTTAAAGCTTAAAGCTGATGAAGTTGATAAAGATGTAATTACTTTGATGATGATGATGATAAAGTTTTCTCCAATTTCATTAAATGTTACTTTACTTTTCACCTATTTCAATAACAATTAATTATGTTGATGATTTTCAAAATATTTAAACAACGCAAATATGAAGAGCTTTAATTATTTGCTTTGAGATTACAATCAACTAAGTACATTTAATTATATAGAATAATTAAGTAAAATAAGATAAATACTATGTTTGGTGAACAATAATAACTAAGTAGAGTACTTGATTTTATTAAATGACTAGATAATCCCCGTGCGACGGTTTTTTCATTTTATTATTTCTAAATATTTTAAAAAGAAAATAAATTGTAAGTTATTGGTTATTGATTTTCAATGAATTAATAATTGCATATAATAACTAATATTTAATTTATTTTTAATTTTAGAAATACTATTTTATATGTTAGGTATGATGTTAAACAATCTTATTTGATATTTATATTTTACTAACTAATCATAACAAACAATGTTAAAATAAATTCTAATACTCCCTCCGTCCCATTCTTATTGTCCACTTTTCCTTATTTGGTTATCCCATTCTAATTGTCCACTTTCTATTTTTGGCAAAGATTTTTTACCTAAATACCCCCAACTACCCCAACTTATATTATTTAAAATACCCCACCTACCACCTTTTCAATTATTATAATCACTTAAATACCCCAACTACCACTTTTACAATTATTATAATCACTTAAAATATCCCACTACCATTTTTCTTAATTTGCGTGTCCACTCAAAAGTGGACAATAAGAATGAGACGGAGGGATTATTAAATAAATTATTTTGAACATATATTACAATATTAAATTAATCGGACCATTTTAAATTATAAAACATTTATGTATAAAAAATAATTTGAATAATTATACAAATAAAGAATTAAAAATACTTTGTAAGGTTGATTTCATTGACCAATTTCAATAGTGCATTTACATATTTTGACTAAATAAACCAATTTTAAATGCATTTAGGCATTGTTGAGAAAATTAACCAATTTCAATGTATTGATTATGATAGTATTTATTAGGATAATCAATATTAATGAACACCATTGGAAATCCAATTCCATTATATGATAATGTGATATCATCATCCTATATTGGAGGAAAAACTTTACTTCACAAGGTGACACCTCATAAGTTTTGAGGTATTATGACGTCAGCGTCTTTTGTTTTAGTTATAAGTATAGATTTGATTTACTGTATTTATCGGTTAGAGTTGGGAACGTGTGGTGGTTGTTGGTAGCGGAAGTGAGGGTTGGGGTTAGGGTGGTGACTTGGGGTTGTATAGGGGTGATGGGAATGGCCGAATACAAGGCTGCGGTGAAGGAGTTACATACTTAAATTATGGACAAGACCCTCTAATGTTGAGATTATTCAAGGATAATAACTATTGTGGAGAGAAGGGAGGAACGTCTTGAAAGGAGAAATAATTATAACCCAAGATTTGTAACACATAGAACTTGGACTTAATAACGATAGTAGGCACAAAATTGGCTTGTTAAAAACAACGAAGCAACTCTTTTATGTAGGGGTGAAAATTCGGTTTGCGGTTTGGTTTTTTTATAAAACCAAATCAAACCAAACTTATTTCGGTTTTTGATTTTTCAATCCAAACCAAAACCAAATTGGGCTTCAATCCAAATCGAACCAAACCAATTTAATTCGGTTTAGACTTTTTCAAACCAATCCAAACCATGTTTTCAATTAAAAACAAATTTAAATGAAAAAAGAGAGGGGAACTGGGGAAGGAGTACTCAAGCGTGGGACGACGGTAGTACAAGTATTATCAAAGGTTAGGATTTTTAATTTTTTAGGTTTAGAATGTATTGGGCCTGAGCTAATACATTAATGTTAGTGGGCTAAATGTAATTTTTTATATATTTTGGTTTGCGGTCTAGAATTTCGGTTTACGGTTTTTGAAAATTCCAAACCTAATCCAAACCTTAATATTTCGATTTTTGAATTAACAAACCTAATACAAACCAAATTTAAAATTCACCAAACCAACCATATTTGTTATTCGGTTTGGTCTAGTTCGATTTGCGGTTTTAATCCGAATAAGTTTCACCCTTATTTTTATGGAAGCAATCTCACAATGACACATATTTGAGTCTAGGTTTATATGAAAAAAAATGTTTCAAAATATATAACGTGTCGATTTTAATATTTAAAATGATGTGTTAGACATTTCAAAATTAGAAAACGCAAATTGTTATATAAGACAATCTCTTTCACACCTCGTACAAAAGTTAAATAGTCCAAGTAATACTTCTTCCGTTCCATGATACTTGCTACATTTAACTTTTTTACGCAATTTAATGTACTATTTTGTTCATTTATATGTCGAATTACACACATTTTAAAATTATAAAAAATTTATATTATGAAAGTATGCGATTAGACGATTCAAACAAGATCCCATTTGACTATATTATTACTTACATATTAGCCGTAATATATAAAATAAGCTTAAACGATGAATAGTGTCCCAAAACAAAATATAGCAAGTATTTCGGAACGGAGAAAGTACTAAATAGGCAAGTATGTATATAAGGCTCCTTATTTTAAAATCGTCTCATCGAAAAACAATTACTCACAAAAATAACTCAATAAAAATGAGTATTTCAAATATGAAAATAGATAATTTAATTAAACTATTTAACTCAATCTAAGACCGTTTACTATCTTAAATAAAAGTTTGAGAAAAAAAGAGTTTGAGAAAACATTTTACTAACCGCTAGTCTCCTGAGAGACCGTCTTTCTGAAAGACGTCTTTTAGGCCCAACCCATTAAAGCTTAATATCTACTTTTACTCTACATTTTCCCTTATGAGCCAGTTTAATTAGAGATGGTCTCTCATAAAAATCGTCTCTCACAAGAATTTGTGTTTTACTAAACTAAAACCAAGCCCCAAGTCCCCAGTCCAAACCTTGTCCATTTTGAAGTTTTTTTTCTTGTTCTTTACAAATAGGGATGAAGAAGGATTCAAGACTAGACTCTATCCTATTTTTAAACAAAATGGTTAGCATCCGTGTGCGGCGAAGTCATCGTTATCATAGAAATGGAAGAATATCGTGATCAACAACATCAAAAGATAAAAGTAGCGAAAACAAATGCGAAGATCAAACTCTTACTACTTTTCTTCATATAAGGAAATGCGAGGGAAAAACCTTAATGAATGCTTATAGCTTGAGGCAGCCTAAAAACGATGAACTGTTGAACCTAAAAAAACAAAATTAAGAACCAAAATACGATTAAGATTTATAAATAAACAAAAACAACAAAATTATGAAAATTTAGTACCACAAAACTCTAAATTATATCACACAAAATCAAGACAATTAGTACTAATATTCAAATATTTCTAAACTTCAAAGACAACATCTATTGTTAGATGGAAAATCTGAGTGCTAGTAAACTGCACTTTATAAGATTGTTGGACGTCAAGTGCAGCCAGTTTCTTGCTCTACAAAGAAGAAATTTAAAAGCAAATTGCTTCAATTGAAATTAAAGAGTCGCAAACAAACATTTTGAGAAACTTGCTTCGATTAGCTTATGTAAACATGCTTAGATTAATACTTTAATTTGTACAAGCACAAAGGCCATAAAATTGCAATGAAAAGATGCATATAATGAGAACACAAACCCTAAAAGATCAATCATCAATGAGAAATTCACCATTGCAAACGAAAACAGAAGGATCGCAAGAAATCTTCGTACGTGCTGGCTGAAATGAAAACAAAAATCAATATCCAAACTTTGAGTTGTTTATGTTTCGAAAAGATTCAAATATTTACTCTCTGTATTTAAGTGGCATTTTGGGTGTATTGACCGTAAAATTGTGTTTACACTTTAACTTGTTTGGCTCTGTTATATGATCATGTGAATGATGCATATTCAATGCATAGCTCTGTACGTCTCCATCACCACAAACGTGGAAATCTCCATCACCACAAACTATGCTTACAACGCTAAAACAAAGGAAATCAATCAAATCGATTCTTCAACACAAAGATTTTTTTTGGTAAAAATGGAACCAAAATAATCAACTAATGATCCCGTTAAAAATACCAACCAAATTTCATCAGATCCACAAATATCATGCACACCAATTAACATTTATTATTAAAATTGAAAAATAATAAAAATCAACAATAAAAACTAAAATAAAAAAATATTACCCAACCAACTAAGAAATAAATTTCTTAGTCTCTGATGATACAATTGAACCAAAAATTGAAAGTGGAATTTTAAAACATTACCCTTAGAATTAAGGGATTTGAAGAAGAAATACTTAGAACTCTACATGGCAAATTCGATGATTGGAAATCAATGAAATATGTCATACCCAGTTGAAAATCAATAAAAATCAAAGGAATCAATACAGAACACAAAGCCAAACAAAATCAAGAACAAGAACATAAAAACGAACCTTACCCTTAGCATTAAGAGATTCGAAGAAGACAAATCACATATGTTGTGATTGGAAATCAATGGAATGATTCATACCCAACTGAAAATCAATGAAAATCAAAGAAATCAATGCAACAACACAAAGGCAAGCGAAATCAAGAACAAGAACATAAAAAAAAAAAAAAAAAAAACAGAAACATAGAAATCAAAGGATCGGAAGGTCGAAAAAACCTATAACATCTGAACCCATTCTGTGCAAGGAACCCATTTTATGATACGGATCAGCTTCTGTGTGACCCTTAGCAATGGCTGTTCAATGTGAACAGTCAATTCAGATTACACTCAAGAAAGAAAAGAGGTTTAGAGAAGAAGAAATTAGAGAGAGAAAGAAAGTATTTGATTTATTTCATATCCTACAAATGATTATTACAAGCCTATATGTAAGGACTTAAGGAAAGGAGCCATCAATAATAACCTTTCCCGCCAAACACTAGGACTAACAACTAACAAACGAAAGATGAAAAAAATACAATTGAACCCCTAATACATTAAGTACTATAACAAAGCTCCCTCCATTAAAACAAACTTGCCCTCAAGTTTCATGGTTGAAGTCAGGAAAAGCAGAAGCAAAATCTGTTGCATCAATCCAAGTTGCATCTTCAATGGAACAATTGAGCCATTTCACTAAATACTGTACAATAGCTGCATTATTTTTCTTGACCATCCTTTTGTTTATTATGGCCTCAGAAGCTGAGCTGTAGGTTCATCTGGATTAATACTTTGCAACCAATCAGGAAGATGTTGTTCTTGGGGCAATTGACCATAGAAAGCCTTCAACTGGGATATATGGACTACATTATGTATTCTGGCTCCCCTTGGAAGCTGCAACTGATAGGCCACCTTGCCAACCACAACTGTAATCTTGAATGGACCAAAATACCTTTTTGCTAGCTTCTGATTATTCCTCCTATGGATTGTATTCTGCCTATAAGGTTGTAATTTCAACCAGACCCAGTCACCAAAATGAAATGACCTATCTGTTCTATGTTTATCAGCCTGAGATTTCATTCTTGATTGTGCCCTGTGCAACTGAAGTTTAACCCTTTTAATCATATCTTCCCTTCTTTGCAAACTTCTATCTACTACTGCATTAGATGATTCTCCTGGCAAATAAGGCAAATGCAGTGGAGGTGGTTGATTGTACACTATCTCATAAGGAGTGAGTTGGGTAGAGGAATGGAAATGTGTATTATACCACCATTCAGCCAAAGGAATCCATTTAGCCCATTCCTTTGGTTCCTCCCCACACATACATCTTAGATACATCTCCAAACATCTATTAACTACTTCAGTTTGCCCATCACTTTGAGGGTGATAAGCTGAAGACATACAAAATTGGGTACCTTGAATATCAAATAATGATTTCCAAAAAGTACTTACAAAGACTGGATCCCTATCGCTTACTATACTCCTTTGTCATCCATGCAGCTTAAAAACATTGTCTAAATAGACTTGGGCAACTTGTATTGCAGTAAATGGATGGCTAAGAGTCATGAAATGAGCACTTTTGCTAAATCTGTCAACCACCACAAAAATAACATCTTTTCCACATGACTTTGGTAAACCAGTAATGAAGTCCATTGAAATGTCTTGCCAAACTTCTGTTGGAATAGATAATGGTTGCAACAATCCTGGGTAAGCCACTGATTCATTCTTTGCAGCCTGACATGTTTTACATTCCCTCACAAATTGCCTTATGTGTCTTACCATATGTTTCCAGAAAAATATCCTCTTTACTCTCATAACTGTAGCATCTCTTCCACTATGACCAGCTTCCATGCTAGTGTGATGCCATGTGATGATTGATGTTCTCAACTCTACATCAGGACCTACCACAAGCTTTTGTTTCCTCCTTAGTAAGTCATTTTGAAGGGTGTAGTGCTTGACCTGTTCCCCACTTGTTAATCTTTGTAAAATTCCCACAAGGTATGGATCCATGACATAACTTCTCTTAATTTTTTCTTCTAAATCTGATGAAATAAGTGAGAGAGCACAACATAAGATCTCTGCCCCTTTAATCCTGGACAAAGCATCAACCACTACATTGTCTTTTCCCTTGTTGTAGCTTATTTCATAGTCAAAGCCCATTAGCTTAGCAAGCCAAAATTGCTGAAATGGAGTAGACACTTTCTGCTGCAGCAACCATTGAAGACTTTTCTGATCAGTTTTGATTTCAAAGTGGCTGTTCATGAGGTACTGTTCCCACTTTTGAACTGCAAATACAACAACCAAGAGTTCCTTTTCATATACTGATAACCTCTGCCATTTTGGTCCCAAGCTTTTACTAATGAAAGCTATAAGTTGCCCTTCTTGCCCAAGTATAGCTCCAATTCCCCCTTTTGATGCATCAGTTTCAATTACAAATTTCTTGTCAAAATTAGGTAATGCTAACACAGGCGCTATCACCAAGGCTTGTTTCAAAGTTTCAAATGCTTGTTGTGCCTGATTATTCCATTGAAAAGCCCCCTTTTTAAGCAAATCAGTGAGTGGTTTACTCTTTTCTGCATACCCTCTTATAAATTTTCTATAATATCCAGATAACCCCAAAAAATTCCTCAAGCACTTAACTGAAGTAGGAACAGGCCACTTAACTACTGCTTCTATTTTCTTAGGATCTGTTTCTATGCCTTTTTCTGATAAAATGACCTAAATACTCAATTTTAGATGCAGCAAACATACATTTACTACTCTTAGCATACATCTTGTTCTGTCTCTATATGTGAAAAACTGATTTGTGACGAGTACAATGTTCAGTCAATGTTTTGCTATAAATCAGTATATCATCAAAGAATATTAGCACACATTTCCTCAACAATGATCTAAAAACTTGATTCATTCAATTCTGAAAAGTAGCTGGGGGATTAGTTAAACCAAAGGGCATAACTAAAAATTCATAATGACCTGTATGTGTTTTAAGAGCAGTCTTGTATATGTCATCAGCATGCATCCTCAATTGATGGTAGCCTGATCTAAGATCCACTTTACTGAATACTCTTGAACCATGAAGCTCATCTACCAATTCTTCCAATACAGGAATAGGAAATTTGTTCTTGATAGTATGCTTGTTCAGCTGCCTATAATCCACACATAATCTCCAACTACCATCCTTCTTGCCAATTAATACAACAGGTGAAGCATAAGGACTGTTACTATGCTGGATTACCCCCCTTTCTAACATTTCTTGGATTAGCTGCTCAATGATGTCTCTATGTTTCAAGGGATACCTATATGGCTTGATGTTTATAGGTTTAGAGCCCTCTTCCAAAGGTATTTTATGATCAAATACCCCTCTTTCTGTGGTAATTCTTTAGGGTCCTTAAAAACATCCTCAAACTCTTTTTTAAACATGGTTATTTCAGGGGGTTCAGTAATTGTCTCTGATTCTATTAGAGTTTTTCATTAAGCAAGAAGATGAAGCATCTGAGGGTTGTAAAACTTGTAAAAGACAAAAATGAATGGATTGATCATTTTCTTTACCTTCCATAAGTTTTTCTATCACCTGAAGCTTCTTTTCAGCAACTCCCTTTAAACACAATCTTTGTCCCTTGATTTCAAATTTCATGATCATTTCTTGAAAATTCCAACTAATCTCCCCCAAGGTTCTAAGCCATTGCACTCCAAGAACCATATCACAACTTCCAATAGGTATCAACAGAACCTCAGTTTCAAACATTGTACCATTAATCTTCCAAGAAAAGTTCTTACACCTGTATTGACAAGCCAACTTATTTCCATCGGCCACAGTCACCTCCTGTGGGGCTATTTGTTCCAACACACATCCTAGTTTTTTGGCATACTCAATATCCAAGAAGTTGTGAGTACTTCCCGAATCTATTAATATGTGTACTGGTTTATGTTTGACAAATCCAACGACCCTCATGGTATAAAAAGATTGTTCTCCAGTTAACGCATGTAAAGAAATATATGGCTCTTCAATCTCCTGTGTTTCAACACAACTATACTCTTCATCCATGAATTTATTTCCTTCATCTTCCTCATCCGCCAAGATTTCAATTGTGAATAATTGAGGTTCTTTAAAACCACATTTGTTCCCTCTTTCATAGGGTTTGTCACATAGGTAGCAAAGGCCTTGAGCTATTTTCTCAGCTTTAACTTTTGCTGACACAAATTTACCAGGCGCAAATTTATTATGCCTATGGTTACTAGAATTAGAATAAGAAAGATTATAATTTTGCTTGGGGTTAAACTTACTGGAATTTAATTCAGAGGGGGTAGGTAATAAGGGAGGTTTGTTTTGAGATTTAGGAGTTAAAGAAAAAGGCTTCCATGTTTGTTTCGGGATGGAATTATGCAAAGACTTCACACTTTCTTCTTGCAATCTAGCATACTCCATGGCTTTGGTTATTGAATCAGGTTTGAAGGCTTTAACAAAGGGTTTTAAAGTATCATTGAGTCCACTGATGAAACTATCGAGAATGAACTTGGGAGAAAGATCATAATCATGCATCTCTAAAAAAGATCTATTACATTCAAAATCATCAAAATATTCTTCCAGACTTCCTTTTTGAGAGAACTTGTTGAAATTCTCTACTGCATTCTGTAAAGATTCATCAAGAAACATTGCTCTCATAGCCAAACTGAATTTAACCCATCCAATCATAGGTTTCATGGCCAAGAAACTAGCTACCCATACTGCTGCTTTATCAATCATGTACAAAGATGCCAAATCAACCTTCTGTTCTTCACTAATTTTGCACAACTCAAAGTATTTGCTGGCTTTTCTTTTCCACTCATTAGGATTAGTGCCATCAAATTTTGGAAATTCTAACTTAGGCATAAATCCTAAAGGTTTGATTCCCCCATTACTGTGACCTTCATTGTTGTTTTTGGGTGAATTAACAATACAAGGAGATTTCTCATTTAATTTGGACATCAGCATTTCAAACTTGCTGTTAAGTTCATTCTTTAATTCTTCCATTTGGTTTTGCATTTCCTTTACTTGTACTTCCATAGTTTTTATTCGTTTGGTTTGGGAAAGAATTTGCTTCAAAAAATCAAGAAACAGGAGCGTTGACTTTAATACCAATGATACGGATCAACTTCTATGTGACCCTTAGCAATGGCTGTTTAATGTGAACAGTCAATTCAGATTACACTCAAGAAAGAAGAGAGGTTTAGAGAAGAAGAAATTAGAGAGAGAAAGAAAGTATTTGATTTATTTCATATCCTACAAATGATTATAACAAGCCTATATATAAGGACTTAAGGAAAGGAGCCATCAATAATAACCTTTCCCGCCAAACACTAGGACTAACAACTAACAAACGAAAGATGAAAAAAATACAATTGAACCCCTAATACATTAAGTACTATAACATTTTACATCTGAACCCAGGTGAGGAAAAAGGAAAAAGAAAAAGGAAATAAAAGTTAAGTTTTAGAACTCAAATGAAAAGATTGAACCTGAAGTGAAGGAAAATCGAATAACAGCAACAAGATTCATGAAAACAGCAGGATGAAAATGAAGAAGCAAGGAGCAACATTGATGGATTATAATGAAGAATAGTATGACTAATTCAAAACACGAAAACCCTAATTCACAAAATAATACATCAATAAAAAAAACAAAAAGAAGCAGAACATCGAGGAAGAGAATAAGTAAAAGAAGGATCACAAGAACAAACAACAATTTTTAACTACATTCTAGAATCATTCAAAAAACATGCGGGTATTTCTACTGTTCCAGAAGCAGAACATCGAAAACACAAACGAAAACCCGAAAAACACAAACGAAAATTTTCAAAAACCACAAAATAATACATCAGTTCCAGAATCATAAAACACAAACGAAAATTTTCAAAAACCCTGATTCACAAAATAATCATTCAATAAAAAAAACGAAAAACCCTAATTCACAAAATAATCATTCAATAAATAAAAAAACAACGAACATTAAGGAGATTGAAGCTTGATTGAGGAAAAAAGAGGAAAAAGAAAGAACCTGAACATTAACTAGAAGTTCCTGGTTGAAGAGGAAGTGAAGCGAACCTGAACATGAACCAGAAGTTCCTGGTTGAAGAGGAAGTGAAGCGAACCTGAACATGAACCAAAAATTCCTGGTTGAAGAGGAAGTGAAGCGTGAAAAATAAAAGAAGAAAGTAAAAGAGTGAACAGTATTTCTACTGTTCATGTGAATAGTATTGTTGCCTTACACTCTTTTTATATTTAGAGGATAAGAGGTCTAAATTTTTTGAATTCTAAAAGTTTGAGTGGAAGCCCTGAAAATTTTTTGATTCTAAGAGTTCAAATTATAGTCTAGATTTAAAATTTTAAAATTCATATTAAAAATAATTTTAAGAATTTAGGTTTAGATTCAAACACAACTATAACCCTATAAGTTTAAGTTTGAATCCAAATTTCTAATCTTTTTAAGACTGGAGTGTAGGATTCTAGGCCTAAATCCGAGTTCGACCATTCCTAATAACTAATAAGGTAAGGGAATGGTGGCCAACTGTTAGTTGAACTCGACTATGAGTAATCATCTGTTCTAATAGAATTGCATCAAAGAGAAAAATGTGAAATTTTAAAAAAGTGGTAATATATTGCGTGGATGAAATAAAAAGAAAAATAAAATAAATGGATGAGATTAAATAAAGGGGTGAACTATTCTCAATAGATAAAAATAATGAAAATTAAATAAAACAGATCAAAATAAAAAAATGCTTGCAAATTGACTAGGAGTGGGGGTGTATTTGTTAAGTTGTACTCCTTTCTAAGTTGAACTGCGAAGCACACTGTTAATCTGATCTTAATTGAACAAATAGCTCTGTAATCAGAAAGATCCAACCAAAACTAGAAGCTTTCTTTTCTAATTTGTCAATGTCTGTAGAAGATTCAATTCCTCATCAAGTTGTGGTGGAAGAATGGACTGGTTCTTCCCCATCAAAACTCTCTATTACAGCTACTATTTCCTCTACCCCTTCTATTTCAATCAAAAGGTTTTCTTTCTTTCCCAATCATGTTTCTACAAATTACCCTTGAAATGATTATAACTTTTCTCCTACTTTCATAGGTTTGATAGTCGCTTCAAGTTGATCGGAAGACAAATTCTCAGTGCCTTTGTTCCTGAGGTAAATTGTTGATGGGTTGTTTTACAATGGCGAATCTAGGTTACTAGTATTGGATGGGCAAACACTGATATGCGCTTTCTTATGTGTTACATGTTACAAAATTCAATATCAATAAGGTGTTTGATGAAATGACTCAGAGTCATGGTCTAGATAGACTCAGGCTTAGATTCGCCATGGCTATTTATTAAAAAATGTTTTTGAAGCATAATGTTGATGGGTTGTTTTACAATGCCGAATCTAGGTTACCAGTATAGGGTGGGCGAACGCTCATATGTGCTTTCTTCTGTGTATATGTTCAAAATTCAATTAATAAGGTGTTTGATAAAATGACTCGAATCATGGTCTAGATAGACTCAGGCTTGGATTTGCCATGGTTATTTATTAAAAAATGTTATTTGAAGCATAATGTTGATGGGTTGTATCTTCAATTCTATTCTTTGCAGGGGTTTCCTAGTAGTGTGACTCCAGATTATGTACCTTTTCAAATATGGGATTCACTACAGGTAGAAACTACTATCTTGTATTTTTGGACTTCTGTAGATGTGTCCAAGATTTATTAACTAGAAACTGCGCATGATTAAGTGGCATAGATACATCTTCAAGTGGAAGTGTTACAATGAAACTATTACCAAATGTTTATATGATTTGATTGGTATTAAGTGTTGAAATAAAAGCTATTAAGGTCTCACACAAGTGAGAAACAAGACAGAAAGCACAACAAAACTAATAGAAGGATGAATTCATAATGTAATGATGTATCTTGGATACCTCCCCTTAACAAATATTTAATTTAGTATGATTCAACAATACTATAATAAAATAACCTGCATTCAATTTAGTATGATTCAACAATACTATAATAAAATAACCTGCATTCTTGAGAACAAACTCTCAAGACAAATATCTCACAAACAATGGAGATCATTCACAATGCTAATGCAAAGTAAAGAAAGCTCTTTTGGTATTAACCCTAGCCCCTCTCTATATACATTAGCCCTTACTCTTTGTTGTGTGTTGTTTTCTATGAAGTCATAAGCCCTTTATATAGAGGGCATACAACATTCTAGAACCACACGATAACTCACCAGTAATACAACAATAACTCAGAGATTAACTATCCTTCATTGCAATCATCAAGAGAAACAAAACGTACGAACTAACCAGTGGACTTTTGTGTGGCCTCGCTCGAACGAGCGCCTTGGTCAGAAGCTTCTTTGACGGCTGTTGTCTTGTTTGCTCGAATGAGCTGGTTAACTGCTCGAACTAACACACTCGTTTTTGCCTTCTCTGTTAGATGTTGTTCATTGTCTCATTCAAGGGATGGTCTATCATTCTTAGTAAAGCATTTGCATGCCTTGATCAAAGCCTATCTTGCTTCGTCCAATGCATTTTATTTGCTCCACATCGATCACCTCATGTAGTGATCCAAACCTTAACACATCCATATCCTCCTTTTCCAAAGTACAAGACATAACTTATTCGATTATGTGATCAAAATCATCTCCTTGACTAGGAGATTTGGTACATGCTTCAACAAGTGTCCGTACCCATCAATAGATTTCTGAGTATCGAATTTGAGTGGTGAAAAAAGCTCGTGTTAGACTGATATGATCAACAAACCCGTTTCTACATCAATGTGGATTGCCATATTCACAAATCACAATTTAATACACCTTTCAATTTAGTCTAACCTAAGTGTCCCATTTGTTTGGCAATATTCATCAATCACTCTTAATTTGTATTTTGTTCTAAATCAATAATTAAAACATAGTTATATGAGATGTTGTTTGATTTGTCTCAATGTATAGTTAGAGATATTAAGGGTTCAATTAGTGCATTGACAAGTATGTAAAACTGAATGGGACACATGTGCTAAATTGGAGGGATCGAGAGAGTATCTATGTAGGAGAATGCGCAATTTTCCTATCAAATTGTGTTGATGTCTCTTAATCATATTAGAGTGGTTGACAATCTATGCGCTATTGTATGATTTGGGTTGTCTCTTCGATGTATTGGTACTTGCTACATGTAATGCCTGAAATTTTGTGCTCGCTACGTGGTTGACATTCCATAGTTGTTTGTTGGAGCTACATTTTATTCTTTTAATTGAAATTTCCCTTTGGTTTAACAAATTCTTAACTTCTTGTGATGTTTGGTTCATAGGGCTTATCGACGTATATTCGGATGATGCTTTCAACTCAGGTATAGATCATGATTTTAGAACACTTGTTAGATTGATATTTTTCGGGTTTGCTCTTTGCTGATAAAGGTTCTCATTTATTTCATATGATTTTTAAAACACCTGGACAGGCTCTTTTGAGTGCTATTGGAGTTGGTGAGAAATCTGCCACAGTGATTGGGGCTACTTTTCAAGTAAAGATCCCTAATTAGATACTATAAACTATAAAGCTTAGTCTTTTATTGAAATGGTCAATCTAGAGTTCTTATTTTTCAATGTTTCTTTTTGTCCTAGTGGTTCTTGAGAGATTTATCGGGGATGCTAGGAGGAATCTTATTTGCATTTTATCAGGTAATCATCTTATTTGTTGGACATATGAAGAATAAATATTATCAGGTAACATATAGTGGCCTTTTTTATCCACCAATCACGGTGTCATTGGGAAATACTCATATGCTCTAAAGTATATGCTTTATGCCAATTTTGTTTACGATCATTTGTTCACGTACAAGGGGCTCAAAATTGACAAAAAAATGTACAAATAGTGAGATTGCTTTGCAGGATAAGAGAAAATACCATGAAAGTAATCTGGAATTAGTTACAACTGGCCTTTGTTTTGTCTAGGTTGGACTCAATGTATTTGTCAATCTTTTTGAAGTAATTGTTTTATGATAAACTTCTAATCCCATTGCTTTAACTACATTCCTGATCGTCCCTTTGCTGGATTGGAACTGAAATTTAGTCTATGATAGCAATATCACTTGTTTCTTGCCAGGGATCAAATTTGGATAGCAATGCAAAAATGTGGCGTTTGGTTGCAGATTTAATGAATGATCTTGGTATACTTCTCTCGCACTCTATTTTCTAGTAATTTTTTTGTGTTTTTACATTCATTGATACCATAGCTGGTGTAGTCCAATAAAAGGGTGCATAAGTGCGTATTATCAGTACACTCATCTAATTTGTCATAGTGTTTCTGTCTTTGATGAATTATTTTATTTGTTGTCGTCTGAGTTCTATTTCTTGATGTTGAAAATGAAAGCTCTCACTTAAGTTCCCTGATGTTAATATGGCAATTTGAGTGGTTGCCTCTAGGTTGGGTTGTTATTACTAAGGCAGCTCAAAATTTTCCTTTCTGCGAGGAACTATCATGGATGATGAAACACTAACACTATGTTTGGATAACATTTTTAGAAGGAAAGAAAATGTTGGGGAGAGAAGGGGAGATTAGTGTGTTGTCCTTCCAAATCTTTCCTATGTTGGAAGGATTTGTTTTGTTCAAAATGTGAAGGAGTTCCACCTTGCATTTGCCGTCCCTCCATTTTCCATCCCATATTGGTATCCAAATGAGGGAAACCAAACCTTCTATTTCCTTTCTCTTCCTATCTTTGCAAATCTTCCTATCCAAACATAATGTCTACCGGTTGTTGCCGGTAAAATATGCATGGCAACACTTAGGGTCAGAACGTAGTCACAGAGAATGCTTCTCATGTAAGAGTAACTTACTAGTTGACCACATTTTACTTTATTTCTGCAGGAATGCTGATGGATCTTATTTCACCTTTGTTTCCTTCAGCCTTTGTGTTCATTCTTTGCTTGGGAAGTCTCTCACGATCTTTTAGTAAGTTCTTACTTTTGCTTCAGTTGTTCAATCTATAAGTCCCTAAACATGAAACATCGAGCTGCTTTCCTTTAGACAGCAATTTAGAAAGCACTTGCATAATTGCATTGAATGATGTAATCTAAATTTATATTTTTTCCGAAATGGTGAAATGGTGCCACGTGTGCAGCTGTAAGTTCAAGTCCTTCATATCCGTTTTGACTCTTGGCTTGTAGGTCATTTTCGCTCTTCCTCACCGTCTTTTTAAGTCTATCGAGTTTCAACTTTCTATCATAGTTCACTAATACCCCGTCCTTGCACATGCCCTATTTAATTTAGATTATTATCTTTCATCTCCTTCTCAATATTTGTATCTCTAAACATTTTTTTTATATCTTCGTTTCGAATTTTATCTCTTAATGTATGCCCGCTCATCCATCATTGCTACGCTACATTTGGAGGTTTCATTTCTATAGTATATACATGTTAGAAGTATATTTGGAGGTGTCATTAATGTATGCCGGCTCGCCCCAACTAAGTTCCACCACTACTGTTACTTATTCCTTATTAAATGCTATAGAATATCATGTGGAATCTAGTTAAATTTGTTTGAATGTTGCACAACAATGCTAGAGCTTAAATTTCAAAAGATTGGGGTTGTCTAATTTGAATATGCATTAAAAAATATTTCAACTCAAGTTTATTTTATTAATACTTCAAAGAATTTAATGGTGGGACTTGGAAACTAAGAATATGCTATATCTCTAAAACCATTCTTAGTTCTCAATCCATATGATTTCAATCCCTGTTACGTGACAAAGAAATAAATGTTCTCTTTTAGTTGACACATATTTCTCCTAAAAAGCTGGTGTTGCCAGTGGAGCAACTAGAGCTGCTTTGACACAGCATTTCGCGCTCCAGGACAATGCAGCAGATATATCTGCAAAGGTACTAGCACAGCATCTATACTTGAACCTTTTTCTGTGTCACAATTGTCAATTGAACATCCATATGTTGTATTTTAGGAAGGAAGCCAAGAGACAGTGGCTACAATGGCTGGAATGGCATTAGGAATGCTACTTGCTCATGTTACAAGAGGACAATCTCTCGCAATTTGGTTCTCCTTTTTGTCATTGACTATGTTTCATATGTATGGTGAGTTCTGATTTTTCTTAAAATTGTCGGATGAAACTGAAACCTAATTTCCCTTGTTCTGCTATAGTTATTGACTGAAAGGGGTAACTATTGGTGCAAAGAAACTTTGAATTGAAACTGGGCTAATTTGGTTGAGTCAAATATGGATTTGACGACTGTCTGACCCTAGCTTTGTCAATTGCCTCATATTGTGTTCATTACTTTTCTTTCCTTTTCGGCTGTTGTATATGTGGTGTCCCAAAAATATTAACCAGTTAAATCATTTGGTACACCCTTTGTTTTGTTCCTCTTTTCTTTTTCTCTATGTGCGTAAATCAGATATTCATTCCAAGGCTAACGCCTAACTACAGAAATGGGGTTTGCTTGTGTGGGATGTTCTTAGTTTTTACCTTACGTCCTTACCTGAGGAGGTTAGTTCAGTTGTTCTATGCAGTGGTGAGTATGTCATTTTTCTTTTTGACTGGGTATACTTCAACATGACTTCAATGTCTGCCAATTTTACAATCATGGAAGTGCTCTCCTGATCACCTTTTTTGTCCTTGATGTAGCAAACTACAAGGCTGTACATTGTCTTTCATTGAACTCATTAAACGGTGAAAGGAGCTCTGTCATTCTACAGCATTTCATGGAGACTGGTCAAGGTGAATATGTCTTTTCCCACTATGCTGCTCATGCGCTGTGTTAAGCAGCAACTTACGATTAGTACCTTACGTCCTCATTAGTTGTTAATTGCTTGTGGAATAACTAAAGGCGTCAAGAGGTTTAGTCTTGGTCTTTTTTTTTGACAAACCAATGATGGATTTTTCAACTTTTAAACATTTGAATGAAAACCTTGTTTTTCATTTATATATATATTAGCTCAAAAAATTTTAATGTCTTTATTTTAAAAGATTCACGATATTGCTATCAATAAATCTCAAATAGTCACAACTTCATTTGGTAATATGAACATAAATCTCTGTAAAACTTTAACCTCTCTTAAGCATCTTCTCTTGCCATTTTTATGCTTTCTTCTTTTTTAAGACACAATGCTTACATGTAGTGATTGTAGAGTGCTACATAATCCATGCATTAAGAGTAGTTATAGAGAATCATGGGTTGACCCAGTGGTTGAAGGCTTTTCCTTTCACACTTTGTGACTGAGGTTTGATTCTCATCAGCTACAAGAATGATTAATTCTCATCACCTACAGATTAGAATGTTTCTGTCTCTAAACTTTTCTGAATTTATCGTGTATTCTTGACAGTGCTTTCAGCCGAAAAGGTTTCACTGGAAGAGCATGCTTTACCTTTGTGGTTGAATCCTTGGAGTTCTGGAAAGTACAAATGTTTGCACAGTCGTATACTGTTGGGCGCGAAGGTCTCTTCTTTTAATCATACAGAAATGTAAGTCTATTTCTTTTCAGTTTATAGGCAATTAGGGTATAGTAAGGGTCCAGCAGAGCTATTACATATAATATATCATACTCATATTTTTTGATTTTATTCTATTATACTCATTAGTCATCACCCCAATAGAAATTCCATTATTGTTAATTTCATATATTCGTTATTATAAAGGATCTCTATTTTCTTGTATCAGTATTCAGAATGTTATATACTATGCCATCAAAAACAATCTACTCACAAAGTGGCATTTACATGTGACAGAGTAAACATTTTGGGTATAGTTGATGCCTGTTAGTTTTGAGTTGCACAAAAGGTGGGCTCATTTTGGACCAATACGGTAGTAATCAATCCTATGGAATCTTATTGTATAGAAAACGTTCTTAAATATTTATCCTTGTGATAAAATAAAGCAGCAAGATTCCAACAAAGAATTACACAAGTTGAACAATGCTCCGTCCCAAAAAACACCACTTAGGCACTTACTATGTTCTCTTGCCATTATGGTGCACACTCGGTCAAGCTCGTTGTTGCAGTTGTGATCATAATCTTCAGATTTTCACAGAAATTTTGCTCTTTATGTTGTGTTTTGAAAACAATTTAATTGTCCATTTTGATTTTATCTTATCAACATTCTATTACTCAAATGTTGTTAAGTGACTTCCACCTAAGTGGGATTTGGGTGGATCAGATGTACTTAACGAGCCTTGTAAAAATACGTAGGTTGTTTTCGATTGAACCTTGTAAATAATATTTTCTTAATTGAAAGAAATTGATAATTATAGCTTAATCTTGTATTTTGGCCTACAGGATGGACCTTTTTCGTTGTGCAGAATCTTATTATAAGAAAGGTTAGCTGTAGTAAATTATTTTTGATGAAAATTTGTTGCCGACACCCGATTAGCCTCACCTTCCTTTAATCTGTTTTCCCTTTAATTTGTACCCTTTTTTAGCAAAGTATTTACTTCTGGAGAAAAAGGGGATGATCAGTATCATCATCCATAAAGACTCAACACCTGCAGAAATCTTGCAGTCCTACATGCATGCACTATTAATGGCAAATCTTTCTGACCAAAGCACATCCGGGCATATCGAAAGTTGTTCATGGATGGACAAATATTATGAGGATTTCATCAAGAAGGTAGAGCTCTATTCAATATATGGTATTTTAATTAAACTTGTGTTGCTTGAATGTTTTTGGCCATCCCAGAAATATGATATATCATAATTCAGAAAACTTATCTAATTTTTATTATGGCTCCATTAAAATGGGTAGTTTATTGATTTTCCGTCAAAGGTATATAAAATATAAAATTTCATCTATGAAATGGTCGGGGAAGCGCAAAAATCAGGTAGGAATCGCTAAGGAAGAGGGTGTTTAGTGCAATTAATGAACTAGAACAATTTGCAAGTAAATAAGATGAATTAAGCTAATGATCTTTTGGACATTCATAGTTTGAAGTGTAAGGATCAGTTTACGTAGAGAAAATTTGTTCACTTTATTCAAATAGAGCCTAATTTCCTCTTGATATTACTAATTCTGGCTCAAGTGGTCTTGCCTAATGACTTTTGAGGCATAGTGCAAAAATGTGTTAACAGTACTTGTGGCAACGATACAATGATGTAACGGGAGTGATGCGATTATCGTAACGCCAAATATCAACCAAAAACATGAGGCATCCCATGGAAAGGCCCAAAACACACTTTTAACACACAACACCCGGAATATTGGTTCCTTTCACGGAAAACTTATACAAAGCGACAAATGCAATGTGTTGTGGCCTTGTTTTTGCACTATTCTTTGACGTCGGAGATTCAAACTTTCCCTCTTGAGGTGCTTGGGGTTGAGGCTTTCTCTTATCTTTTCCTCTCGTTCCCAAGCACCTAAAGCTGGACTGGAGAATCTGAGTTAAGTCCATTGGATCATTCCCCTTGACATCATAATTAAGTGAATTCCTCTTGTTACTCGTTTTGCGACAACATTCGTCTTTGTAGTTCCAGTTGCCTATATGTTCTTGTTCGACTGCCTACTGAAATAGCGTACTCTCTTAATAACTTTGCAGCTACAATCATCAGGTTGGAAGACAGAAAGACTGTTATCTCATGCAGTTGTTTGGAGGGCGAACTGGTTAATCGGGTCTTCAAATGAGAAGATCGAATAGAAACCTGCATTATTATAGGAAGACACCCATGCCATGATGAGAGATGGGCAAAAGACACTCTATGCAAGAATGTAAAAGTTTGGCCAAGCAAAGAAACAATAGTTGAGAAAGAAAAGAAGTCCAAATAAGGGTCTTCAAAATACTATCATAATTCATAATGATCAAGACACACGTAATTTGAATTTTTCAATGGTTGGTGATATAAATTGAGTTTGTCAGCTTCGATTCGAATAGTCACATGCCCAAATTTGATCTATAATGAAGGAGTTATGATGTTCTTAAGTTGAGATGTACAAGCATGGCTCATAATTTGATTTATAGCGTTTTATTCGGTCTAACAGCCCAAAACTCCTCCTTGCCCGTCCAAAGATTGTTCTAAGCGGGCTATTGTCCGGACTTATCTAGGCGGGACATAAAGATAAATTTTCTTGGCTTTTTTAAGCTTCCTTTTTCTCCAATCACTTTTCCCTTATTTGCATACTCTTCCCCAATTTGTCCCTACATTTCTTTATCCCATGGTAAGCCTTATCAACATGTAGGCATTCTTGGGAAGGAATTTTTTAAAAGTTTTGGGCACTTGGAGGATAATTGAAGATTTGTTGGGTATGTGGAGCAATTACATGAGAGCCTAGAGCACTATATAAAGGAACCTTTATTATTAATTTTATGAGATTTTATTTACTTTGTAGAAAATTTTTAATGTCTGTTAGGTTGTTAGTACTAAATAGTAGTAATAAATTAAAGTATAAATTTTCATTAAATGCAATATGTTATTTTTTTTATCATAGATAAAAACTGTTCACATTTTTTCTTTACCACTTAATATTAGATATACGAATGGTGATATATAGAAATAAATATACAAAAGAAAATAAAACATTGAAATAAAACAAACATAAACATTAAAATTGATAAAATATTTTCCTTATTTAGATTACACCATTTACATTATTTAATGGCTACAATGAAACTAGATGTTAGTGTAGTGTATACTTGTAGTATAGTTTTAAGGAGCATTACTGTGGTAAAAACTTTTCCCCTCCAAATTTGTATATGATGTGGCGTTTTAAATCGTAAATTTTAATTATTTTATTTATTAAAAAGATTGAAAATTTTCAAGTGTCATTCCCTTGGGTGTTTTGCCACTAAAATTGTTGAGATTTGCTAAACTTTGATTATTTGACAAGTTTTTACATAATAATGTTAATTTTACCAATTAAAATAAATTAAAAAATTTAATATTTAATTAACTATGTTTAATTTAATCATATCATACTATCTATTAAAAAGATAAAAAATTTCAAGTGACACTCCTTTTGGGGTGCTGCCATTTGGATTATTGAGATTTGTTAAATTTTAATTATTTTGCAAGTTATTTTTAAGTAATGCTAATTTATACTCCTTTCGTTCCTTTTTGTTTGTCCACTTTACACTTTACACACATTTTTTAGCAAATTTAATCCTTAATATCTTTAAGTATGTATCATAAAAAATTTTATATTAAAAAATTTTACATCAAGGCAATCTAATGAGATCTCACATGAATATATTTTATCTTCAATAATATACTTTTAAAATCTAATTTAAATTTTTCTCTTAAAGTGGACAAATAAAAAGGAACGGAGGAAATACCAATTAAGATTAAAAAAAGAAAAGTCAAATATCCGACTAACTATGTTTAGTTTAAATGGAGCAAATTATATAACAAACAAAAAGATATAAACTACTATAACATGTATTTAAGATAAGATAATTAAATAATTTTATCATAATGAATATTTACCTTTTTTTTCTATTTACTGTAAAGTTTTTTTAAGAAAATCAAAACTAATTTGTTTCTTATATAAATTGGTATCTTGCATTTTTATTTGCACACTTTTATATATGTTGTGCATTATATAAACTAACTGGCTATAAAAATAATTGAATATACAAATAATCGTGGAAAATATAAGGTTAATTAGTTAACTATATCAATAATAACAAATATGATATTTTTTTATATATTTATCAATAATATCAAAATTTAGTAGTATAATATATTTTTTATAGATATTTTGTCAATGCAATTTGTAAATATTTTGTCAGTATATCAAGAAAGTTTCTTCCAAAACATAAATTTCTTTTTAGGAGAGTCAATGATATAGTTCTAAGGACATACTTACTATCTAAGTATCTATGATGTTAGTATAATTTCAGTAAACCATTGTTTAACTTAAAATATGTGTTCTTACTTCTTATATTTTATAGCTAGTAAAGATGCTTATTTAAAACAGTAGTAAGAAAATATGAATTTTTTATGTAAATATTAGGAAATGTATTGAGTTTTTTCATGTATATATTAGAAAATGTGGTATTAAAAGGTATTAGATAGTCGTAAAAAAAGGTTTTGTAATCAAACTTTATGTTTTGGTAATAAAACGAGAAAGTGCAAGAGACACTTAAAATACATGCAGTGGAAGCGTTATCAAGGTCAGCGGTCAGCGAAGTGAAAGTGAGATATGACTTCTTCGCGGAAATGACCCGAGTACTAGCGACATAACGCGTTAGTCTTGTACGAGGTGATCTCCCGGAAAACTCCTTTGACGCTCAAGTCATATAGGAGAAGAGAAATCGAATGAATGACAATAAATTAAATGCAAAACTATAGATATCAAGATGTTTGTAAATTATGTTTAGTGTATCGATAGGAAATATGATGAGTGTAGATTTTGGCAGAGTTTTTGTAGGCAATGTGTAGTTTGAGGTGCATGATAGGTGATAGTAACAGCTAGTAGGTGATTTTCAGCTAGGAAATTGGGGTTATAGAAGACTATTTACTTGATGACTGAGCAAGGTAAAAGAATGTCATAGGACCCCTTGACTATGAGTTAAGTTTAAGGGAAAGTCAAATACAATACTGATAAATTAAATAAATAAACAATTGAATGTTACCCTAACACTTTCATTACTATGAAAAATGACATGATTATAATATGAAAATTTGCGCAATAATTTATTTTTAATTACATTATTTACCGCTTTCTCCATTCCATAATACTTGCTACTAATTGTGATATATTCGCATCCAACATGTCACACTCGGTAGTATCAATTACAAAACGAGTTGCAAGAGGTACGCAAAAAAAGCGGTAAATAAGCAATTGGTGAGGCAGTGCGCACGGCATGACATGATGGGTCATGGGAGACTACTGTCTACTGGTCGTACTATATATTTTCAGTCTTCAGTCTCTTGTTTTCCTACATAAATGACAACAAAACCCCCCTGAATTTGCTGAATACACTACACTGATTCTGGGTTTCTGTCTTCCCTTTGAGCTTTCTCATTATTTCCTGCACTTTCTTCCCTTTCTCACTCTCTCGTAGGAGTAGGTATCTATTCTAAACTTCCTGCATTGTTTCTTCAATTGAAGTATTTCAGTTTTACCTTATTCAATTGCTTAATGGCGTCTGATTTCTCTTTCGTTTGTTTTCATTTTTACTGATTTTTTTGGGGTTTTCGTCCAATTTAGTGTTTTCTTGTTTTTGCATTTTTGGTGCAATCATAATTCATCTTCCTATCTCCAAAGAATTACTGAAATTGCTGTTGTATTTTCTTGAATTGTTGGTGGATTGGTAAGGTATACACATTTTGTTTGAATTTATTTTATTGCAATTGGATTTTCGCATTAATTTAAAGTGACCTAAAGTGCTAGAATGCTCGTGGTTATAGTATTGGTTGTCTGTTTCATTACTTTATTAAGTTTATTTATGTAGTTAATTCTCTTTAAAATGTGTTTTCAATAGAGTAGTTGTCTGTCGTGGTTATAATATTGGTTGTCTGTTCATTACAATCCAGAAAATTACACTAGGGTTTTAGTTTTTTTTGTTTGTTTGTTTGAAATTTGAACCTTTTTCAGTAAAATAGGCTATTATCCTTGCAGGAATGAATGAAATTGTCTGATCACATACTTCTAGTCTTTCCTTGGACTTTTCATTTTCTTTATTCCCACTTTTGTAAAGATTTTCTCCATTATTTAATTATCCAAGTTGTTTATGTGCATATGCATGTTATGGAATGCGCATTTCGACTTTGTGTATAGTGAATTGTTATGGAAGTGTAATGGGTTATAGACTTAAGCTAGAAATGTTGACTTAGTGGGAGATTATGGTGGTGGTACTGTAAGTAATAGTTAATTGGATTGGTCCCATTACTCAAAACTTGCCTCACAAATTTCTGTACTAGATAGAACGTACAGAATTGTGGTGAATCGAATATTAGATCTTACTTTAACAACCTCTTGTTCCAACTCCAAATATCTTTTAATGTTACGTAATTATTTTATGGTACTAGATGAGTTTGAGTCCTTTCGAGTTAAATTTGGACTCATATCGTCATTGTTGTATATCTTTTGAGTTGAAAAGCCTATTATGGTTTCTAAATAGGCTGGTGGAGAGGCAAAACTTTATGCGAGTGGGATGCCAGGGAAGTTGGGTAAAGTAATCAAGCCATAAATTGCTTTCCTTCTCAAAAGGCTCCTCCTCTTGTGTGTAAACTGTAAAGTTCCTTGGCATTAAACCATGTTATAGATCACCTTTCATATTTATGATTTTAGTACGGGTTAAAGATACATTTTTATGCATTGGTTTAATGAAGTTTAAGCCACAAGAATTTGTTGTTCTCTGAAGACATTGAAATGCTGATTCTACTGTAAGTTTGTAACAATATAGATGTGGCCATTTTGGTTTTAATCCTTTGATGAAATTGTCTTCTAGTATTTCAAAAGTATATATGAAACGAACTTTATAATGCATTCATGTTTTCGAGTTTGTTGCATTTGAAAAACTGGTCTCTTATCTTCCTTGTTGCCTGTTGCTTTGTCATTTTCTAACTTTGTTCATTGAAACCTAATTATTTGGCATGCCAACTGAGTCTGAGCTTAGTTTCCTTTTCTTTATAGGATGGCTACTGCGAAAAAAAGGGTTGATAAGGAAAAAACACCCATCAAATCAGTTGCTATGATTCCACCTTTTAGAAATTTGGCACCAGCGCTGTTAAGTGGGGTCATATTTGGTTGCACAGATATGACCATCAATGAATGTCTTACTAAGCAACTCTTTGGTAAGTTATAACTTATCTTTACTTCTTTTTCAAGCAAAATTGTATACTTATTGACATCTCATTCTGCATAAATTTTCATTATCCATACTCCATATGTTGCCGCCTGAAATATGATCATCCTATTTTGTGAATTTCTTCTCTTAAGAAAGAAACTAGAAATGTATAGCATCATGATGTATTTGTGGTGTTTCAAATATAATTTTGGTGCTTGTTTTTGTGTGTCAATCTGGCACTTTTACATGTTTCTGAGCAAGTTTAAAGATCTTTAGCACTCCTTGTTGGTTTTCTTTTTCACCCCATAATTGGTTTCTTTACAGGTTTGCCTGGTCCACACTTTGCATATGTCAAAATTATTCATCCAGGTTTGCCCTTGTTTCTGTTCAACTACAGTAAAAGGCAACTTCACGGTATCTTTAAGGCTGCTAGCCCTGGTCAAATGAATATTAATCCCTATGGTTGGACACAAGACGGTTCAAAGAAAACATCATTCCCCGCTCAGGTATTACATTTCTCTAGCTCTATTGGGACACTTTGATGGCGAGGTGTGATCTTTCAGCATTTTTTGGAACTAATTCTGTGTATTCTTTGAAATATAGGTCCAAATATGTGTCCGAAAGTATTGTCGTCCTCTACAAGAGAGTCAATTTGCGCCAATTATTAAAGGGAATTATTATAGTCATTCACATTTTAAGTTTGAGCTTGATCATGCTCAAGTGAGCAAGTTAATTGCTCTGTTTTCAACTCAAGTAGTTGCACCATCTGCCGTAATGGTTAAATCAGACTGGCCGATAGTTAATCAAAATCCATCATCCCTGAAGACTAGGGAAGCAGTGGAATTTAATTTGTCAAATGCATATGATGGTGCCACTCCTTGCAATGAGTCAAAAATGCATTTGGCTCTCTCAGGTTCCACTTCATGCCTTGATGAAACTCACCAGCCATTAGACACTGATCTGGAAACAACGCAAAGGAATGAAATGGATTTGATTGATGAGAAATTGCAAAAGTTGGGTGTGAATTGTGGGCCTTTTGAATCATATCCCTCAAGCCCATTACAAGAGGTTGGAAATATCATTATGATGCATAGTGAAGATGATGATATACCAGAACAGAAATTCGGTCAAGAAGAGAATATCAAGGAAAACCTAAAAAAGCCTTCGGAAATACAGTCCATGATAGATGAGGTTGTTATCTAATACTCATTTCTTGTAATTGTATTCAAAGTACATATGATAAAGCTGCAGAAGATGATATTATTTTCTTATATTCAGTTACAAGTGTTGAAGACCTTCAAGCAAGAAGCAATTAAAACGATGGGTCTGATGCAGGAAACTCAACAAAGTCTGGTAATCTGCTCTTTATATACCTCTTTGCTTTGTCTTTGTCCCTTAATTGAGCTATTTGAAGGGGAGCCTTGACTCACTGTTTCAAATGTCTTGTGTGTTCACGGGTTTGGGTTTCAGTCCGGGAAGGAGCCTCTTGCAGAAATGTAGAGTAAGGTTTTCTTCCATTACATTTTTGTGCGAGGACCCTTCCCCCAAGATGCTTGGTGCACAGGGCTGCCCCCATAGTGCATCTATTTGCTTTTTCTTTGTGGATGGCCTAATTATATCTAGAATCTCTACCTCCTGTTGAATCAGGTTTCGGGACATACATTCTAGAAGTTAGGTCGCTTATTTATGTTCTATTAGCCTTTGCTTTTTTACTTGAGATGACACTATGTTTTGCTAATATTTTTATTCATTGACTGGCTGATTATTGAGATGACAATGGTAACTTTAATGTATTAATGATGCATGTAAAAAAAGACCGGAAATTGGTTTTGCTGATTACTAGTAAGCGCCTTCATTCAATGGAACCTCAAGTTTTGGCATCAAAAAGGATCTAATCCAATTCAACACTAGACTTGCTGTAAATTGCTTAATTAGATACTAGAGTGACATAGGACAAGCTAACTTGAGTCTTTTTAAAATCTTGATAAGTGAATAACATTAATGGCATGCTTTTCTTTGTCAATTTCACTTGTAGACGTAGTTGGAATCTAGATACATAATTTGAATGGTAAGGGCCATATCATTTCTGTCATCTCAGTGTACTTAAGGGTACATTCACGACTTGGTGATCAATTCTCTATAACCCACCTGAATATCTATGAAAAGCTCTAATAGTTTCTTATCAATCAAAAACTATGGAAGAGGATATATAAAAAACACGTTAAAGTACTGAAAACGATTTAAGGTATTCGGAGGCGAAAAAGGAGTTGTATAAATCTATCACTATTGAAAAGATATTATTTCCTCAGTTCTATATGTGAAGGAGCATGATCATTAGAATGCTAGGAATTCAAAAGCAAATCAACACATGAAAGAATAAAATAAAATTTTCAATAAGAGAAACGAAGAGAACATTCATCAGTCAAATCAATTACATTACAATTAGTAATAAGTGTCACAAATCAATCATTGTATAAAATAGGATCACAAGAGGAACCTTTGCTAATATATCTCAGATAACTAGAGAACTCTACCAAGGTCATAATTCATAACTGAGGTTTCGAATCCCGCTTTAGAAACATCTTTTCCAAAACTCTAGATTAATGTTTTCGAACTACAGTCCTCAAATGTTTTTTTCCCAGCCCAAAACCATATATTATAACAAATTCCTTTTCTTTTCTTTTCATTATTCTGATCTTATCTTTTTAGTCATTTTCATATCTTACCTTCTTTTACTTATTTATTTGTTTATAAAATAAAATTGTACCTATGTTTCCAATATTTTTGACGTTTTTAAAACTCTAAAATAAAGTTTCTCATTATCATTTTCGTTTCTCTTAGCAGCATTTTGAGTGTTTTCCGGAAACATGCCTTTTTCGCGTGGGTTTACCGTGAGTTGATTTGTGCACTAGGAAATTGTTATCCGGTTAATTACCTTGGCTGTGTAGCTTGATTGTGGATGAATTTAGTAGATGTTGGGTGATTTTCGCTTGATTATGTATTTGGAAGGTATGTCAAGGGATCAGATTATTGACGTAGTTAAGTAGTCCCCAGGTGAAAAAAATTGTTTGTGCACTGCTTATCATTTTAGTTGTTGGTGAGATAACATGGCTTCATAAATGCAACAACTTAGTTATACATAACATTACACGATAAAAATATTTACAAGAATAGTTGTTAAGGTAATCAAAATAAGAATTTGAATTCAATGTCATTTTTGTTATTAGATTTATTTTCTTTCCATAAAGTATCCTGTATCCAATCGTTTCCACGTTATTCTAGGTTTTAGTCCTTATTTCCGTTCCCTAGGTTTTGCCCCAAGTTTCTCGCAAAAAGTGATTAGGAAGATTGGAGACTGCTTTTCGTCATCTGATTGTCAGGTTTCTTGTGGTAAGTTGGAGATGAGCTGCCTTGATGACATGTGACTTTAAATGATCAAGTACTTGACTTGTTGTAGGAGATGTATGTGAAAACGAAAGCATTGATGTAATCTATTTGTTTTAGCTCTCAGAAGTCCAGCGGTTACAAGACCGTTGTATAAGGCTAGAGGCCTTGTCCAATTATTCTGAGGTGTCTGCATATGGAACAATGGATGCTACCAGTGACCCGCTCCTGGAACAAGGTGGTTTGATTATTCTAGCAGGTGGCTCGGATGGAGTATCATTGCTTGCATCGCTTGACTCCTACTCTCCAGAGAAAGATGTAATTAAATCTTTGAGGCCAATGAGCTCCATTCGCTCACATGTCTCTCTTGCAAAGTTGAACGGTGATCTGTATGCAGTTGGTGGTGGAAATAATGATGTTTGGTATAATATAGGTATAATCGTCTTTTTATTCTCCTTCCTCTGCATTGATTGTAATTCCATGTTAACATATCACCTTTTCTGGTTCAAGTTGAATCCTACAATCCTATAAGAAATCATTGGACGTCACTTCCTTATTTGAACAAGCCGAAAGGGGCCTTAGCTGCAACTACATTGTCTGACAAACTTTTCGCAATTGGTGGTGGGAACGGACTTCACTGCTTTTCTGAAGTGGAGATGTTCGATGTAAATGTTGGTTGTTGGATATTCTCTAGATCAATGCTGCAGAAGGTGAACTTTCCTACTCATTGTGGATTGAAATCTGTTTGATTGTGTTATTTTGATACTAGTGATTTAGTTATTACTTATGAAACAAAGTACAACTTTGCTGGACCAAGTTTTGAGAAACTAGCAATCCATTTGTGCTGAAACATGTACTTTTAGATGATTACATTTTTGTATGTATGATATGAGAACTTGCATGTATCAGACTTCTTTATCCCATTTGCATGTATGAGAATTCTTTTTCACCAGAATTTCCTAACCTGTGCTTATCTGATCTTAGTGACCCTTTTTGTGTGAATTTTTATTTATTGGCTCTTCTCTTAATTTTCCTGAAACTATTTTCTAGGCTGAGAAAAATAAGGCCTAAGCTGCGACTTTGATGTCAGTAATGTTGGCACTTGGCAGTCTTAAAATGTGGCATATTCAAGCTTCCATTGTCAGTGCTGTTAATAGATGTGACATTATATTTTTAGAAATTGTGTTGATGTATTGTAGAGATTTGGACTAGCAGCAGTGGAGCTTAATGGTGCCATTTATGCTGTTGGTGGATATGATGGAAAATGTTATTTGAGGTGATGTACCTGCATTCTTCCTCTTTTCTTGCTTTGTTAACATGTCCATACTTTTTCCCTAACGATTTCCAGCAACGCACTACATATTATCACCTTTTCTGTTTTGTGCTTAGTATTAGTTTCTGAGGATTTGATATAAATACTCTTGAACTATAGTTTATGTACATTAATGTTAAGTAGAGTAAGGTTTCCCATATTGTTGTGTGTATCACGGTATTCAAGAACATAAACATCATCCAATACTTGTAATCCTAGAGAGGCTTCTGCCAAAGTGTCATGAGGTGGCTTTGATAGACCATGTATAGCTGATTATACTAATGGGGCATACTAATATCAATAGGCAAAAAATGTGTTTTTGGCTTTTGGCTTTTGGCAATACCTACAAGTGTGTATCACTTGATGAATTGATGACCATTTTTGCAGTCATTTGAAACGAGAAACGGAATGAGATACGAGAAACATTAATCTAGTGTAACACTTATAAGCGTGATGAGGTGGCTTTGATAGACCATGCATAGCTGATTAAATAATGGGGCATCTATATCAATAGGCAAAAAATGTCTTTTTGGCTTTCCGCAATACTTACAAGTGTGTATCACTTGATGAATTGATGACCACTTTTTCCGTCATTTGAAACGAGAAACGGAATTAGATACGAGAAACATTAATCTAGTGTAACTTAGGAAACCAAATTTGTAATCCTCCCATAATATTGAGCTAGGCATTCAAAAAATTCTGAAGTCAAGGAAAATCTCAGTTTCTGGTTCATCAGAATATTACTCAAATCCCACATCAAAATCCTCCCATAAATTCCTCATGGGAGAAAGCCCTTATGTCATGGGGGCTAGATTGTTCTGGTTCAAAACTGATGTTCGTAAAACAAATTTCGTACTTTGGCTAGCCTGAGATAAAAACATGGCTTATGCAAATTGGTTGTATTGATAAAAACAGTTGCACACTATGTGTGGCGGAACCTGAAAGCATTTCACATCTCTTCTTTCTTAACAACTTCAATAAGGAGTGCCTGGACTCTACCAAATAACGGTTGAATATATAACATGGCTAAAGCACTCTTGGGATGCTAAGCAAGAAACGTAGGAGGATGTCCTAGTTAAAGGGAAAGGTCGCAATCACTGCTTTGTGCAATCTCTCTTACAATATTTGGCAATGCAGAAATGAGTCAGTGTGGAATCATAGGGTGAGCAGAATTGACAAAGTTGTGAAGAGTATAAAGTTGGACGCAAAATTCAGAATACTCGCATTTCTATTCAGCAGATAAGGGATGGCTTAGCAGTACTTTTGCAAGTATCCAAGTATCTAACTGATGTATAAGAAGTTTTGTGTTCTTTCAAGAGGTTTCAACTTTCAACTCTACCTTACAGTTGCATACCTGTTTTGGTGGTTTGGTTCGATGAAATTACTTAAATTCTCCATTGAGCCATGGTGCTGTCCATATTCTTGGATTATAAATTGGAAATATAACCATAACTCTAATCATAAATCAAAAGTCTCGTATCACAAAATAGAACATGATATAATTGTAACATTAAAAAAATACTAGTTCTTCCTTGATGCCGACCAGAAATGGGAATTCAGTGTTTCACTTTGAATTCCATATAGTGTCGGTACGAAGTGTCCGAAACGTGGTACGGGGTATAGTTTCGCGTTTCACATTTTGCGCTTCAATGTGTAGAACTTGAGTAATAGCACCAACATGAAATGAAATCTTGATGCCTTGTTTTTGATCACCAAATGCAATAAAAGTTGACCTACAAGACAATCATGGTGTCTCCCTTTCTCATGTATTACATGTATCAAATCCTCTTTATTTCTGAATATTACCACGTTCCTATTTATCCTTTGTTGTTTTCTGTTTTGGTTCTGTCTAACGAATTCTATGCTTCTATTGGCAGTTCGGCTGAACGATTTGATCCGAGAGAGAATTCTTGGAGTAGACTTGAAAGCATGAAGTCCAAGAGGGCTTGTCATTCTCTGGTTATGTTGAATGAAAAGCTGTAAGGAACATATCTTTCTCTTCTGTGCTCTTTAATTTTTGTTTCATTGTTTGAGTCATTTTTTTAACATGACACCTTATAAACATTGTTTGAGTCATGTGCTATGACTCGATATTTTGGATTTACGAAAGGGGACAATAGTAATTTTCATATTAAGAAGACTTGGGGAAAAAGTTACTAATTTATTATAAAACATAAGGGGAATTAGAGACTCATAATCATCAAGAAACTAGTAAACACATTTTGGGTGAGTTAATACTCATTTTAGGAGACCCCAAGCTTCTCGAAGTGCTTGAATCTATCTTTCGTTATCATGTAATCATTCTTTAATCATCAATTGATAGTGTAATCTCTCTTTTTGTCCTTTAATCTTTCAATTCCAATTTTACTGTTTTAGTGCATTTACCAGTTCATAACATCATGTTTTGGAAGTGATTCATCCAGAATGAGGGTGGTAGGATAATGTCTAAATTGTAGAACATGTGCGTGTTTAGGTTTGAAAGTATGATGGAACACTACTAGAGGGGGTGAATTATTGTATGGAACTTGTAGTAAACTACACAATTATGAACGAATACTTGAAAAAGAATTTGCAAAAGTGATTTTAACGATAATGACTTCATGTGCCAACAGGAAGAAAAACGTGAACCTCAAGGATTTTTGACTTGAGACTTCGGCTTTTTCTTAATCCAAAATATACATGTGAAAGAACTCACTCAAGGTTTACCCCAAATTCTCCAGAATACAACTCTTTCTCTTTGGGATGATAAACTCTAATACCAAGACTTAGAGCAGTATAGAGTTTGGACTTTTCGTGGAAATGATTTGAGAACACTATTTGCCTTACTATTTTAACTTTTATCATTTATGTCTAATCACCTTAGTTTTAGAATGAAGAAAATTAACCCACCAACTATGGATATTTCTGCATAATGTAGCATGGGTGGTGAACCAAAATTTCCTTCTCACTTCCATGTTCTTGAAAATAGCCGGTAATGGGTATATTGAAACTTGTATTACATATATTATAGCCGGTGAAAGGTTTCAAGGTAAACTTGTAATGTTTATCATGAACTAAAAGATATAGTTAAAATAAAGTTTCCTAAAAGACAATGATTCTAAAAAATCTTATCTATATTTCGAAGATGAAATTTTTTTCTTTAGTAATTGCACTTAATTTCGAAAACTTGTTCATTCTAACAACTAATTTTGTTTAGGATACTAAAGTTACTTATTCTTGGGAATTTTTCTAGACAGATTAAATGAAAACCAATTTAAGTACCAGAGTGCAATCTTATTGCATTCTTACTGACAGGTTTCATTTCCCAATTACTTGGACAATCTTGAGAACTCAAACACATACCTTCAATGGGGATTTGGTAGTTGTTTTTGGAATATTGGAAATGAAATCAAATAAACAAATCCAATTACCTAACATTTGTTTTGCTGTGTGGGTAATTTTTCCAATACATTGCCACAAGTGATTCCTTTATTTTGTTGGACAATCTCGAGAACTTAACGCATACCTTCTAAGGGGGTGTTTGGTAGTTGTTTTTGTAAGGTTGAAATGAAATTAAATAAGCAATTCCATTCACCTAATGTTTGTTTTGGCTGTGGGTAATGTTTTCAATATTTTTGCCTCAAGTGATTTGTTACAACTATGACATGGGATGTAACAAATAGACAAGCAAATTCGTCCTCCTATTATCGTCTTGCCATTTTCCTACCTTCTCTTTATGCCAAACAATTAATAATAATACTGCTTAACAATACTTTTACTCCTCTTCAAGCATTCCCTTTCCATTTTATTTTCACTTCTCATAGCAAACACCTCCTAAGATTATATTCTTCAGAAATCAGAAATTATGTTCATTGGAACATCTTCAACTCTTGGATGTTGCTGCACCTGAACTTATGCAACAGTCCCTACTCCCTACTTAAGAACTTCGGTCTAGATTCTTTATTTGATGCTTTAACAGGAACTTATTATGTGCTTCTTCTTTTTCTTAACATGTATAGAAACTCTAAGATTAGTCACTTGCAAGTCATCATCCAAATCACTAGGAACAGAGTTGTTTTCTAAAGACTATGGAATATGGGGACAAGAGAGAATTTTCATTGGTAGATTAACCAGAATAATTTTCAATGGCTGGTTGTTGATATTTTAATTATGTTAAAATGTTGATTTTCATGCAATAAAGACAGAAATGAATTCACAGCCAGATATTTATAGTGTAGGGAGGTACCCCAACATGTGTAGCACCCTATGGTTATGACTCATTTAAAGTGGCTGTTTGGGGGTCGATATATTAGTAGCCGGATCATGGCAATGTATGGGTTCTGGATTGTAATGTGTAGGTTTTGATGTTTGCATAGTTGGTATGCGAAATTTTGTTATGGATGGAATAGAAACCATTGATGTTCAGAGATACAAGTTGATAGTAATTGAACTATTATAATAACACAAAGATTAAAGATGGTTTTCCAGCTATAGAGAGGCTGTGGATCTCTCTCAAGGTGAGCCAAAATATAGAATTCACGATAAATGTCTCATCTTTTCCCTCTACATTCCTATGTCATTTAAAGTTTCAAACTAATGGTTTCAAGTAGGAATTAATGAGTTTGCCGGCTATTGCACAGGTATGCTATTGGTGGTTATGATGGAAGCTCAATGGTAGCCACTGTTGAAGTATATGACCCTCGGTATGGAACCTGGATGGATGAGGCACCAATGAACTACTCTAGGGGATATTCAGCAACTGTAGCATTGGGTGATAGCATATATGCAATCGGAGGAATGGGAGAAAACGGAGAAATAGTAGAGAAGGTGCATCCATTATTTTTCTTCCTCATTTTACATTATAAATCACTTTGCCATCATGGAAATTTATTTCTGGAATTCTGGTAGTTTAATTAGAGTATCATGTCTTAACAATGATGAAATGTGATGACAGATTGAGTGGTATCAAGAAGATTGTGGTTGGAAATCGACAAGCCTCAAGGCAGTTGGGAAACGGTCCTTTGCTTCTGCTATAATCATGTAAACTTACATACACATTGAAAGGGAAAGGAAGCTTTATAGATTGGATTCTTTTTGTTCAGGCCTTCTATAGGTTTTTGTAGACAGGCAACAAGAAATCCCCTTTTATACAGGATTTATAGAGGAAGGGAACCCCTTGTTGCTTTTGGCATCGGCTGTGCTTTTTTGACTCGTCTCAGCAATGATTTTTGTGAAAAGGAGGTACCTGTAAATCTTCATTGATGTTTGGGTATGGGTTTGAAAATGAGTTGCTTGCAAGCTGAAATTCACTAGTAAAGAAAAAAATTATCAACTATACAGGACTCTGGTAATTGGGTATGAAAATAAGCCTTGTGATTGTGAAGCTGTGGGTGATCCAGATCCAGTTCCAGTTCCAGATCCATTGACTACCCCTAAAATCTCAACCATGTGAATTGTAAAACCAATTTAAGTTCGTTAAAATGAAAATCAATCAATCTCGCCCTTTTGATTATGACTTATAAGAGACTAGATTGAATATTTGAATGGTTGAAACTAGAGCTGTTCATGGGCGGGCTACTTGTTAGGTCCTACCCATTCGGCTTGAAAAACGAGCGGGCATAGACAACGTTTTTCAAAAAAAATTAAAGTTTGGACGGGTAATACCCGCTCGTCAAGATAAACGGGCGGGTAGCGACATTAAAAAAATACCCGTGGGTATACCTGCCCGCCCGCCCGCTTAGTTTAATATATTATTTACTAAATAATTAATTTTGTTATTTATTAAACTATACTACTACATGACCCATATCCAACTTTAGTTTATTACTCTTTTACTAGCCTTAAGGTTTACTTCTTTTAGACTTTAATAAAGTTTCTAATTCTACTATCTACATTCAATATTTTTAGCCCTCAAAGCACTCAAGCAGTCGACTAACAAAGTTCGAACAAGTAGCCGACTCCATCATTTATATTCAATAATTCATGTAATTTGAGTATTTTGAGATTTTATATATATTTAGAGTATTTTAGATAATGTATTATATTTTGTTTGTTCTTATAAAAAGTTAACTTTATAATATGATTAATGTTTTTAATTTTTATTTAAAAATATCCGCCTACCCGCGGGTTCCGCCCGCTTTAAAAATGGGCGGATAGCGACAAAAAAATATGTCTGCGAATGCGGGCGGACTTTTGAACATTTGAGCCCGCTGGTAGAATTTTTAGGTGCTACCCGGTCCGCTACCCGCCCAAGCAAGATCTGATCTAAGTGTTTCCCTCCTTTATAATTAGTTTTTGTTGACATATTGTTTCTCTCGACCAAATTCTTTAATTTATATCCCAAGATTTTTTTGTGTATTTCTATTTAGATATTATAAACATAAACATAAATACGAAATTTGTTGAGAAATGAATGAGTAGAGTTAGGTTTGAGCTGCCATTTGAATTAAAGAATATAGTGGTGTATAATCTATAATGTGAGTTCTTTGAATGAGTTTCAATTTTATTTTATTTTGTCATTTGAGCTTTTGAAGAGATACTGTATTTTTTTAATTTTTTCATCATGTTTGCCTCCATACCCTTTCATTCCAAATTCCTCTCCTCTATTTTACTCTCTATTACTTTTTTCTATTACTCATATTAAGATTTTGACATCTATTTAAGATAAAAAAAAATAAAAACCTCAAATTCACCATATTTTCCTCTATTAAGCAATTTTAACTACTAGATTGAGTAATGGACTCTTCATTGCATTTTAAGTAATGGAGCGGATTCTAACTCTTATTTTTATCATCTAAACAAAGAACTTTTTATATTCAAACGTCTCCTCTTTGTTTGCTTTTAATTTTATAATGGTATAAATTGATGAATGAATATTCATTGCATTATTATAAAAAAAAAATAAGTTCAAATATACAATTGCACACCACACCATTGATTTTTTTTATTTAAACAAAGTTCAATGAAATTGAAGTGTTAGGACTTGGGTAAATATTTACAATTTTAGAAAGTATTATACATTATTGTTTAAGGGAACATGTACATGTATTAGGGGTATATACTTTTAAGGGTACATATCAAGTGTGTAACCACAAATCTAGCGAAATCCTCCAGAAATCTAACAAGTCAGTAATGTATCTTCCAAGGAGTAAATGGGGATGGTGGTTAGTAAGGGAGCTTCCACAGTCAGAAAGGTGGCCAAGACAAATGGAAGAATGTGTGGGAATGTGAAAGAAGCAATCAAGTAATCGTAAAAAGTCAAAAGATTGTGACCGAGTTGATACAATGGCTCGAGTGCAAGCTTTTACATGCTGATCTTGGCTGCTGTTGCGCTGAGGAGGAAGGGGTTGGAGAGTGGTGTGGTACATAAGCAGATTCAGTTGGCCCGATTTCATGGATACAATGTCTTCAATTTCAACCCCTCTAACCGAACTCGATTGGAACTTTTTTCTTCTTTCTTTATAGTGGCATCTTTTATTAAACAATTGCATAGAACATCTTTCATGGACTCCACATCAAGGGACAGTCGCCTTACAATGTCGTGGCAACATTTTGAGGGATTACCTGCAAAAACCATTGAATGTAACACCACATCAAAAATATTTAGGGGGATAAAAGACATAAAATGCTATACCACATTTCTCGATATCAATTTTTTTTACAAGATCAATGGTGGACTGATACTGATGGAAACATGATTATTCCTTCACGTAGACATATAGACATCATTTTTACGCAGTTGCTGGTAAACGATGACTATAATCCATTGCCACCTTAGTTTAGGTATCGGATATGAATATATGATTGTGCAAGACATTATACAAAACCTTATCGTCTTAGAATCGACTTACAAATAAGGCCTGGACAACATGCGGCTCCTTATAACAACACATGGTAATCCTAACACTATATACGTAAATAGAGTTTGGGAGAGTTGAAAGTTAATATGTATAATTCATCCATAGCTATACAATTCTAATATTTAATAAAGGAATACAATGTTTTCAAGTAGCACTAGCCACGATTTACACCTCAACTCCATTCCAAACTTTTAAGTCCACAAATTAGCTACAAATATTCAAATATATAAATATATAAATATATATATATATATATATATATATATGAAGAAGTTCCAGTGAAAACCATCCTTATATGAGAACCGTGAGAACCAATCCGCTTGACAAAAAATTATTACTTTTTTACTAAAAAGGGGTTACATTTAAGCAAAAAGGCGTTACTTTTTTTTGAAAAGAAAAGATGATACTTTTAGGCCAAAAAGTGTTACTTTAGGAAAAAAGTTCTGAAAAAAACTCACAATAAGGTGTTGCTTTTAGCATAAAAAGGTGTTACTTTTCGGAAAAATGTGTTACTTTGTATTAATATTTTTTTTTTCTGAAAGTAACTTTTTTTTAAAAAGTACTATATTTTTTTAAAAACAAAAGTAACATTTTTTTATTCAAAAGTAACCACCTTCTCTGTGAAAAAGTAACACATTTTTATCAGAAATATTAGTTCTTACGGTTCTCATATAAGCTTAATTCTCACTGGAACTTGACTATTTATACATATAATAATTTGCGAATTACAACTTTAAAGTTTAGCACTTTTGCGAAGTACAACCTCAATGTTTATTTTTTGTAAATTACAGCCACCAAAGTATCATAATTTGCAGGTTCAAGCCAAAACACAGAATTCCGACCATTTTGGTGGTCAGAATTTTATGTTAAGCTGTCGAAATATGTTTTTTTAGCCTAAACTTATAAACTTTGATACCTTGGTGGTTGTAATTCGCAAAAAATAAACATTGAAGTCGTACTTTGCAAAAGTGCTAAACTTTAAAGTTGTAATTCGCAAATATATATATATATATATATATATATATATATATATATATATATAGTCAAGTTCCAGTGAAAATCAAGCTTATATGAGAACCGTAAAAACCAATCTGCTTGATAAAAATGTGTTGTTTTTTTCAGAAAAGGTATTATTTTTAAACAACAAAATATTACTTTTGTTTAAAAAAAAGTTGATATTGTTTAGAGAAAAAGTGTTACTTTCAGAAAAACATATATATATATATATATATATATATATAATATAATTTTCAAAAACATAAAAATAATACAAACACGTTTTTTCAAAAAGTAACACCTTTTTATGTAAAAAGTAACATCTTTATGTAAATTTTTTCAGAATTTTTTTCTTAAAATAACATTTTTTGCCTAAAAGTATCATCTCTTTTCTGAAAAAGTAACATTTTTTTGCCTAAAAGTAACATCTTTTTAGGAAAAAAAGTAACACTTTTTTGTCAGACAGATTGATTCTCGCGATTTCCATATAAAGATGGTTCTCACTTGAACTTCTTCCTATATATATATACACGATTCAAGCTAATATTCATAGTGAATTTGTAAATTCCTATATATATATACGCGATTTCCATATAAAGATGGTTCTCACTTGAACTTTTCCAACACTATTAAAAAGATTGAAAAATAAATACATCCTTAATTCCTTTGCTCAAAAATAGCTTCCACACATCAAAAAAAAGTAAAACTCTGACCAAATATGAAGCCAGCTACCCAGACAAATGACCTACAATTTTATTCAAACAATACGAAGCTTAAATTCCCCGTAGAATGCTAAAGCTATCATAAATTCAGTAAACATAGGCCCATATCAATGTCCATGGTCAGATTTCAATGTTCCTAGATTTAAATCAGCTCAAAGGCACCTAATATTTATCTAGAAATAAGCACTACACTATGAAACATTCACATGGAAAAGCCAAATGAAAACAATAATAATAATGGATCCAGACAGAAAAATTAACTCCTAAATTCGCTTACTAATCATTCAGCTCAGTCCCAAAAACATTAGTAGAGTTTTTACCTGAATTTGTTGCCAGAAGATATGGATCCTTCTTTTCTATATAGTTCAATAACTCACAAGAACATTTCAAAATCAACCTAACAGCGTACACATAGACCAAAAAGTAAGGTATCTCGTAAAAGGGCTATTTTCCTTTTGTAAGACTTTCATGGACAGATTTGCGGGAGAAGAAGAAATAGCAATGGAAACATCTACACCAACACCAAACTAAACATACCATTAAATTATTCTTCAAAACTTTCTAACTCTCAGTTCGAAAAATAAGTAAAAAACTGGAAGAGGATAAGAAGGCGGTGCACAGATTCAAACCATGTACTGAAACTAGAAGAAGTACCAAAACTTTTGGAGAAAAATAAGATGGACAACCCAACATATGAAATTACTTACAATGGTAATGGCTTTGATTTTCTGCTCTGTCAAAGAATGAGCATCTTTCATTATCATCTCCATAGAAATTTAATATCTCCATATCTATTTGAGTCTTCATATGCTCAAATGATCCACAACACACATTTTTCCAATCTTGATCTGGTTGATTCAAGTTGTTGATATTGACAAGGGAGAAGAGGTAATACATGTGAGGGAAAAAACAGTTGTCGACAAGCTGTAGAAGATAAGAGGGAAGAGAAGCTGCGCAAGCAGAGTCTTTTATCTTTGACGTATAACCAAGAAAAAGAGAAATCTGGCATTGTGCACCATTAATACTGCATTACTTCTCCTTTTGACTGTTAATATAAATAGAGTCTTAACATTCATCATGTTGGGGGGTTTTTGAGGTTAGAGAAATCCACTTCTATTTCCGGGCTAATGAAAGTCAGGGCATGTTTAGGGCCACCATGGCCATTCCACAAATGCAAATCCTCATACAAACATTCCATACCCATACTAATTCTCAATGTGAAAGCAACTACTTCCGGAGTTCTATAGAATGGTAAGGTGCACTTGAATTGCCTAGGCTCTCCGGGGCCTCCATATTCTTCCATATCCAAGAAGAAATACTCTGTCAGCTTGTCATTCAATGTAATCTTCAGCCATAGTCTATGATCATTTGTCACATTGTAGAGAGTAATTTCAAGAGGAATTGCCACAGGCAATCCTGAAATGAAGCGCAGAGGACTTACAGAGTCAAAGCCTAGAACACAAAGATCTGCTTTAATGTGCTTGATTCCTTCAGAGACTCCCAACTCCTTGAGCAAAAATAAGTCTAGCAGTTTTTTCAACTGGATAGGGTTGCGAGTTGCCTCAAGAGACAAGCAGCCATCATAAGACAGTTCTGCAAACTGGTTAACAAAGTCGGAGCATGCAATGGATTTTGCATTTCTTAAGTGGCACACATAAGAAAACACGGTACATAATTTATGAAAGGCTTTCCCGTGGGTATAAGGACTCGAAAGTTGCAGCAGATAATTGAGAAGCAGCAACTCCATAATGATAAGTTCAACATTTTCACTTAACCCAATGAACCTATATCTGAAATCAAGTAATGCTTTGTCTAGCTTTCCAAGTAACAGGTCCATGTCACCAGTTTGGGACAATAGACAATGTTTGGATACCACAAAGATTTGCCAAACCTCCGTGAGAATCTTTACGATACGAATATATTGGAATGCAAAAGCAACTACACCAGCATGTGCAAAAGAACCAGCCTTTACTGTCATAAGAGATTCTTTACAGTACCTGAGAAGCAGAACAAAAGCCAAGTTTAGCAATGGAAAAAAGTCTCAACCCCAAGGAAACAACTTCAACATAGAAGCCATACGAAGCCCTATATGGATAAAATTGTAAACACCTTACCACCCTCCTGCTTAAAAAAGCTAATAAAAGTTATCAAATGTGGAAGTCTCATAAAGACTGGGGTAGTGGCATGTAGTGAACTAGATAGTTAGCAAGCACTTGTAGGTGCTAGTAATTACGAATATAGCTTACTGGAAAAGGAAACCTCACATAACAAGAAAAACCATACCACAGTTACCGTGGCAGGTTTGAATATAGATGTACACAACTTAACCTTGTACTAGCAAACAGATTTTTTTCCGATTGACCTTCAAATACAACAGCTTCACATAAATAAGAAGCGCAAATGATTTAATGGGTCAATGCTTAATAGTCAATACTCCATTATAATACGAAACCAAAGAACTACAAATCTTGGGCACTATATACCTTAACTAAAAATATAAAGCCAAAAATGAGTAATATTTGATCAATCAAATGATCAATACCCTTGAGTTTGCTCTCTTCAACTTATTACATATTCTTATTACTTATTTTTATTAGAATCACATCAGACCACAAGATTAAAACCAGACCATATAACAACTTATTCTTATCACTAATTATAATTACTTATGCTTATTTTTTGATGTTATTAATTATTATTACTATCTAACTATTATTTATATATGTTGCTATAATTATTTATATTTGTCTGGTCAGGTTGCGGTAAAGTAACTATTGAGTTTGATTTATTTTAGACTCTAATCACTTTCAGATTTGATAGGAATTGTATTTGTTTGACCCCTAATGTTTTCAAAATCAGGTACCGGTCACGGTCGCATGCTCGCAGCAATAGTCACAAAACGGATTTTTCAGTCAAATGTTGTCAATGTGACCTATATTTTGGTTGCCATGAACTCAAAATCATTTACAATACACTCATGATACATTGATGCGGCCTTATTTTTGCACTATGGTCACACCTAAAAGCCAAGAGACCAAATGAAATTCATATACCTAAAAGAATTTGTGGTCATGGAGCTTGTTGTGCAAAAGTGTACGCACAACATATTGGAAAAGTGATTCGATATTTAGACCGAATGATGAAGCCTTAAATTTTTCATGGTGTAGTGAGAGGTAAGCCAGAATATTTGAAATGGGTAAGTAAACTTAAGGGTATTGGGTCTGAAGCTCATCACAATGTTGACACTTCATTTGAGTGGAAAACGTCCTCTCAAAGAAGCTTGCTAACCCAGTCCAAATTGGATGTATAGCAACATGCCAACATAAACCCAAATAAGGACATGATCAACGGGTTAAAAGAATATGGAGTATCCACTATCCAGTATTCAGCTGATAGCCTTTATCTCAAGGGACACATCATGTTGGCATGATACTCTTCCCAAGTTACTCTATGAATAACAAAGACTCTGAGGCAAGGGGAGCAAAAGGCGGCAAAAATGTGATCAGAATGAGAAAGGCGGTCCATGAAAATATTGGCACTTGTGAACTATTCCAACAAAACAGGCTATCAACACTCATCTTGCGGATATGTAACAATATATTTAAGTACCAATGAAGTTCTGAGATGACAAGCTTAAAACTTAGCGAGGATTTTCCTAAGTCTAGAGGGGTCGACACTATCCTAGTGCTGAATAACTTGTCCTAATGTAGTCGCTTTTAGGGTTTAAAGCATCTATTGACAACAATGACATTTGTCAAGGAGATAGTAATGCCCTCAAACCAATGTGTCCGAAGATATGGGAATTCTTAAGCAATATTATGATGGAACTATTTAGTTTCATGACACTACCATCAAAAGATCCACTTCTTATCACTCCCAATGTGATCGTAGACAGAGAATGTGAACAAACACCTAGAGACCTACTTGAGGTATTTTATGAATGAGGATCCTAAACTTGGGGTAACTCAATGCATTAAGCAGATTAATATTACAACACTAACTCATATTCATTCTCGAAGGTGACTGCCTTCAAGTTCTCGTATGAAAAAGACTCTCCACCACTAATAAAAGTTGAGAAGGGGAGAATATTAGGTATATGCTTTAGAAGAATGTTTACTAGAGTGAGATGACATTGATTAACCTTTTTCGTGCCCGGAAAATCAAAAAATAAGGGAAGAGTCTCCTAAAGAAGGGGAGGTGTATTTAAAAGTAGCCCTTTTGACAAAATTCATTAGCAAGGCCTTCTGAAAACTTGCACCAAGAAACTATAGGTCCTATGAAATATCATCTCAGACCTAGAGAGCAAATCATCTCAGCCTCCCTATATCTAGCAAAATCTATCCACCGTGTGTTCCTCTTCTCTCAACAAAGATGCAAGGGGAAGTTGATATTGTCAACCACATTCCAGTACGCGCCACACTGATGATAAGGCTGAACAACAAAAAAAAGAAAAAATTGTCAAATGGAAGAGGATGCCACCCCATGAAGCTGCTTGGAAATTCGTCATGAACAATTAACAACTTTACCTGACTTTCACCTTGAAGACAAGGTGAATATTGAGGCAAAGGATAATGTAATGACCCAAGAGCATAATAGACAGCAATACCACACAGCATAATCAAAATAAGGCAGTATCGCATCGCATTATTCGCATTGTAAAGGTCTTCAAAAGAATTGAACAGAAGACTCTCGCATTATAAGGGTGTAAAAAAAAACGTCTTAAACAATTTTGAGGGGAATCTCAAGCTTTGGGTTGATATTTAGCTACACGATGAACGCATCTGCGCTAAGACATAGAAGGAACAAAAGTATTCAAGAAAACCTTGGGAGTGCAAGAAAGGGATAAGTATGTCATTTACCACCAGACGAAACAAGTATATAATGCAAAAGGCAGAATGCTCCAACAAGGAACTCATTTGTGCAATTGCACAAAGGGAGTACTTTCTGCCTACCCTCTCTTTTCATTTATACTATGTTGCCTAATTCTTACATTCTCTAGCTCTCTTATGTCTCAACTCTAACCTCCATTGTCAAAGGGAGAGTCTTGAGCACTATCACATGATTCGCTAATCTCCTAGCGACTCACAAATAAAATAAAGCGAATTATTGTCGGTTTTGGGCTATTTTTGGCAGTTTTGAGCGAATCACAAATTCAAAAGGCAAATTAGCTAGTCAACTATGTTAGACTGGTCTTGAAGGCAAAGCAGATTTCTCGAAAAAGACAAACTCGGGTAATAGAAGGCATGCCACAACCCCTTTCCCCCATCTACACATATATGATGTATGTTATAAGCACATAAAGAAGTGTTTCAACAAATTAAGCCTTCTAAGGGTGCCCGAAACCAAATGAGTCTCGACATCAAAATGTCATTTAGTAGTGAGCAATTAACACACCAAGTTTAAATACTAAAATATACTCTTAAAAAGCACAAACTTTTAGTCACAAACAAACAGCACGATATACGATGACCAAATTACCACCTTAATGCTTTAATCATTTCATCTCCGCATCCACATTTAACCAGCTTCCATAACCTTTCCACAGTTTGAAGGATAAGCTTTACTGCACTGAGGACATGCTCAGTCGCTTCTTGTTGACCTTTAGCAGCTGAAAGTATGTCTGATCGAGTCTTGGTTTCAGAATACCCCATTAAATGTGAATTACCTTTTTGACATAGATAACATGGGTAATAAGATATCACTCAGAAACCAAGATCTTAAAAAAATCACTTTTGAAGTAGAATGAAATATTGATATACCACAGTAAGACAAGAATGCCAGAAGGGAATCAACATCTAGAATATAACGAAGAGCAATAGAGATCCGCCCAAAGTATGCAGCTGCATAAGAAAATATCCATGGTGGAATTCGGATGAAGTGTTTTTCATGTTTCATGGAAGCTGAAATAGCCAAAACTAGCAATCCAACAACTTTTGGTCTATTACAGACCAGTTTCCCAATGCTGGAAGGTTCAATCTGAAAGAGACAATACATTCAGTCAGCAAAGCAATAATTTTCTAATATAGACGGTAAATATTTAACATAGACAACAATAAAGGGGTCTCTTTTACGTAAAATACAATGAAAGGACAGTGCCCAGCAGTATCGGTCATGATTAAAAACTTGTTTTGCTTGCAGAGATCCAAATTAATCATACCATGCAAGAAGTACAACAGCAAAGCTCAAAAGATGGAAACTATTTTTCAAAATCAATTTTCATTTCTACCAGGATGTGAGTAAAATTCAACAACCTATGAAACAAAGGACATCTTTTGGGTTCAATCATGTTATGCATTGGCTTCAAATGAGCAGAATATATTCTTTAAGAATATCAAGTAGTGAAAATGTGAGATGATGTCAAGTTACTGAATGTTGGACAAGAGAAAATTTTGTGAGGCAGGAACTAGCCTTGAACAACACAACACAAAAAGAAGAAATCACACCTCATCATTAAAGACGTATGATGTTTTTTACCTAATACTTATAAGGTTACAGCCTATTATAACAACTCTACAAAGACTAGTAAACCAAACTAGTTGTAGCAATATGCATTGATGTTTATGCATAGAGTGAAAGAATCCTAACCTCGGCATAGTAGTCCTCCATGATTCTGACTGCATATTTGCCATGATTCTGACCAATACTAAACAGCGTACAAAATACTTGGGCTTCACTCTAGAACAGCATAAGAAATGAACAAAAGAAAAACAAAACTGAAGGTAAGCTAAGAAATTAATGAAGCTGTGTTTTGTATAAAAAAATACGGCATAAAATACATGACCATTTGAGACTGCAGGAACGAGATTTTTAAAGTAAGTAGGTACAGAACCAAAGAAACTATTTGCCCTTTCCTGGATCCTAATCTCAGATAGTATAGCTTTCGTTGAAGGAAACCTTAATAATAGACTGACAGCAGGAATTATTCAATAGTATATCAGAAATATACTAAAAAAGAGCAGGAGAAACCTTGGGGTACATGTCCAAACTTTTAAGGAGGCTTTCAACAGTTGATTTAAACACCTTCAGGCCAGGCAACTTAACTGATTCAAGAAAATTAAAAGCTCTAGATCTGATCTCAGAACTGCTGTCCAAAAGAGTTCTAAGCAACTGCAAAAAGACCATCAGAATTTGTTAACATTGGCATTTCATATAAAAAGCCATGGCATAGATAATAAGCTGTACATGCAGTTTACTGTAACGTATGACCTCCATTAGCGACACATACATGATACATCTATAATAGAAAGAGTGGAATTGTTGACAAGCATTAAGCGCTAAAAATAATTTAACTTTATAATGGAACAAAGAAAACAAAAATGTATACACATCTATACACTTCAGAACCAACAAAGTGTAAAATATGTTTTCTTGCCACCCAAATCATGTGCAGGTAGTAGGTACGCAACTGTTGCACACAAACACTATGAATTTCAAGACTACACTATCGACCCAGATCCAAGTCGTGAACATCATCATTTTGTCATAGGAAGAGTTATAAAAGCTTACTTAAACCAGTAGGGTAGAGAATTTTTCTCGACATTGAGAATCTTCCAACAGCAACCTTTCCTTACTTAGGAGACAATTTTGTAACTTAGGACCTTGCCCCACTCAAAGTTTAGAATATGAACTTATGAAGGTCCCTGTTATACCATGACTATGTGGGGGGGATGATTGGAAATGCATCTGACTATTAGTAGATTCATTGGCTATAAGAAAGCAGGGAAGTTGGTGAAAAGAAACCTTAGCAAATGAGTTTACACTATTCAGAAGATTGAAACGGATCGTGAATTGTGTTGTCAAGCGTAGCTTTTAACTTTTGGAAGTGAACTTAACACTGGAAAAGGAGCAATACTATGTAACAAGATTTCCGCAAAGACATTCCTTGTCCCTTTGATCATTTTCCAATTACTGTTTGATACAAAATTTTCTCTTCTCGATGAACTATGGCAGAACCTTCAGTTCATTAAAGTCTCCACAGATATTAACGACAATGTATTACCATTGACACTTAAAGCACTGATGACTGAACCAAGTAAACTTTACCTCGAACACATTCCAGCTAAAGTTGCTAGCATCTGTACAATCTCCACCTTTCGTAGTCCAACATATGCAATCTTACTTCCAGTCCTCCACATACATCTAGCTCACTAATCTGCCTCTTCACTGCTCAAGTGTGAGAAAAACTAGTCCAGCGATGAGTTGCCATTAAAATCCACTTCAAGGAGGCAATGATGATTGATGAGTTGAGTTTCAGTAGAGAACAAAGAATTTTGTCACTAAAGGTCCTAAATATTTGTTGCTTAAATTCTAGCTCCTCTGTCTCGGCCATTTAGCCCCACTGGCTTTTGGCTATTGGCACGAAGACTAGGAAATTGGATATAATGGGTTAAAGTAGTGGGGTATTAATTAATACGAGAGAGAGAATAAAGAGAGTAAAAGTGGTGGGTCATATCAAAAAATAGAAATAGGGAAAAATGATTAGGACAAACTTAAATAAAAACTGGAGCAAATTGAGTGAGACAAAAGAGTACTTGATAAAACTAGTTGAAGCTGCTAGCTGAAAGATATATGTATCAAAAGATTTCTTCATAGCAAGTTGCTCAATCAGCTTTCAGTAATAATGATGATAGATGAATTGAAATTCATTAGAGAACAAAGCAATTTGTCACTAAAGGTCCAACATATATGTTGCTTAAGTCCCTAAATATAGGTTCTCTATTTGACAAACCTAGTTGAAACTACTAGCTGAAAGATAAATGCATCAAAAGAGATCTTCATAGCAAGTTGCTCAATCAGCTTTTCGCCTATAACCTCCAGCATATAATTCATTTTCAATCTACTTTGGGACAGAAGGTGAACTCCATGATTTGAGATTTTTATAAATGGAGAATTACATGGCAAGTGATATGTGATATTTAGGTACGATGCACTAAAACTTGAAACAAACAATTGAAAAGTTTGAGAAGCTCATTGAAAAGGCTCTCGATATTTTGCTAAATGCCCTATATCAACTACTTCCTCTGTTCCAAAATACTTGCACCCAATGGCGGAGCTACGTTGGAGCACACGGGGTCACGTGCGCCTAGGCGTTTTTTTTAATTTAAAGTAGACTTTTCATTGATAAGAGTAAAAGTATAAAATTAATACTAAAGTCTGATGATAAATACTCCCTCATTTTATTAATTTTGTCTTATTTACTTATGTTATCTCATTTTTTTAATTAAGCCAGTTAATTTATTTTGTTCTATTTCCTTTTATGGTATGTCGTATTTAAAATTTTAGCAAGTAAGGGTAAAATAGTTGGTGCGCCTTGAGATTTCGAACCCTGGATCCACCACTGCTAGCACCTTTTGACTTTTGACGCAGTCCAATGCGCTAATTCAATCCTTAATATCTTTAATTATGTACAATAAAAAAACTCATAAAAATTTGATAAAATAATCTTTGCATTAAGACAAATCAAATAAGATCCAACTTCACTATGTTTTCTTATAGATTAAAAACAATCACAAATTAAGAGTGATGAATGAATAGTGCATTATCTTATAAAGTAGCAAGTAATATGGAACGGAGGAAGTACCATTTACCAAATATCCATAAAGTTCTAAAATAAGTTCAACCTGGAAAAATGTCCTAGCATTACAAAGATTTGAAAAATCAGCATTCAATGAGAGTCAATAACTATGAATATGTTACAGGAGAGACTGACTGAAAGTCTGAAAGATGCCTTTACAACGTAGCACCATGGTAATTTTCAGTAGGAACTATATTTGAGAATGCATATGCGACAATGAAATACACTTCTTTACAGTTCACTATTCACTTATACTGATAAGTGACAGATATAAAGAATAAAATATGTTCACTATAAATAGCAAGACAGCTTAAACCATTTATCACCACTGTCTTTTTTTAGCTTTTAAGCGCTGTAGAAACATTAGTAAATACTGAATTGCATAGAAGAATTATAACCACTCACCTCAAGAAATATTTAATAATAAAATAAGTATAACATAAAAAAACGTCTAAATTATTAATCATAGCATTAAAGGTATACCATATCTATGTTTTCCTCGTGCATCTTTAAGCATCCAGATAGTACTATATGATGAATCGTCTTCAGAGCCTCTAGCCTAACCATTGGATCACCACCAAGACCATATTTCAATATATTAACAGCTTCACTAGCAAATTGATCGGAGATAACAGGAACCATTCGCGCGGAGATACAGGCAGCCTGTTGTACCTTCAAGTAGCATACATGGAGTTAAAACTTGGAGATGATCTATCCACCTTTAATAGCAAGAAGCGAAGAAGCTCTATCTCACATATATTAGCATACACCAATGCCATAGAACTCAGAATTTGTTGAACAGTTGTAAATGGACAGGTAAATGAACAGAAGAAAATAATTACGCACAATAGCCAAAAAAAGAAAAGAAAAGAAAAGGCTGCACAAATAAGTAATACCTTAATATATAGTGGTATGTTATTTTTAGATTGTAGTATGGCGATACCGAAAGCAACGGATAACAAGGAATGTGAATGTAACTTACTTCATTTTATAAGATCTTTACCACAGTAAGGAATGTGAATGTGAATGAACTTATTAGCAGTAAACAACAACATATTAAAAGTAAAATAATTTGAGGAGAATTGGTATTAAAACAACAGATTTTATTAAATAATGCGATGACAACTTGAAGGATAAAATTTCTGACATTTGATTTTTCAAAGTTCACAAATATATGATGGCTTAGTAAATATATAACATAAGTGAATATACCAACAACATTCCATTACCTCAAACCATTAAGTGACCCCACCTAGGTAGGTTTAAGGGTCAAATGTACGCAATATTACCCTTATTAGCGATAACAAAGAGAATGTTTCCAATTGACCTTTGGCTGCCAATGTTAATTGCAACTTTACATAGATAAGAAGTGATCATGATTTAATAAATAAGAAGTGCACATAATTCAATGAGTCATTTTAATGAAATAAATTAAAATGACTCATTAAATCATGTGCACTTACTATTTATGTAAAGTTGCACATTGAAGTTTGCTACTAAGGATCAATCGCAAACAACTTCTTAGTTAGTTTTATCATTTATAAGGGTAAGGTTGCATACATCCAATCCTCCCAAACTCCACCCTAGGTGGGAGCCCCTTAATGGCAATGAGGCAATGGAATGTTGTCATTGTTGAATATAGTCATTTGTAATCTTAAATCAAAGAACTATAAATCTTTGGCCCCAATGATATGGAAAATAATAGTTAAACATACCAAATTAACACAAAAAAAACTGAATACCTCAAAGTAATCTGAAGTAAAATTCAGTCAGAATTTCGTTTACCTCACTATATTCATCCTCTAGACCATGAACAAATAAACCAGCAGCAACAGAAGCATGAATTTTATGCATATGTGAACTACACCAAGCTAAGGATTGTTTTTCTTTGATTGTTCCAAGGACCCTTTTTGACATGGCCTGCAACAAAATATCATCAGAGATAAATGCAATTTTTCCAAGGGAGGTAAAAGCCTCCACCCTGATCTCCGCATTCATATCTCTGACCATAGAACAGATCTGGAGGGAAAAATCAACACAACTTTTGGTCAGGAAACCGGTAAAAAAAAAACCATTGATCATAATTATAGGATGACACCCATAAAATACAAAAAATATAAGGAAATGGCTAGCATGATCATTCAATTCCACACGGAAAAAAAAATTCATCAAGCAGTCTACCGCATAAAGCAAACACAAGGCCGCACCACATAGGCGCCCCATCACATCGGACGCCTCATAAAAGTTTCTTAAAAACAAATCGATATGTGCCGCATTGTAAAGGTGTAAAAAAAACCGTGTTTAGGTTGGTTTCAAGAAATATCTCATGTTTTCGGACAAGATTTAATTTTAAGATAACCATATCACTCTCGTTAGTACATTACTCTGTCGTTATTGCATTTTTGCACTATGATCTCACATCACACACTACGGAAAAAAAGTTGCAATATACTAAGACACTTACTGACTGAAACTGATTGTTTGAAACTGAATTTTTATGATAAACTATAACTAAGTTGTACAGATTAAAACTGATTTTTACTTATTGTAACTAATTTTAAACTGATTTTTGTGATTAAAACTGATTTTTACTATTACTTATTTTTTTGGCCTAACAAGATAATGAGTGACAGCAATGCGTAGGGATCTTTGAAATGCATTGGTTTGCAAATTGCAACACAAAAACACATAAAAAGGCTACAAGACAAAAACAAGTTTGCCGATACTTAGAGGAAGACAATTTTGAGAAGCCTCGGTCGTCATTGGACCACTCTAGATTCAAAAATCATCAACATCCTTAAATTTATTTGTTGCATTCCAGAATTCTGGAGTCACGTCTAAAGTTTCTAATGCATCAGCATCATGCAGACAGACAACTAGGGGTAGGAGTATAAGTAACAGGTAAAAACTATAGAATCCCTGTTCATCCTGGGAGGTATCAAGTGAAAATATTAGGAAGCCACTATCTAAAACCCTGTACTCTAACGTTACAGTTTTACAAACCTGGAAAATGTAGTATGTTTGGCACATGTTCAACCAAAGATTTCTTTGATTTTTTCAGCTAAACAATTTTACCTGTTAAAGATCATAATAATTTTACCAGTTAAAACCCATGATAAGAATGAACAGTTGTACACTACTTTCAGTAAAATGGGTAGAGGCCTTAAAAATGCCCATCATCTACTCGACAATTATTGAAATCTCCAGGTCAAAACATTGACATTTTTAAAGGGTGAGAATGTGCACATGAAGTAAACTGTGTGGTTTCAGCTACAAATACAATCAGATAGATATTTTATATTTTACATGTCATTTCAAAGATATATTCTTCAAGGAAATAGTTCCAATTTTCAATTGCTACTATTTTGTGACTGACTATTGAATGCCTTTTTCCTTCAAAAAATGAAAATTTAAAAAGTAAACACAAACAAGAGTTCCTGATAAAGATTTAAAGGTTTAAAAATCAAGCTTGTTACTCAAACTACATGAAGTACATTATATCCACTGCACCCACTAATAGCCAAGCTTCATTGACAATAACACCAAGTACAACCAACCCAAATAAAAGTCATGAAGGCAATAAAATTTATTACAGCAAACAACAATCAAATTTATATCAAATACCTGCAGAAATACACCATTCAAACATGTGACCTTAATTTCTTCCTCTGGCTTCGACTCAGCATGCATACATCCCCATGCCCTCACCTAAAAAATTAACATCAGTTGAGTATCACAGAACGTAATGAAATTTATATAACAATTTGTGGGATTCGATGTATTCGCTATCTTTTTTTCCTTTTCAATTAACAGTAGCTCAAAAACAAACACCACAATTGAAGTTTTGTTCTTCCCAACTTATTCCAAGTCCTGGTCAAATCAGGTTTGGCTACTATTTATTTTCCAAAGTTTCCACAACTCGAGAAGATAAGTTCACCTACAGTCATAGAAGCATTACATGCCATTCATTCTTTAAACTATAGTTGAGTTATAAACCAAATCAAATTACACCACTGACCATGTCACATCAATTCAATTGTAGCTTCCGTTCACACAATTTCCAGAATTCCTATTCAAAGACATCAAAAAAAATCAATAATTTAATACAAAAAAGAAAAACAATGCCAACTAACCGCACGAACAGCACTGAAGCGAACACAATCATGCTGATCACCAAGAAGTTCAACAGCACGAAAATAACATCCCTCAACAATTGCAGAATCCTCTACAACAATACCAGAATCACACATACGAACCAAGCCCTCCAATGCAGCTTTACGAACACGAGGAATAGGGTCCTCACTAAACCCTAACATCACAGTCAACAACAAACTGGGACGAATTGAAAACCTAAGCGCATTGTTCAAGAACCAAACCCTGACAGAAATACAAGGACGAAAGCAGAGAGATACAAGGAGACTGTCATCGAGGTCATCCACGGCAGAGATTGACAAGAGGAGAGAAATAGCGGCAGCAGCCAGGAGAGGGGAGGAGGAAGGGTCAGAGATGAGGGAGGAAGAGAGAGAAATGATGGAAGAGGACATAGACGGTGAGAAGGAAGGGTGATGAAGAGCGAGAGTGGAGAGGAGAGAGAAAATAATGTGGTGGTAATGGCGGTGATTTGAAGAAGAGAGAGTGTGAATTAGGGTTTTGAAAATGGAAGAAATTGTAAGGTTTGATGTTGAAGGATTGATGATAAGTGATCGACATGATGAGAGTGTTTGGAGAGAGATTGCGTTACTGTTGTTGTTGTTGGAGTCGCCGATGAGATTGCTGGTGTTGAACTTCTCCTCGGTTTCCCGCCATAACCGCTGCTCCATTGTTGCAATCTTTGCTCTAGTTTTGATGTTTATGATTTATGATTATGATTATGAGATGAAAATTTTTTACATCGTAAAGATGAGGTTTTGGGTTTGTCGAATTAAAATGTTAAAAAAATTTACACGATGATCTTGAGGTTTTGTCAAATTATTTTATCTTGATTTTTTCGTACGTAAAACGTTGTCAAATGTTAATTTCGAAGCTGTAATAGTTATTATACGTCTACTTATGCGACTCACCATTTCACATTCAACGGTTTCAATTTTTTCCCCAAAAATAAACCTTAACTCTACGTATCAAGTACCAATTTAAAAAGCAATATCAAGCTCTATTGACAACCATCATCATCATCATCATACCCAGTATTCCCGCACACAGATAAATCTATGGTCAGGGTCTGGGGAAGGAAGGTCGACGGCGTCTCATTCCCATAAGGAGAGGGCGGTCAAAAGAGTCCTTCGACTCAAGAGGGATCTTCAAAGATAGGAACCTGCAAAAATCCAAACTCCTGCATCTTACACCCATGTTAGCCAAGCATAAGAATCAATTAACTGTAAGTATAATAAGCGACTTACGCAACTAAAAGGATAACCTTACATAATAAAAAAAATTTAGTAAAGTCTTCACTCTTCATACACGGTATGATTGAATTATGAGTTACCAATTACCATCAAGATAAATTGTCTAAGTCCGCTTATTTATCGAGTCTAGAGCATCAGAGCATTACAAGTAACTCTAAACAACTCTATTGTTTAACATACCTTAGCAGTTACTATTAGCAGAAAATTTGAGAAAAAAAGTCATTTGAATAAAAATAGTCAAAATTCAAGCTTTGGGCAAACTTTAATTCAAAAATAAGTGCTATTGCCTCCAAAGCTAGATTTAGTATAAATGCGCTGTTAATAACAGTGAATCAAGGCAGCAACTGAAATTAAGTGAAGTGTTCGTTCGCTGTTAGTAACAGCGAACAGAGACTTTGGTCAAAAAAATTAACATCTTTGTTTGCTGTTAGTAATAGCGAACACATACTTGATTATCTTGACATGCTTCCTAAGTTCGCTGTTACTAATAACGAACACATATCGAACCTAATTTATGAGCCATAGATGCGTATTTTGGGATTAAAGTTTGCCCAAAGCTTGGATTTTGACTATTTTTATTCAAAAGACTTATTTTTTTCAAATTTTCCTAGTTAGTATGTGTTTTAAAGTAATGAACATGATATATATACATACAAGCCACAAATGATGACGACTAATTTTTTTTCTTGTCATTTTGACTCTAGTTCATAAGACACTAACTGTTTTCTGTTTTTCAACCTTTATTAATCCCAGTTTGACTTTAATTAATTTTTATTAACATTAAATTTTTAAAAACTAATTACAGATGATAATATATGCACTTCCATACGGTATGTTCCTAACCATGTCCACACCCCACCACATGTCTACCATCTATGGTGAATAAAATTTTCATATTCATGTTCGCGCACCTGAGTATGTATTTTAACGCATCCGCATTCGCTATTAGCATGGTCGTTCGTGACCATATGCAAGGTAGACATTTGCCTAAGGCCAGAGTTAGAAAGGGCCTAAAATTAGAATATGTTTGTTAATGGAAGTACACACTTAAAACTTTGCAATTTATGAGTAGTTATTTTATCATTTAAGATTTATATGACACGTCTACATTTTGAATGCTAAATATAATATATAGGGTCCATCTTTGTTATTTTTCTAAACACATGTTTAAGTTCGGAATCGACCCTTCATAGAAAGAGCCCACATCTTTCAATTTGTCTAGGACCCATATAATGCCAGGGACGGCACTCACTATAAGTCTGACCAACTGGTTTACTCATCTTATATCCTCTCATACTCACTCTACGTACGTGTTACTAAAAATTAGCCTATAATTTTTTAATTGGTTGATCTAGAAAAGATATTTGATTCCATCAATTTTAAATGAATCTTAAATTACAAAATTATCCTATATCTAATTTTAGATCTCATCAAGAATAGAATATAAAAAAATCAACAGCTTTAAGTTTCTTCTAAATTTACTTTAATTTCTCCTATTTTTATGGATCAAAATTTAAAAAATGTATAATAAAACCAATCTCTTATCTTTTTTTCCTCACTTTTGAAACCATTCACCCCCCTAACCCAATTACTCCTTGTATTCCATTATTCTCCAAAACCAAAATTCAACATCAAAATAGAATAGAAAATCAAATGGGTTTTGCCCAAACATTTTTCAAAAAGAAGATGAAAGAAAAAACCAATCCAGATCAAGATGCGAATTCCAATTTAAAAAATCCGTTGTTCAATTCGTTCTCGTCTTCAAGTCGATCATTCAATGTGAATACCGAAGAGCTTGAACATGTTTTCAAAAAATTCGATGTAAATGGCGACGGAAAAATTTCTTCATCGGAATTAGGGTCGTTAATGGGAAGCTTAGGGCAAGAAGTGACTAAAGAAGAAATCGATTCCATGATCAGAGAGGTTGATTCCGATGGTGATGGATTCATTGATATTAACGAATTTATTGCGCTTAATACAAAAGGAATCGATTCCGATGAAATTTTACATAATTTAAAAGAGGCGTTTTCGATTTACGATGCTGATGGAAATGGTAAGATTACTGTTGAAGAATTACAAATGGTTATGAAGAGTTTAGGGGATGATTTTTCTTTAGGTGAGTGTAGAAAAATGATTAATGGTGTTGATCGTGATGGTGATGGAACGATTAATTTTGATGAATTTAAAGCTATGATGATGATGGGTGCACGTATCAATACAATGACATAAGTTTAAATTAACGAAAATTCTTGTATGATACGGTTTTAGCGTGGGACATCCTCACACTTGAATTAAATAGTATAATAATAGAAACTTTAAATTATTGATTTTTTGTTTTAAATTGTCTCACCCTGAGACGGTCGCCTACAAGACGTGCTCTTAAATCAAATCTTAGTTTGTTGCTTTCGTTTTCCATGACCCAAGACGTAGCAATGTTTTGCATATGCAACAATTTTTGTATACGTTTTACTTTTTTGGCGTCGTTTTTACAATTGGCGCAACATATTCTTATTTCAAAGTCTTTGAATTAATTTTTTTTATACGATTTGTTATTGCATTGACTTTCATTTTAAAAACCAATGTAAAAGGTTTTTTACTATTGATTCAAAAGGGTAGTTTATGCCGTTAATATTAAAAAAAATGTATTTTATGTTCGTGTCTTAATGTATGAATTAAATTTAGTATTTTTTTTCTTTGAGAATTTTTGATAAAGTTGGAATTATTCATAGATATAATATGTTTTTCTTGTATATATACATGAATTTAGGTATTATTGTATTTTATTGTTTTATTATTGTTATTTTAACAAATAAATAATGTATATTCCTTGTAAATAATCAATTAAATATTAGCCTTTTGAATATTAAGTTTCTATGAAGATTTTTTAATAATTTTAACCTACTTTTTAGGTTATGTATATAATTATGTATTGTTTAGAGGAATCATATATGCATCTAATCATCCTTATAATGAATCCTTGTTGACAATATTTGTTAATGTTACTTTTTTTTTTTTTTTTTTTGAAGTGATGTTAATGTTACTTTTAATCTTTAAGTATATGTATAAGATCTTCTTGGATGGAAATTTATATTTAAAATAGGAGTATTTTTATTTAACAATCGGTATCAAAAAAATTACTCTTATTTTAAGAAATATTATATCTTAAATAATATGAAGTAATTTAGCGCTTACATAGAATTCCTAATTTACAAATATAACTTCCTGTTGATTTCTTATGGCTATAATATTAGTCTATCAGACACGAGCAATTATTTTTGTAGGTGGTGATAATTATATCTTTGTCGCATGGGTAAAAAGAAAAAAGAAAAAAGCCTCAACACTATAATTTTGTTTCTCTAGTTAATTCCGTATTCGATGATATATGTGAGAGCTCTCAGCCTCTAATACTTGGTGGATTTTAAATTATTAGGTTCTGACTATCATATAAATCCTTTTTTGAGTGCTTATTGCTTATGTTAGTCTCAAGCCCGGATAATGGAGAAGGATGAATGGTAGGTTAGTGACCACCAGATTAATAAAACTTAGTCGCATCTCATATGATCATAAACCAAAATTCATCTTCGTCGGTCATCCCCTTCTAGTGATTTGTTGATTGTGATGGAAATATTTGTAGCACATAACCATAAATAATCATTAAAATAAATTTTAAGATGATCATATCGAAGCTTATTTGATCAAATAGACATTAAACATGACCATTAACAATTTCATTGCCTAAGAATGATCATATTCAAACTCATAATGATAATATATATTTACTCTGTATTTTAATTTTTAATATCTTTAATTTCAAACTCATAATGATCATATTCAAACTCAAAATGATCGATTAACAATTTCATTACTTAAAAATAATTCAAAGTGCAATTTTAATCTTTAATTTCAAATGAAAAAAATTTAATTCTCAAAAGTTAATATCATGATATATGCATTAAGACAAATAAAACAATATCACACTTTATTATGTTTTACATTATACATAGAGAAGTATATGCCAAATAAAACTAATTCATGAGGCATGACCAATAGACAATAGTTGCTAAAGTGACTAAAACAATTATTCTCTCATATTCACTGAAAATTGGATAATTACTTTTTGACACTATTTACACTTAATTTGTGTTTTATGTTTAATCTACAAATAAAATAATAATCAAGTGAGATATTGTTTGACTCATCTAAATGTAAAGATTATTAATATCCACTTTTTATAATATTTCGTTATGTATAATAATAAGAGATATTAAATATTAAATAAGTGCATTTGATAGTGTGAAAAAGTAAATATCTCATTTTAATAACATAAAGTATAAGAATTCAGAGGAAGTATATCACATTGAAAACCCTTCAACTTTTTTTTGAGTAAGTCACCTAAGGCATATATTAATCGAGATTTGCCAAGGCTTAAAGCTCTTGGGAGAAAGGTTCCATACATATCTTCTCATTCGCATTACCTGTATCCCACCTCGCAATAGCGTGGGCTACGTAGTTGCCACTACGAGAGACAACTACACAAAACCCCTTCAAAACAAGACTTCAAAGAGTACAGTTTGTCAAAAAATAAATGAATAGGGGATCAGCCTTCAGGGCTATGTTAATAGACAACACAATAGAGAGAGCATCGCCTTCAAGGTGAATATGTCGATGTGCCGATATCCCAACCTACATAAGTTCCATGGCAAAGAGAGTAGCATCAACTTCACTAATATCAATAGAAAACCCTTCAACTTTAATGTAAAACAATTCAAGGATGTTTGACACAAGAGAATAAAACTTGTGAAACTTTAATATGAGACTTTTAATTTCAACTCAAATATCCGCTTCCAGATATTTTTCTTATGGACTTTCTTTGATTTTAAACCCATTCAATATTTCCACAACCAGTTTCCTAAGAGATCGTTTTTTCGAGAGATATTTCTTAAACCCAATCCATTAAAGATTATTGCCTACGTTTACTCTATATTTTTTCTAATGGGCCAATCCAATTAGAGATGCAGGTCATATTTCCATTACATTTAAACTAACAAAATATACTTTTTAACTTTTTTTTCAAGTTCAAAGTTCCATTTCTGCCTTAAAAATGAAATCGTGTATAATCAATCAAAATCCTTGAGTAAGAGTTCAATTTCACCAGACTTCAACAGGATACTCATACCACTGTCTTTAGCTTCAATTCTCTGTGTGTGTTTGTTCTCTTATCAGATCTTCAATTCTCCATCTCCTTCTCACTCAGCAAACCGAAGCTGGAGCAGTTGAAGACAATTGGCAGGGAGCTCGCAATGGGCTCCCAAGGAGGATTCGGACAATCTAAAGAATTCCTAGATCTCGTCAAATCAATCGGTGAAGCTCGATCTAGGTCTGAAGAAGATCGAATCGTTCTTCATGAGATTGAAACCCTAAAACGCCGAATTATCGAACCTGATATTCCTAAAAGGAAGATGAAAGAGTTCATAATTCGCCTTGTTTATGTTGAAATGCTTGGTCACGATGCTTCTTTTGGGTACATTCATGCTGTTAAAATGACCCATGATGATAATATCCTACTTAAGCGTACTGGGTACTTAGCTGTTACACTTTTTCTCAATGAAGATCATGATCTTATCATTCTCATTGTTAATACTATCCAGAAAGACTTGAAATCTGATAATTATCTTGTTGTTTCTGCTGCTTTGAATGCTGTTTGTCGATTGATTAATGAGGAAACTATTCCTGCTGTTTTGCCCCAAGTTGTTGACTTACTTAATCATCCCAAAGAAGCTGTAAAGAAGAAGGCTGTTATGGCTTTACACCGCTTTTACCAGCAATCTTCTTCTTCTGTTTCTCATCTCGTCTCCAATTTTCGTAAGGTTTGAGTTTCTTCTTGTTTATTATTGGGGCTTTGTTTCTGCATTGTGTGAGTTATAGAATTTTACTTATAGGGTTTTAATTACCATATTTTATGGATAATTCAATTGGGTCAAGATTTTTTATGTTAGACCATTTGCATGATTTAATAATCTGATATTGTGGGTGTTCAAGGCTCATAAATGAGATTATAATGTACATCATATGCTATCCTTGGTTCTAGTTATACGTCTGTTCGATTTTATGATCTTGAATTTGTTTATAGCTTTTGGTTTACATGCCCCCTCCCTTGTAAGTGTTGGGATGTTATGTTGATTAAAGAAATGTATGAATTGAGGTGCTTATGAAGTGTTTAAAGTTGTGCTTTACGAAGGATCGACACTCTGCGTTGGTGCTTGCGTTACGTTTTCTTGCCATTTGGTACCCTTTTCGTACAACAACGAGTGCTTTTTTATTTTGTTCTGATTTATTTTCTGCAGAAGCTTTCTGATAATGATCCCTCAGTCATGGGTGCCGCACTTTGTCCTTTATTTGATCTGATTACAATAGATGCTAATTCCTATAAAGATTTAGTTGGGAGCTTTGTTAGTATTTTAAAACAAGTAGCAGAAAGAAGATTGCCGAAAAGCTATGATTATCATCAGATGCCTGCTCCGTTCATTCAGGTATGACCCTTATCAAACTTCAGGCCATGTTGTTACATATAGAAATTTTAGCTTGAACAAAAGAGTGAGTTCTACCTTTATTTGATTTTGCCAACTCTGGAACATGAAGAGTGAGCTTTTGTGAGCACTAAGAAGTTTAGGTGCAACAATGGCCACAACCTCATATTGTGCTCTTTTAGAAATTACTACTTGTATGATGTGATGGAATCATGGAACACATGGTAAATTTTTGGAGTTACCAAATATTAATCATTTCAAAAGTGAGTTTGAAGATCTTTGGTGATTTTGATTTAAGCTAGGATTTCTTGGTTCTTTGAGAATTGAGAGTATGTAGACTTAGGCATTTAGTATATAGGATAGACCGATAGTGGATTGGAATTTTTTTATAGTGCTAGCCTCATTCCCATTCCTTTTGTTTTATCAAGTTTTTGCCGCTGCGATTCTGTGTAGACGTGCATGTTCCGTTTATTTGGAAGAGAGGGGCTAGCTGGACTGCTTCTGCTGTCTAAATAGCGACCTTGTGCAATCTTTTGGAATTGTGTGATGTGTGCTTTGATTAAAGTTCAGAACACCTTGTCATTGATGTATCTGGCGTCAACAAATAGCATAGAATAGTTCATGCTGATTGTAACTTGTACAACAAGACTCATTAGGTATTTATATTTTCTTGTTGGAGAGGAGAAAAGCAGCAATTTTATGTTGATATTTTTGTTCAATATTTTGGAATTTAGGATTTTACATTGTTGTAATGTTATTTGTGTTTTTTCTTTTTAAATTATGAATCACATATCTGATCTATATGTTTTGGCTTACAATTCATGGAAGGGAAGGTTACACTAATTTTGATCTTTTTGCATTTGTTTTGGGAATTCTATTAGTGTCTTGGATAAAGTATTACGTCTGTTAAGGTTTTATGTATGTTCTCCTAGGTTAGGTCGAAACATATAAGTCATTTGGGTAAAAAAGCTGATAGGTGTATTCATTCACATAAGTTGATATGCTCTTAAATCTAAACTACTTCCGAGAATATCGCTTTTGCATTTTGATACGGCTTTTGATGGTCTCACTTTGAATTTATTTTTCAACCTATGATACATGTCCGAGAATCAGGGGCTATGGCAGGTTCACATTAGCATATTAAAACTTTTTTGTTTTAAGGAAGCGCTTCTATGTTTTGTGCATTTACGGTGCTTCATGGAGTACTATTCTCTCTTACTCTTATTTTAGTATGCAAGGTTTTGTAGGTCACCATGTGAAAGTGGCGTACCACGTGTGTGAATTGAGAAAATATTATTAGGTTTTTGATGAGACGAAGGAAACAAATAAGATCTTAGATAAGATTCACATCGTGGTATGCCAGTGCTATTTTAGGAAAGTACTTAGAGTTAGATGTTATGGAAGAACGTAGCATTAACATTCTTTGTATGCAAAAGACAAAATGAGTTGGTGGAGAGTCCAAAAATCAAAAAGAGAGAAGAAAATATGCAAATTGTGGTATTTAGGCCTCGACTGGATTTATGGTGTTAGGGTAGTAACAATTAATAGGGAAATTTTTTGACATTAGTTAAAACTTGGAATGAGGGACTTTTTCACTAAAGTACTCTATTACTCCAAAAATGAGGGTACCATATTTACGTGATAAAGTTTAAAACACTTTTCGTATTCTCTATCCCTTACTTACTTTTGTAATACTTATTATTCAGGACCTTCTCTTAGCTTCTTCTCTCTCATCTATTAAATGACTGCAACTCATTTTCTATCTCCTTTGAAAATGTCTATAGAGGTTTCACATAAAAATGAGTCTTAAATTTTGCACCTGTGTTTTAAAAAGCGCGCCTGAGGCGCACCTAGGCGCAAGGCGCCAGCCAAATCGCCTCGGAGACTCTAGGCGCAGCGAATACACAAAAGCGCGCCTCACATGCGCCTCAGTCGCCTCTCGCCTCACGCGCCTCCTGCGCCTTTTGGTGTTGAGGCGTTGCCCTAGGTCTGAATGGGTTGGATTAAGAAAACCCATTTTATTACTTAAATACCCTTTATTTTAAATGACTTAAAATTAAAAAAAAAGCCCTAAATCAAAGAAAACCTAAGGTCTGAATGCATCTCCTCTTTGAAGCTGCTGCTGCTTTGCCTCCATCTCCTTCGAAGCTGCTCCTCCTTCACCATCTTCGAAGTTCGAACCAGGCATTAACTTTATTTTTTTTTCTTTTTCTTCTTCTTCCTTTCTTCTCCTTCCTTCTTTCTCTTTTCATCTTCGAAGCTGCTTTGCCCTAAATTATTACTGTTTTTTTCTCTTTTCTTTTTCATTTTTTTTCCTTTTTATCGCCATTTTTCTGCTCCTCTTTTCATCTTCTTTTTCAAATCTGCTCGCCTGCTCCAGAATGTTCCTTTTTCCTTTTTTTTTGAACCTTTTTATAATTACTCTTCTTTCCTTTTTTTTTTCCGCCTGCTCCAGAATATTTGAACTCTTTTTATAATTACTCTTTTTAATGATTAATTTAATGTTAATTGTTTAGTGATTAATATGCTGGCTGCTGCTTTGCTTTTTTAATGATTAATTTCTCTATCTTCTTAACATGTTGCATTTTCTTAATGTTATTTTTTTTTTTGAGGTTATTTTTTTTTAATGTTATTTTTAATGTGGGACTAGTGTAATTATGTGTGAGGGTGTGAGTAATTTTTTTTTTTTGAATAACTTTTGTTGATTATTATTTGTTTTTGATGATTAATTTAATGTTACTTATTTAATGATTAATTTATTATGTTGGCTGCTGCTTTGCTTTCTTTATCTTTGTCAATATTTTAATTTTCTTTTTATTTTTTTTGTTAACTCTAGAGTCTAGACTATGTTATTGAGTTATCGTATGACTTTATGTGCTAAAGTAGTGTTTATCTTACTTTTATGTTATTTTAATATGAAATTCATGTTGTTTTAAGTATCAAAAATGTTTTAAAATTGATTTTGGAGTTTTTTAGCGAAATTGTGCGCCTCACATACAAAAAGCCCGCGCCTCCGCCTCGCGCCTCGGAAAATAGGACCTTTTGCGCCTCGGTGCGCCTCGCGCCTCTTAAAACTAAGTTTTGCACAAGCGCATAATTTGTTAATACTTATTAAGTGAAATCATTTGGTAACGTTAATAACTAATAGAAGTTGCGCTAATGTTAGCCAAACGGATAACATCTTGAATAGGAGAATAGATAGGGACGCTGCCTAACAGTGCAGTCATTTGGGTGAAAATGTGTAGCCACCCAACACAAAATCTTAGTCCTCAATTTTCATATGCAATCAAACTCAAGCAAAAATAAAATCTAAGACAAAGGATAAGCTGGTGGAATCTAAAAGAAGGGATTAGGAATGCTAAACGTTTTTGTGGTAGAGTTGTTCAAGAATTGTTCTTGGAGAAGCAAAGGGAGTATGATAGTGAAAAGTAAAGATCACAGTAAAGAAAAAGAAGGAATATCATTAGATTTACTAGCTAAGCTAGGCTTTGATATTTTTATTAGTGCTTATAAATTATGGTCAAAGTGAAGTAAGTGAATAGTGCCAAAGTCAAATTAATATTAATTGGAGTGATTTAGTTCTCTAGCTTTATTAGCTAAGCTCGGCTTTGATTACTATTTATAAGCCATTGAGAAGCCCGACTTAATCTACCTGCTTTCCCTTAGCATGTACCAGTAAACTGGGTTTGGCTTGCCTGCTTTTGACGTTTACATCATTTATTTTTCTATTTTCTAATTTTGGGTGCTTTAAACTTCATTTAAAATTTCTCTAAAAAAAACTTCATTTAAAATTGTAGTCTGTGTTATAATTTGGGCCACAGGCCAATTGAACCTCATCCCCATGAGTTTTAATTTTAGTTTTAACTTTTGTTTATACTTTAATTATACAGATTAAGTTGCTCAAAATTTTGGCATTGCTGGGTAGTGGTGATAAGCACGCGAGTGAACAAATGTATACTGTTCTGGGTGACTTAATTAGGAAGGCAGATGCTTCTAGCAACATAGGAAATGCTGTCCTTTATGAATGTGTGTGCTGTGCATCAGCTATACATCCCAGTGCTAAATTATTGGAAGCTGCAGCAGACGCAATATCAAAGTTTCTGAAGGTATTATTCTGATATGATAAGAAATTTATTCTTGTATGCATCCTGTATTTACATGATCTCTTTAAATTCTATCTAATGAACAGAGTGATAGTCATAATCTGAAATACATGGGCATTGATGCCCTTGGTCGATTGATCAAGCTGAGCCCAGAAGTTGCAGAACAACACCAACTGGCAGTGATTGATTGTTTGGAGGTGAGAACTTTTACAAAGAGATGTCATTTTCTCGTTGAAGAATTTTTTTTATCCGTTTTCTGATTTGAATATAATCATGAGGTGAATCTGATTCTTAAATTTCTGTGTTTAGAGCTGAGCTATTTAATGTATCTGAAAGACTAAAATCTTTTATTCTGAAAGATAAAAGCAACCATGACTTGTCCTGGTGAAGGCTAAATTAATGATTTATGGATTTTCGGATTGATTCAAAAGGTTTTATTTTGTGGTGCTTTGAATCATGATTAAGCAAATAACGTATTAAATGGTAAAACAATTGACTCTAGACAAAATAACCTTAATAAACAAATAGACTTTGGATTATGATGCCCTTGCTTTCCACAAAAGGACCACAAGGCTTGTAAAGTGTCCACAACGGAAGGTTCACATAAGATCCAAAGGGTGAATCTTCATTTTCAGTTGTTCATTGTGAAATCCAAAGTCAGAGAACCCAAGTGTTTACCTATTTAAGTGTCCGCCTCACTGAATTCAAATTTCAAACATAAATTTAGTCATGAGAATTGATGCTTTTGTACTTTTTGTCATGCTACATTCTTTCCTAACGCATGCAAATTATTTGTCTTCAAGGCCAAAGCTGGTTTGGTCCTGTCCATAGGCATTGTTCTAATCTAAACACTTACATGAAAAGAAAGGGCTGACATAGGTGTAATTCAAATCAAAGTCAAAACCCACTCTTTTTTTTGATTTTTTTTAATGTTGTTAGATTCTTAATAAAAGTTACAGAGATTTAGGAGATTGGAGAGAAAGAAACAGTATCGGTCTGACTATTAGTGACACCGGAAAGGAAAGGGGTTTAGTATTTGATTCTTTCACACAGGCACAACATGGGTTGTTAAAAGTTTCTATTCCCCTTTGTTGCATTTTGGTTGCTTGTAGAAACTATCTATACTTCATCCTTTTCATCATATTGGTTGTTTGGGATTTTTTTCATCACTGTATCATTTTGCATTTTATTTCAAAAAGAATCCTCTTCTTTAGAATATTTTATCTATTTGATCCGCTTACTTGAAATTACAGGATCCAGATGATTCCCTCAAGCGAAAAACATTTGAACTACTGTACAAGATGACCAAGTCCTCTAATGTTGAAGTTATTGTAGATCGTATGATCGATTATATGATAAGTATTAATGATAGTCATTATAAAACTGAAATTGCATCACGGTGTGTTGAGCTTGCTGAGCAATTTGCCCCTAGTAATCAATGGTTTATTCAGGTACTCATCATCAATATAGGCTGTCCCTTTTTTATTATTCAACTCTTAACGATCCTTACGATGGTGTTTTCTCTCTCTCCAGACAATGAACAAGGTATTTGAGCATGCAGGTGATCTGGTAAACATAAAGGTGGTGCACAATTTAATGCGTTTGATTGCGGAGGGATTTGGAGAGGAAGATGATACTGCTGATGGTCAGCTGAGACTATCTGCTGTACGTTCCTAGTGTTGCTTCTTTTGTGTTGATATTTGTTCGTGTAGCTTGTCTTTGCTATGAATTGAAAAGAATTTACCAAGCATGTCCCAAAAACAGTTCTATGTTGGGTTGATTTCTCAGCGATGGTATTGCTGTTTCATATCTGTAGCAAGTAGTTAAAGCTTAAGACTTGCAAAAATCAATTCAACTTTGGGCAAATTATCATTTATAATTTTTGCTAGGTGGAGTTATATATATTATTGCCGTTCCAACTAAAGAGGACGATTTTAATTTGAGGTATAGCCATTAAACGGACAAACAGTAGTTAATTGAAAGAGTGGGAGATCTCATTGAATGGTTCATTAATGACTATGTCGATGCACAAATTGATTTTCTCAGTGAACACTTGTAGGTATAGGATTATGTTTGATATGGTATTTAAAACCAAGAGATCTTCCTGAATGTTTCATAGATGACTATATAAATGCACAAAATTGCTTTTGCTTTTTATGAAGCCTTGTATTTATAGAATTTTGTTTCAAATGGTTTATGAGTCATGTACGACTAAGTTGATTAATTGTAAGTTTTATGTTTGTTTGGGTTCGCAGGTCGAGTCATATTTGCAAATTATTGGTGAGCCGAAGCTGCCATCTACATTCCTTCAAGTAAGCTCTCTATTTTATCAACGTTCTACTCTAACATATTTGTTCTGGGTCTTACATTTGTTTATTTTCTTTTGGAGAAAGGCGATAACTTACACTATGAAAAAACGATATATGCAAATTTTTGTCTATGCTATATCCTGCTTTTGTACTGCTACATTTGAGCCTCAAAGCAGGCATTGTTCTAAATTTTATTTAGTTGATTATAACCTTACAAATTTTATTTAGTTGATTATAACTAGAGGTGTTCAATGGGGCGGGTCGACCCAATGGGTCAAGGGTCGGGTCATATTTTAACGGGTCATTAGAGGGTCGGGTCAATAATGGGGCGGGTCATTAACGGGCCTAGGTGTAAAGGGTCGGGCCGGGCCGGGCCGGGTCGGATAATAATAAGTTTTAATTGCGGAAAAAAATTACCACTTTTTTTTTATATTTTTAAATGATATTATTATATACATAAGTGGGTCGATCCATCGGGCCATAAAGTATAATAAAAAAATTATTTTATGAACTTTTCAAAAAGGGTCAAATTGGGTCGGATTTAAATGGGCTTGACCCGCCCCGACCCGTTTAACATTTGACATGACCCGCCCCGCCTCGGCCCATTTAAATTTTGACCTGCCCCGCCCCGTTGAACACCTCTAATTATAACCTTACAAATTTAGAGAAGGAAAAGGATTCTATGGTACTTATAAGGTTCAAATATTAATTGATGGAAAAAACTCATATTGATGCGACATTGTTACTTGCATCCCTGGTCATTTGATTTTCCCTTAGAATCGTTATCAACCCTCGATCATCCCTAACATCAATTCGTCCTTTTTAAAGTTTGTTGTATCGATGATTCTTTGACAGGTTATTTGCTGGGTATTGGGGGAGTATGGAACTGCTTATGGGAAATATTCTGCTTCCTATATTACCGGCAAGCTTTGTGATGTAGCAGAAGCCTATTCAACTGATGACACAGTGAAGGTACTAGTAAAATTGGTCTGTTAGTCTCTCTTTTTTTCATTGGCAAAAACTTCTGTGATTATGGTTCATCATTCTTTCCACTGCATTAAAAAGATGTGTATCCATTGATTACTATTGGAATTGGATTTGCTTTGGTACGTGGGGGTGGGAGCGAGTACTCAGAACACTACCCGTAGTGATTTTGCAATGAATTAGTATGGAATAGATAAATTCACTAAGGTTAGTCTCTAAAAATATTATAAAACTAAACTGATGAAACTTTATAAATAATAATTACGTGGTATCTAGAGTAGGAAACACTTTTTAAAATATATAGAAAAAAGAATGGTCAGTTTTGGATTCTTGAGTATGAAAAACCTCTAAAAAATAAAGTAAGAAAGTGGAATTAGATTTAGACTGTTGAGGACTCTAAAAATAGAATTAATAAAGCTGTTAAAGTGATCATACATTATCACATGGTGTTGAAAACATGATACAGTCAAGTATCAAAGGTCTATCTCTCTCTCTACTCTTGTGTGTTTATTTTCTCTCTTCTCTCTCATCTTATTTTTTCCCTTTGCATGTACCGACATTTGTTTAGGAATCCCGATTTGTAAGAATTTCAGATTCTTAGCTCAAAAGGGGTGTTATATTTTGAAAGCACGTCTTTTATGTTTTGACAGAAAACTATACTACATTTGCATAAACCCAACACAGAACCTGGTGTTCTCTTAGGGAACTTGCAGGAATTTAATTTTTTAGCTGATATGATAAAAAAGCACTGGTTCTTTTTAGATATGAGATTTTTATTAGTAATCCTAGGTCGAAAACTAATGACTTCCGTATGTACTGTAATCTGGTAGGTGGTTTTTATATCAACTATACTTATGGTTGAACACATCAAATTGGAATGCAGCCAACATGAAATTGAATAAAAAGAAAGCTTCCTTTTGTTCTAGAGTGCATATGATATCTGTTCAAAATCAATAACTCTCTTTGTTAACAACTTATTGCATTCTAGTCTTGCTCGTTTTACTCAATTTTTCCCATTATGTTCTTAACACTAAATGTTTCAGGCATTCCTAAATGTTCTTTTACATTTTCTTTTGACCTTTTTCCCATCCATATACTCACAACTTTCTCTCACCTTTGCCTTTTGCCAACCACTTTCCCCAAAAGTACTTAGGTATATGCTTATGAATATTATGGTATGGAGAGTAATAAGTTTCCATGCGGGCGATCCATGTGCACTTCTTATTTATGTGAGGTTGCATATGCTTTTGTTATCAAGGGTTAATTGGAAACAACCTCTTTGTTTTAGTAAGGTTAAGATTTGCATACTCCTAACCCGTCAAACCCTGTCTTGGTGGGAATCTAGATGGGATCTACATAATGGCATTGGGCAATAGAAGGTTATCTATTTACGGAGGTGTAGTTGATGAAATGATGAGCTCTGTTGTTGAGAAATGAATTGATGATTTTATTGCTGGAGCCTTTTAGAAAACTTGCTTATAACAACTTTAAGATTTTTTTTAGATCTTTTAATGGAAAAGTCAATACTTGAGCGTGTTGAACCACTTTTAACCTTGGATTCTCCTTTGTTTTTCCGGTTCCTTAACACAATATAAGGGAATGAACAGCTAGAGAGAAACAAAGAGAGTGCAAAAAAGAACAGCGTAAACAAAAACTTGGCCATTTGGGGTTCTATTTCACCTGAAATCATCAAATAGTATCTTAGTCACGTGAAACAGCTAAAACCTGGGAAAGTCATTGCTATTGGCAAGGGGGAGTTCAGATGGTGTTTAGAAACTTGGTTATACTATCGAAAGGGAGAATATTATGGAAGAAAAAGGGAAAGGGAACGAAAATGAAGGGGTAACACAGGAACATGAAAGAACGCGAGAGACAGGGTAGACTTGTGAGCTTCACAGGAGTTGGTGGATAGTGTAGATCAACATGTTTGAGTTTGACCTCTCCACCTCAAAACATGGTTTGGACAAAAAATGAAAAAAAATATAAAAGGTCTTATTATGTTATTTTTTTTAACGGGTGCAAATACTTTTTTAAAAAATTACTGGAGGTGTCCTTTTGCCAAAAAAAAATCTTAAAATTTAAAGTAACTGCATGGAGTTCATATGGTGAGATAGAGGTATGAGATATGATCGCTGGATATTATGAAATTCGTGGAAGAACTTCTCTATGGGCATCATGTATTTCCAATGTTTGTGTGATGTTTTATGTCGTTGCTCCTAAAACTTAGGTAAGCATTATAACTTGTATGAGTGTATTCAAGGTTTTGTCTATGTTTCCCGAATCTCATCAACACCGCAAATCCGCAATTATGAGCTTTATTTGTTGGTTAAAATCTAGGATACCAGCCCCTTTAGTGTCGTATATTTTGTAACTGTCGTGACTCTCAACAATCTGCTCCACCAAGGGGCTAGGTAAACGAGTTTTTTTGTTTTCAATCCAATTTTAATTGTCGAAGTGCCTTACATTATTACATCTGACTGTCCAAATGCATAAGGAGACCCCTTTTCAAGTAGTTCAGACTTTTTTTGCTTGGTTGATAGTGAATGATGCTATCTAAAAATTCCATGCGGTATGCAAATAATTTTAGTAGTTTTAACTACCTCAGCTGATTTATTACTTATGCCTTTTTCATTTCTTTTTGAAGGCCTATGCACTTACAGCTCTTATGAAGATATATGCATTTGAGAAAGCAGCAGGGAGAAAAGTGGACATGCTTCCCGAGGTAATGCGAGTAAATTCAAAATTTTGGTTGTTAGCCTGAATTTTTTTATGTAGATATTATAATCATCCCATTAGTTTAGTCCCTCAGTCTTGAATATAATATCCTTCCTGTACGACCTTCTATGACTAATGCACACCCTGGTTCTCAAAATAAGCGTATTATTTCCAGTTTTTTATTAGTCCATGCTATAGTATTTGAAACAGCCCAAACCGGCGTAAACAATATTATAATACTGTCTACAAAGCACAGCGGAAGACTTACAAAAGTCTGGGCTGAATCCGACCTATGGCTCGATAGCCACAGCAAACCAATATCAGAGTATTTAAAACTTTTTACATAAAATAAATGGATACTATGTACAAAATGTTATAAAATATTACAATTTAATTTTCAAATATCTAATTTACATTATGATTTTCATAAAAAAAAATGTCCTCGCCACGCACTTCACATATAACACAAGTAAGCATCGTCTCCACAGCAGTGCTAACCTGAAAATGGATCTATCCCCCGTAAGGGATAGGCCCCATCAAAGACTGTCAACAATTGAATTGTTGAGTAATCTAACAAACTATTACATTTATATACAAGTCATTTACAAATATCTCCAATTTAATCTTTTGCTCTTTTAGTAACTTCTTATAAAATATTAATTTATCAAAAGGCAAAATTGTTGGAAAATACCTAGAAAAACACCTTTTTTGTGAAAAACTACCTAGAACATTTTTTTTTGTCAAAAAATACCTAGAAAATTTAGTTTGTTTGTGAAGAAGTACCTAATGACGGAAGACATCTAACAGAGTTAGATTTAATAACTTAAAAAAAAAGTGAATAAAAATAATAACTTAAAAAAAAAGGAAAATAAAAACATTTTCAAAAATCACGTGATATTTGGAAACCTTTTAGGAAATGGGTTTCAGTCTTTCATCTTCAAACCAGCAACTCTGCACAGTAGTTTCTTCTCCATTCTTCTCCATTTTCATAGTCCATTTTGTATCAACTTTGTATTAAGTTAAAAGCTATGGGAATATATATGCTAATTTCATTACATATCTTTTAACATAGCTTTCATTACAATTCACCAAAGCTTAAATTACACTACATTCATAAAAATACAACTAATAAAAAAACCAACTACAATTCCAAATACTAAATACTTTAGCCTTCTTGCCAACCTTCCAAGAGTCAAAGTAGATTTTCTTTCAATTTTCAACTTCTTCTTTGTCTTCTCAAGTTCTTCATTGAGCCATTTGAATTTCTTGCATCCCCTCCATTTGCTATTTGGGTCATAGTTTTTACAAGCAATGAATCTTCTTCCTGGATTTTCCCTTGTCCATGAAACCCTCTTTGCACATGGAACACCACAAAAACACAAATTCCCATTCCAATTACTTGTAGATGAAGACCCCATATGCAATTTTTTTATCAAGAGTAGAATTATGAATCTGAAGAAGATGAATTTTTAAAGAATCAAATTAATTGATTGTGATTAGAATGATAAACAATGGAACCCTAGAGCAAATTGGGTATTTTTTAAAGAGATGTAGTTGGGTTCCTGGAAAGAGAAGCACTCACGTGGCTTTTAAAGATAAACAACTTTTTAATATTTTTTTTTTAAGTCATTAAATCTAACAGAATTGGATGTCTTCCGTCATTAGGTACTACTTCACAAACAAACCAAATTTTCTAGGTATTTTTTGACAAAAAAAAATGTTCTAGGTAGTTTTTCACAAAAAGGGTGTTTTTCTAGGTATTTTCTAACAATTTTTCCTTATCAAAACTCAAAATTCTTTTAAAAGACCCGTTTGGTATCGACATAAACACGACTAAGAACCTTTAGTTCATAGCGAATTAAAACACGCCTATAACTTTACAAGTTAATAGCGAAATCAAAATACGGCTATTACTTTACAAGTAAATAGCGAAAGTCAAAATACGGCAAATGAAACATATGAATTCATTTGCGAAACAAACAAAACTTTATATACCAAACGTATTTATTCAAAACTCATATGAAAACAATAATATAATAGCACTTTAAAAACGTGAGAATATATGGACCGTCAAGAAGTAGGCTTGATCCAAATCCTGAGAATACGGGTGATCGTCATCACCGAAATACGGTTCTTGCAAGAACGAAACGGGATCGGGGGCTCGAGGCCGCTCCGAAAAGCATTACCTATTATCAAGCTATAGGATTTCACAATAATGCGGATATAAATATCCGTTGCCAATTCCCAAAAACGAACATATTTCAATGTCGAACATTTCAATATAAAACAAATCAATAAATAACTTGGTTTTCTTTAAAATCAATAATCATAACTCATTTTCATAGTACAATATTTAAAAGCTCATATTATGAACGTACAAAATATAATTTTGATGAAGGATTAAAAGCTAGGTCAAATTCTAAAGTTTCGAATACCAAAAAATTATACGATTTTGTTTAAATAAAATAGTAGTAATACCATACCTTATAAAACATAACTTGAACTTTGAAATAATTAAATTAAATTTAAAAGATAATAGTGTTTGTAAGATTACCTTCCTACTCCATAAATAGCAATCGATAATTACAATACCAATCAATTCATCATCAACCATCAATGAAGTTTAACCAATTTTACACCAATCATAAATCCCAAATATCCAATTTATATCATACCCAACTTATATTATACCCAAATAATATCATTTAATCAAATACTCAATTGATTACTTATGTTCCCAAATTTGAAACTAAAACCAAACACCCATATTAATCGAATAAGAACTCATAACTCAACCATACCGTTCAATAAACGCAATTGAAGGATAAATATTAACCCTAAATACTTGATAAAAAGAGTACTCAAATTGAATTTCAACTTTAATTATGAACAAGTAAACTCAAAATGTTATTTTCGGATTATCAAGACACCCTGTTAGTATTTTGGTCATAACTCTCTCATACGAACTTATTTTGGGGCGATTCAAGTACCCATGTGACCGCGACTCGGAGCTCTACAATTATTATGAAGACTCCGGAACCCAGAAATGACTGTAACTATCACGAAAACAGACAAGAACAAACGGACAGATTCTTGTTGCAATGGATTGAATATTAGCCTCAACTTTGAACATGAATCAAAATCCTAATTGTAACCACTAATCAAATACTACAAATTAGAACTCAAAAAGAACCCAAACAAATCCAACAACTTTAATACATGAACCAATTACCCAGTTGATAAACAAATACTCAAACTTTGGATTTGAATCAAATATATAAAGAATAAAGTGATTCTAATTTTTGGTCTTTCTTTTAATGAATAAAATGAGGTAAATGATGGCTTTCTTTTGTTTTTTGATAATGGATTGATATGGGAGTTTCTTTTTGATAATAGAATAGAGTAGGACTTCTTTTACTGATTTGGTGAAGAGTGATAAGGATTAGTGTCCTTTAACACCTCACTATGTGACACATTAGTCGTTTCTTGTGTGTCATCAAATTATATTATCTATTTTTATCTGTTTTCGATTATATCCGATTTTCATCGTTTAACTTACTTTTTGTCCCAAAATAATTACAACTAATACCCAAATGTTTTAAAATATTTTACTAAGACCCAATAAAATATCAAGCTTAAGAAATACTAATCCCAGATACACTTAATTAATTACAATTAATTAAGCGGCTAATTTTTGGGCTATTTCAGTATTGCAAAAGTTCAAATGTCCAGGAAGGTGATATTATGTGATGTGATTTGCATGTGGACCGACTTTGAAGATTGTGGGAGTAGATATGATATTGGGAAATTGGGAATACTAAATGGAGAGTGGTTTACCAAAAGTGGGAAAAAAATAAGGGTAGAATAGAGAACAAATGTAGATCAAAAATAGAAATATTTCAAAGGGGACAATTAAAAATAAAATGCGTAAAAATGGAAAGGTGGAAAAACAAAAAAATGGAGGTAAAAGTTGACTTGGCACGTGCTCAAGAATAGTGATTGAATGTAAATTGTATGAACTTGTTATTGGAGTTCGATGTAGTGAGAAAAAAACCGTGTCTTCTAAAAGAGGATGATGCTTTTTGGTTGAGCAGTTGAATTTTTCGATGAAGAAAGAGGATGATGCTTTTTTTTTTTTTTTGCATATCCAGGTTTCATACTTTGTAAGTTGAATATGAATGATACAGTGAGTTTTTGAATTCTTCTATGTTGATTTTAACTGTTTGATAAGTAAATTTACAAAATAGTTTCTCATTTAAATCTTTGGTATTTTGCGACAGTGACATGTTTTGGTGTATGGAGGTAGAATGTTTCCTCCTTAAAATCTAAAGGTTTCGTTCATTGAATTCAAACTTTGACCTGTAGCTATTCTTATTTCTCACTTGTAAATCTTTTGCAAGTATGAAGTATTTATACAGCTCTTACCCCTTAGGTTATGCTTTTAATGATGAAGGAATTTGGATATTACTTTTGGATTCAGCATGACAGCAACATCCAGATGCACAATGAACTGAAAAACAAAAAGCCATATCTGCATGGCTGGTTCAACTGTAGATCCTAAAATATAATGTGTCGCTTACTATCACTTTTAATCACGAGATTTGTGTCATGCATTTATGCTTCTGGAGGCCAAATCTGGATTGTTCTGTTAAAGTGAAAACTTCACTAGTTTAGTTCTACTTTGCATATATTGTGGTATTTTTATATCTGAAGGTGGATTGTGAAGAACGCTAACTTTACTTTCGGAACCTGTTTGCCTTCCTCTCAGTGTCAGTCACTGATAGAAGAATTGTCGGCCTCCCATTCAACAGATTTGCAGCAGCGTGCATATGAACTACAAGCTGTTATTGGTTTGGATTCTCAAGCTGTTGAAAGTATACTACCGTTTGATGCAAGTTGTGAGGACATTGAGGTCATATGCTCTTACTCTCTACTCTTGAGTCTTCCATATATATATATATATAGGGGTAGGATCAAGTGAAAACACTTAAAATGGTGAAAACTGAAAACTAGGCAGAGGTATACATATTGTAGCAAAAGGGGTACCTATTATCTATAGGGTGTACATATTTTTGTGAAGAAAAAAGCTCATAAAATTTACAAAAATGTCATCAGAATATATACCCCTTTTAAGCTTATATGTACCCTTAGCAAATGTCTAATCATCTACAAAACTACCACCCAAATATGTACTCCATTTGAGCTTTATGTACCTTGTTTTTAGTTTTCACCATTTTAATTGGTTTTCACATGATCCAAATTATATATATATATATATATATATATATATATATATATATATATATATATATATGTATATATATATATGGTCAAGTTCCAGTGAGAACTAAGCTTATATGAGAACCAATTTCCTGATAAAAATGTGTTACTTTTTATAGAAAAGGTGTTACTTTTGGACAAAAAATTGTTACTTTTGTTTTAAATAAAGCTAGTACTTTTTAGCAAAAAAAAGTTTTACTTTCAGAAAAAATATTTAAAAACATACATAATACAAAGTAACACGTTTTTTTTTTATAAAAGTAACACATTTCTATGCATAAATTAACATCCTTTTCTATTTTTTTTCAGAATTTTTTCTTAAAGTACCACTTTTTTGCCTAAAAGTAACATAATTAAGAGTAACATTTTTTTGCCTAAAAGTAACACTTTTTTTGTTAGGCAGATTGGTTCTCATATATATATATATGGAAGTATATGTATATGTGTGTAAGTATATAAATCATATATTTTATAACCTTTCTTTTTTGTATGGTTTGTCTGCATTCTCCATTTTGAGTATGGTTTGCCGTTCCATCCCTCCTTAGACCCCGATTATAGTTTTTATGAGCGGGACATTGGGAATGATGATGATGATATACTTTCTTTTTTGTGACTGGTATAACAGTTACAAGCACTTTCTACGTCACATAAATTTTCATCTCGTGTCGTCTATAGTAAATCATCTGTATTCTGGAATTAGGCTCCTAATAACCTGTTTGGAGTGCGAAAAGGAAAAATACGGTCAAGCAGGTTTCTTGACCATTATGCTGGATATGATTATGATTCTTGGGGTGTTGGGAAGAATAATAAGACACTTTTGAAGTTTTAAAAAATGTTAGAACTATTCTAATGTACATTTTGAAAAAAATACTGTAGGTAATCATCCTTTAATTTTGTTTATAATAAATAGTACACTATAAAATACATGACAGGAAAGCAAAACAATAAAACGCAGGGCTCAAACAGAAGGTTAGATAGGGATTATTCCCTCTATTGCACTTAATAAATAATAATAGAATGTCGCTTTCATCTTCTCTTTCTTCTATGTGTGCTTCTCTAATTTCCGTCCTCCATTACAGCATCTTTGAGCCTCAACCCAACTAGAAAATGAATTAAAATCAAAAGTAAACTAAATCACATACATTTGATACATACGTTGGTCAAACAAACACAAGCTTTGTTTCGGGATCGAAAGGGGTACTTGATTACTTATCTGGGGTTAGAGAGAATGTGAGACCACAACCAAAGTTTCAAACCAAAATGGAAAGCGTTTCAAACGGAGGGAGTACGTAGTATGCTTTTAGTTATCTGTATGACTCTACATCAAATTTTCATCTCTTACATTCTCGTTTTCTCATCTCTATGGTGTTGTCAGTACATCATGTATTTATTATCTGTTAGCTAACTTGCAGGTTGACAAAAACCTCTCATTCCTCAATGGCTATGTGCAACAAGCTATTGAAAAAGGGGCTCAACCTTACGTCTCTGAGAATCAACGTTCTGGAGTACATAGTATCAGCAACTTTTTAAGGCAAACTCAAAATGAGCCATCCTCTCATGGACTTAGGTTTGAAGCTTATGAGCGTCCGAAGCCTATTGAGCAGCCGAAGCCTACTCAGGCTTCACATGTGCCTTCAACAGAACTAGTCTCTGTGCCAGAGCCATCATATACCAGAGAGATCCACCAGGTTGCATTGGTGAGACCATCAGGTGATTCTGGAGCCAATGAGATCAAGCTACGGCTTGATGGGGTTCAAAAGAAATGGGGAAAGCCAAATTATTCATCTACGCCTACTTCAAGCTCCTCTCAGAATTTTAATGGTTTTTCACAACATGACACTGGTGCTTCCAGTGCCAGCTCAAAACCCCGGGATAGTTCTTACAGCAAAAAACAGCAAGTGGAAATTGATCCAGAGAAACAGAAACTTGCTGCTTCACTATTTGGAGGTATTTCAAAAACAGAGAAAAGGCCTTCTTCAACTACCCATAAACCTACCAAAACATCTAGTCATGTCGAGAAATCCGTAGAAACAAAACCAGCGGTAGTGGTGACTTCACCAGCAATTCCTCCACCTGACTTGCTCGATTTTGGTGAACCAGATAACACAGCTAGCTCTTCATCCATAATCGATCCTTTTACACAGTTGGAAGGTCTTCTCGAGCAAAACCCAGGTGCATCTCCAAATAATTCCAGCTCCGTCGTTTCTACCAAAGACTCTGATCTTATGTCTCTTTATGGTGATATTCCGATGAACGCACAATCTGGTTTTGCTGATCTTAGCCGAGACGATAACCTTATATCTGGGCCATCTAAAGCTTCCAACAAGAATAATCATGCCCTACAATCGCAAGAAAGCAAGGGCCCTAATCTGAAGGATGCATTGCAAAAGGATGCCTTGGTCAGGCAGATGGGTGTTACCCCAACTAGCCAAAATCCCAATTTGTTCAAGGACTTGTTTGGCTAAGTTACTCGTGAGTCGTGATCTATTATACTTGTTTTTCTCACTTGGCCAGGAAAAGCAGAAGCTAGACATAATGGCGGAAGCTGCTGGCAAGAAGCACTCATCATGTAAAGGATTTCAGGCAAGTACAGTTCCAAATTCGGATCTTTCGATTCATTTATTGTTGTAGATGTTTTTGTAAAAGTAGTGCGATTTTAGGAGCTTGGTGGGTGTATAATTGAGATCTTGTAGTTGAGTAATTCACATGGGGCTTCTATATTTCTCCTTCAATATGCTTTGAGATGATTATAAATTTTGGTGCGTTTTGACCCGTCTTGTTTAATGCCTATGTGACCTTCTAATAATAACAAATTTGGCAATTATAAATTGTATCAGAAAATATTTATATACATAGTTCCTTTTTTTATTCCAGCTACGAAGTTGTTCACTTATTGCTAATTTTGTTTTCCTTAATGTTGTTTACGACCTGTTCAGTTATCGGTACTAAAAATATAAGTATTGGTATCAAATGGTGGTAATGAGAATGATTGTAGTGTGAATTTTCATGAAAGAAGCATGTCATTCTTGTGTAATGAAGAGTGAATCATTAAAAAGCTTTTTTGTTTATAATTATTCATTACCACCTAATATCACATTTTCAAGTAATATTACATTTTCAAGTGTTAATGCGTTGAAATAAATTTTGTGTAAAAAATTACATGATTGAAATAGAATAAGCAATATTTATTAAATTTTTCAAGAGATTTTTGAATTTTCCAAATTGCACTAAAATTTCTCTCATGATTCTCACCATTTGATAACGACTACCAAAGAGGCTGTTAGGGTATATGTCCTTCCCAACTTGTTAAAGTAAGTTATAGCAACTTTTTTTAGAAGCGAAAGGTTGTCTTGATAAAAAGAGAGAGGAATTGGGTCTTACACTCTTACTTCAATTGGAGAAGCAAATATTATTTTCTCAACAAGGTTTTGAATTCGAGTCTTACCTAGTTTTCTCTACCTTAAAATCAAAAAGTTAATATTAACCCATTCATTAAGACGATTAGCGACTTTAGAATGATTTTTTGCCTCATTTTACATGTAGTTTCGTCCATATCCATAATGGACGGTTACCAATATGGAAGATATGAGAAAGCACAAATACTAATACTAATTAAAAAGTAGTGTGATGTGCTTGTGGATTGTGGTAGTATGCATTTATGAATATGATTTAGGCCGATAAAGCCGCATTCCGGAAGGGACACTTTGAAACCAACTATAAAAATCACATTTTTACTTAAAATATAGCCAATATTTTTATTTTCTCGTTAGGAAAATGAAATCACAACTAAATCAAATTTTATACTCCCTCTGTCTTTATGAGAATGCACCCAAATTATTTTTGGTGAAATCTAAAGGAAAATGAAATTTGTTTGGAGAATAAGATTAAAAATAAGTAGATGATATAAATAAGTGATTAACATGAAGAGAGAAAATAAATTTGTGGATGAGATTCAAAGAAATAAAGTTGGATATTTGCCAAAAAAAGGTGCAAAATGGGTGAGAGAAACTAAAATAAAAAGAGGTACAGAAAATAAATTGTCTTTTTGACTTGCTTGTAATTGAGTATGTCACTAACTCACTACAAAAATAGGGATTTTTAAGTTTATCAATTGATTTGATCAACATGGACGATCTAATCAAATGAGTTGATTTATAACAATAAAATAATCAACTACTTAATTAAATATTAACATTAGATTGTTTAACTAAATATTATTTTTTTGATTTTGGTAGAAAAATCATTGACAAATTCAATGATTATGCATATTTTCTTTAAAACATCATTTTATTTTCATCAAAAAATTTAATTCTGAAAGGAGAGGCTTAGACCTCACTCAAGGATCACTAATATGAAATTAAATGTGTGTGTTGTGTCAATGATTAGGAACAAAAATAATGCAAGTAATAATGAATGGCTAAAATAAACTAAATAATCAAGACAAAGATTTAAGGTGGTTCACCAATGTGGCTACATCCACCATCTAGCCTAGAATTTATATTAATGTGTTCAAAGGAGAAATACAAAATTTAAAGGAATTACAAATGGAGGTTATGTGTAATGGAAGAGACGAGCTAATGGGTAGAAATTAAGCAAGAAGGATAGCTCTAAGTAATGAGACTATTGGGGCACCTTCTACCATGCATACTAGTGGGTATATATAGGGGAATATAGAGCATAAGGGTAGTGAAACAAAAAGCAACAAATAGACTAAGTACAGCAGCTCAGCAGAACACAAAAAATGCGTCAGAAACTTCGCTCGACCCTATGCTCGACCGAGCCATAGGTCGAGCGGCCCATACTGTGCTGCCTCGACTTTCCTTCCTTCTCTTATGTGTAGGCTACTTGTCCCTTGGTCCCCTAAAGCTCTTACACTTTGTTCCATGTCTGGATACTCCTTTGCAAAGTCAAGATTTGGCACCTCCAAGCCTTCACTACTACTAGTATAGGGTACTAGTGTACTATTTTAATTCCCAAGCACCCAATTACAACCAAAGTGAATTGTCCTCTTCTTACTACACTAACTAACTAGATTAATTAACTTAATCTTGTTTTGATTACTTGGTAACTCAAGTCACCAATAATCCTAACAAATTCAATATATGTGCTCGCAATATATGTGCATTGTGTAGTTTGTTGATTCATATAAATTCTTTTGGAAAATTTGATTGGAATATAGATGTCGGGGTGGGTTGATGTTCGAGTAGATTGCTTTTAATAAATTTGTATTTGTCGTGTAAGTTGTATACTATGCTTTCGGTTAGTTGATTTCTATGGTTGGCTAATGTGGGTGTAAGTTGTAGGATTTCAGATATTTGTAGGTTCTTCTCTTTGAAGGCCTTTTTGAGCCGAGAGACTCTTTGACCGTCCTCTCCTAATGGTATGAGATGCCATCTATCTTCCCTCCCCAGACTCTGTCTATAAATTGTCTATGAACGAGATACACTGAATATGATGACATTTTGATGAAGTGTAAAAAATATTTTTTCACGACCCAATTGTTTTTTAGTGCGTCTATGCTGTCTGTCAACGTCTCCTAAACATTAAAGTGAATATAGTTGAACTTGGAGCACATAGTTCATTATAGATAAATTCCAATTATACAAGCAATTGAAATTGGTTGCCTAGTAGTGGCTAGTCCAAAATGGGAGGACTTATCTAAATCTTTACTATCTATAATTTCACATCTTGGGACCATGTTTGAACTTTGCATTCTACTCTTAGTCTTGTCAATAAAATTTTTTAATTTTTTATTTTAATTTATTTTAAAAAAATATTTAATTTCTTTTTGAGTCATGACTCACATTATCTCTTTATTTAGAATTTCATATCTTAGGAGTACCATTAAACTTTGAACTCTACTCCCTCTCTACCACGAAAATCAGTCCTATAAATAAACTTAGTTTCTATTTCGAATTTTGCAGTATTTTTCATTTTGGTCCGTTTAACTTAATTTGTATTATTTATATTTTTGGACTATGATCCATCACTTCTTTTTAATCTCATCCATACAATTTAACTATCTTTTAAATTTCAATCACACAATTCATTCACTCTCTTCATTTATTACCATTATCTACGTTTTTTTTTTAAAATAACTACTTTCTCTTAATCTCTTTGTTTCAATTTATATGAGACAGAGTAGTATTTTTTATTTTTCATACGCAAGTTCAACTTTCATTTTTATTTCATCAATATATATCACCTACTTTCTAATAAAATAATACCTCCTATTCAGCCTAAATGTTCCATATTTTTTTGGCACTATTCATTCATCACTCTTACTTTGTATTATACTCTTAATCTATAAGTTAAAACGTAGTCATGTGGGATCTTGTTTGATTCGTCTCAATACAAGGATTATTAATATCAATTTTTTATAATTTTTAATTAAAAATAATTTGAGATATTAAGGGTTAAAATGTTGCCTCGACAAGTGTGAAAACCAAATGAGACATTTAGGCTGAATAGGAGGGAGTATTATTTATCTTTTTTTTAATTTTTCCATTAAATATCTACGAGACAAATTTAACGTCGCACGAAGTATTTATTGTGAATTGATAGGTACAACCTTGAACATTAGGTGCCGTACTTGTAAGGATATGATTTAATAATCATTTTTATATCACATGTTTGATGTTTTTCACAAATAGAAATTAAAAGATGAAGATAAAGAAGAAAACACCAAATTAGTACATCTTTAGTAAAAGATATCAAAGTGTTTTTCAAAGGTTTTAGGCCGGATTGTTGTGTGAGCGAGACTTTTGAAGAGTGGTGGATATATTTTAAAAAAATTATAAGATTTTTATAATATTGAAAATTTAAAATTGCCACATATTAAAAGGAAGGGAGGAAATATTATTTTTAATAATATTGAGTTATAGAGAACTATAGTTAATAATGGTGTTTGCTAGCTAATTTTAATATATGTCTAACTAGCTTAAAAACAAAAAATATCTTGTAAATGAGCTTAAATTTGTATTAGATTTTTTGTTGATTTTTAACTTATTGGCTTAGTTGAAAAAAAAAAAACTAAAATTATTCTGAATAATGATAATAATCTCACCTTTTGAAAATTTTTAAATAATCCAGCTTTTGTAGTAAATGGACCTTTGTTGCAAAGAACCGATATATTACAACCGCAAAATGAAGGTAAAGATTGGGTAATTTAAAATTATAAAATGTGGAATTATTCACAAGTAATAGACAATAGATTAGATTATTCTGAATAATTGTCAAGCGTTAATACATAATATTATCAACCATTTCTCTAAATAGCCGGCACAATTATCCTACTAGTTTAAAAGTCAAAAAAAATAATCAACATTTTTAACTGGTCAAACAAAACAATAAAAACAACTATTTATATACTTTCTCCGTTCTGAAATACTCGCTACATTTCGATTTTGTTCACTATTCCTCGTTCAATCTTATTTTATATATTACGACTAATGTATAAGTAAAAATATAGTCAAGTGAGATCTTGTTTAAATCGTCTAATCGCATACTTTCATAATATTAACTTTTTATTATTTTTAGATTTATATAATTTAACATATAAATAAACAAAATAACGCATTGGAATGCGTAAAAAGTATAATGTAGCAAGTATAAAATACTTTATTTTGGTCTAGTTAGGTCGCGCGATTTTTTGTTGGTCGGGTTGCAATCCAATGAGTCATAGATTTATTGTTTTTATTAATTCTTATTACAAAAATTAAAACAAATTACAAATACGATTTAATTTTTTCGTCAAAATTTTAAAATTAGTTTATCTTATTTTATAAAGGTTAGAATTAACAACTTTTCTAGTCATAATTAATTATGAAATATAATCTTAATCATAAAAAATATATGGTGAAAATATGTTTATACACCCTCCGTTTCTTTTTTATTGTCCACTTTCCTTATTTGGTCATTTCACTCTAATTGTCCACTTTCTATTTTTGGCAAAGATTTTTTACTTAAATACCCCCAACTACCCCAACTTATATTATTTAAAATACCCACCTACCAGCTTTTCAATTATTATAATCACTTAAATACCCCAACTACCACATTTACAATTATTATAATAATTTAAAATATCTCACTATTATTTTTCTTAATTTACGTGCCCACTAGAAAGTGGACAATAAGAAAGGGTGGAGGGAGTATTAAACTCCGTGCATGTACAAACTTGTAAATTAGTTTAGGATAAAAGTTCAATTCGGTCGACTTTCAATCAAATTTTCATATCAGATCGAATTTTAACGGGACATGTAAAAATTTCTAATCAATAACCGTGATTTTTAAATCACTACAAAAAGAAAAAAAAATAATATTAAAATAAACAAAATTAAAAAAGATAAAGTAAAACAACAAAACTATCACATTTTATCACATAAGGGTGATTTATTAACCTCACAAATAACCGTTATTTACCGAGACTTTCCTTTCACCAAAGATCCGCAAAATAGTCGGTGAAAAACACTAACATGAATCACGATGTCAGTAAATGGAATACATTTTTGCACTGCATTTGGAGTCCTCGATACATCATTTTCCTGCTTTATAAACACATTAAATAATTAAATAATACTCCTATTTCTTAGTTGAATGGCATCTTTCTTATTTTAATGGGATTAAAAATTTATAATTTTTTATTTTTAATTATTATAGACTAAAATAAAATAATTTATTAAATTATATGCACATTATAGGAGTATTCATTATTTACGTAAAGTTGCATAACACATTTGCTATCAATAAACAATTAAAATATAATTATTTTTTTTTATCAATAAGGATAAAGTTAGGTATATATTTTCTCTGTTCCATTATACTAGCTACATTTGACTTTTTACGCAATCAAATACGTTATTTTATTCATTTATATATTAAATTATATTCATCTAAATATTATAAAAAACTAATATTAAGAAAATATCCGATTAAACTATTCAAATAAGATTTCACTTGACAATATTTTTACTTACACATTAATCGCAATATATACAATAAACTTAACGATTAACGGAAATATGATTTTTTTCGAGTGACTAACGCAATGAACACATCAAATATGGATTCAACTTACCGACTAACGCCGTTTTGTACTCCAAAGTCCAAACGATTCCCACTACTTTTCCTATTATTTTATTTTTTTTTAACAAAATAAAATACTTTGAAATATCCAAAATTCCAGGTGGAGTTTACTATTTATAGGCCATATAAACATCTTCATTTATTCATAAATCGAATAGGAGTAGTCCAAACAATCAAAAGAGAGAAAAAAAGAAACAAAAAAAAAAAAAAAATGCCAGCACTTTACATCACTACAAACGTGAATCTAGAAGGAGTGGATATACAACCCATCTTCTCTGAAGCAACTTCAGCTGTTGCCTCCATTATTGGAAGACCTCAACATGTATGTACTCATACTCTCTCATTTAGTTAATTTTTTTTATGTAACAATCAAACAATTGGCGGATTCAGAAAAAAAATGAGTGACATAGATTTAAGAAAAACGTACATATTGAACTCATTTGGAATATATTTACACGTAATATTTAATTTTATATTAGATTTGAGTGATATCAAGTGATGTCACTAGTAACATCATGCTGGATTCACAGCTGGTTACAAAGTACTACCTACGTCCCGTTTAATTTGTAGCATTTTCTATTTTAGTCTGTTTCACTTAATTTGCATCATTTTTATTTTTGGACTATGACTCATCACTTTTTTTAATCTCATTGATTACAATTCAGTCTCTCTTTATTTATTATCATTATTCACCTTTTTCTTTAAAAAAAACAACTCCTTTCTCATTGATCCAATTTATTCTAGAAAGAGTATATAATATACAATTTTTTTAGTTTATTTGTTAAGAGTATGTCACCGTCCTTTAATCAATTTTGATAAGTGCTTTATTGGTTATTGTTAAATAAGACAAGTTTTTATACACGAAGTGAGTAGACTTTTACCTAAATATTCTTTTCCCGTGTCATTCCCAAAATTATACTGTTATGTGTTTTTCTCAAATAAAATTTACAAATTTTAGTATCAAACTTTAACTATGATTTCTCATTGTTGTATATAAAAAAAACATATTCAATATATTTTCCAAATCTTTAACTTTTTAGAATTTTTCAAAACTCACAATTAAAATTATTTGACTTTTAAATTTGCCTTAAAATCTATCAAAAAAGTGAATGGGAAGAATACAAATGAAAATAGAGGTTGTACTCTATTTTAATGTTATTTACTTATTTATAATAACTTGATCTATTATTCAGTAATTTTATTCCTTTTGATACTTACAAAAGTTTATGATATAAAAATGTCTTATTTCAAGTAAAATTTAATATTGAATCATAATTAATTATATTTAACAGTTTTTCATAAGGTATATGTTTTGTAAGGGCACTATTGAGGGTCAATATTAAAAGAGAAAATAAAGTCATTATGACCAAAGGGAGGAAATTATAGCTAGGGTAAATATTTACTTCAAAATTAAAAAAATAGTTTTTTATTCTTTTTTATCAATCATTTTAAAATTATCTCTTAATTTTTCTATATATAAATATTTATTTTCAGTACAAATATGCTGGTGATTTTTTTATGAAATGTGAATCCAAAATGAACTCTTTATGATCACATATAAAAATAAGATTGCGTGATTCATACTTATTACGTAATGGAATATTTTTATAGATCTATCCAATTTCCTAATCTACAATACAAACAAATGTACACATAATAATCTAAATAAATACTCTTTTGAGAGACCGTCTTTTGTAAAGACGACTTTTAAAAGTTCAACCCAAATCTATATTTAGAATTGTAACAATATATATATAGAATTGAAATGGGCTTTTGAAAGCCGTCTTTACAAATAACGGTGTCAAAGTAAGAGTTTGTGTAATCTAAAAGAATTAAAAAAAGATAGTATTGTCATCATGTCATGGCCTCATGGGTGGTAGTCGCATGCTTGAGACCACAACTATAGTCCACACTCTACACCATATAGGGTAACATTAAATTAAGTTGTTGCCTTCCTTTTATTTTCTTTATTTGCAATTTGAAACTCTTTACTCTTCACTCATGTTGCCAGTTATAGCATATTAGTCTAGAAACTTATGCAATGTACGAATTTTTTTAGCATCGATATATAAAACCATATATGTTAAAAAAAAATAAAGCTATAGATATTATATAGTAAAAACACTCAATTTTGACAGTTATATGAATAAATTAACTTTGTAGTTTTAGAAATTGTAAACAATATATGATGTAGTATATATATTTTCTAATACATTCAATTTAACTATAAATAAATGCTAGTCAATTACAATTTAATGATAGAGTTATTGGTCAAGATTAAATGCAATTTATTAATTTACTTAATTTAGTTTAAAAATATATTAAATAATTAATTTGATTATTATGGCAAATCTTCGGGAGGATGTCACGTGAAAATTTTCAGTTCTTTTAGTTTATTTATTAATTTACTTAATTTAGTTTAAAAAATATATCAATTAATTAATTTGATTATTCCATATGGCAAACCTTCAGGAGGATGTCACGTGAAAATTTTCAGTTCTTTTAGTTTATTATATGATAAGGATACAAACTCAATCAAAATCTTAAGATAATAGTTAGAGCCTATATATGTTATACTCCCTTCATTGTATTTAATATACAAATACAAGTCATGGCCGGTAAAAACTTAATTGAATGAAATCAAGAGAGAATAAATTTGTGAATGATATTAAAAGAGAATTTTAAAGATCATTAATTTATAATTAAAAAAAAAATACAAAACACGTATAATAATCCTAATAAAAATAAAACGCAAATTAAATGAAGAAATCTATCATGTTTTTAGTCCATCTATTTTTTTATTCTTTCATGGGTAGCCAAGGAGTATACTTTAACTTGCACGTAAGTCCCTAAAAAATTAAAATGACAAGGAAAAAAAACAATTACATGTGTTTCTTTATTTGGTTGTAATCAAACAAATAAATGGTATGATTCAAAGTGTCATGATAATGTTTTATATTTATTTTATTTTTAGATCTAGGCATCCAACATTTAATAGATTGACTTAATGGTCCCTCTTTTTATAAACAGTAATTCCTTCTATTCACTCAAGTTGTCCCATTTGTTTTTGGCATTATTTAGTAGTTATCACTTTTAATTTGTATTTTACTCTTAATCTATAAGTTAAAACATAGTCATGTGGGATCTTGTTTGATTTGTCTCAATATAAAAATTATTAATATCAACTTTTTATAATTTTTAATTAACAATAATTTGAGATATTAAGAATTAAAATATTATCTCGGCAAGTGTGCAAAACTAAATGGGACAACTTGAGTGAATAGGAGGCAGTACTATCTAGTTAATCAATGCATTCACATTAGACAGTTAGTTTTTTTAGTTGATTTTTGATTTTTAGTTATTTAGTTTGTTAAAAATTTTAAAAAAATCTAATAAATTTTTTTCCAACTAATGAATTTAAACTAATATTTTCATAAACAGTTAATCTATCCAACTAGCCAAAAGTCAAAAAAAAAAAAAAAAGAAAAATCAACATAACTAGTCAATTAAAAAACCAACAATTTTTTGCCCCACACTATTTTAAACAAATTAAGGGATTTAGATATAGATATTTTCCGACAATAAATATCAAATCTATGGTTTTCCTTTCCTACACAATAACCATTACTTAAGCGATCATTGATCATAACCACGAAATTTATAAGGTAATTATCCACTAAATATTCCACATGCCTAGATTTTTGGAAATGAAGTTATCAACTTATCATCATTATCATTAATAATATTCCGCTCAAAAATAGAAATTAAGTGAGAATAGGTAACGAACTATTCATATTCGTAACCCATTGGGTCAGAAGAATGTGGTAAATTTTACCTTCAACAAGTGAGAAACCTGCATAGAGAGAATTATAAAAGACATTGTTACTTTGAGTGTAAAAGTACCTGCAGAAAAATAAATAACATTAGCCAAAACAATATAATAAAAACGTTGTGTACGTAAAAAAACAGATAAAAAATAGCAAGTAAAAAGCAACTAGACACTAGGATAAGAAAGACAACTAAGGAAACTATAATTAATATCTAAAATATGAATCTGGAGAAGTTCTTAATGTATAAAAGTTATAATTTCTATTTTTATTGCTAAAAAATTAACATGTAATTTTTCCATAAAAATTTATAAATTAATTTTAGTTAATTTTAGTTTGTTATGTAACTTTTGACTTATTGACTATTTTTTTAACTAACAATAAAAAAATAATAACACTATTAAATAATCAAATGACATAACTAAATTAGTTAACACTCAACGAATAGTTTTCACACACCCTCCTATTTTTAACATTTTTTTATTTTAATATAGTCTTTTGGTACATCTATTTATTTGATGATCACTCGAGTTAAATTTTATTGAGTCCTATTGCACACTAACATCGTAAAGTTATTATTTTTTTTGTGTTGATTTGAAGAAACAAATGGGCAACCATATAACATTTGAAATGACTTACAGTTTTACATTATGTTTGAATAATAATTTTGGAAAGAAAAAAATAAAAGAACGGGAGGGAAAGGAAGTCAAGGAAAGTGAAAGGAAAGTAGTTTTTGTTTGTTTAAGAGAAAATGAAAGAGAGAAAAAACAAAGAAAATATAAATTTTCCTTTTAAATCTATCCCGCTTTGAAAAAATTGGCACTTTAACAAAAGTCAAAAATCATCCATTCAATCACTTTCCTCCAAATTCATTCCTTTTCAATTTGTTATCCAAACAAAGATCTCTCATCCATCTAATTACGCATCGCATTATTGTGAATTACGAAACTTATTCAAAGAACTTCAACCATTAACCAATAAAAAAAATAGTCCCATAAAAGATTAGTAAAGATTGAAAAAGCACAATTTTTTTTGTTGTTGGAAAGTAACACAAAAATGACAAGGATAAATGATAAATCAATGAAAAATGAGGTGGCAAAAGAAAATAGAGAAAGAAAAAAATAAAGAGCAAATGGTCTTACCCGCTCTTAGGACCTCTTTTATAAGGTATATTCTCTTTGTACCACTCGTTTAATACTTTTTTTGTTTTGTTTTATTTGCTATAAATGTATGGACACACATATTAAGAAAATATTGTGCAATTATTAGGAGCATGTGGGGGTTTTTTTTTAGGATTTTTTAAAAATTATTTGATGAAAAATGAAAAAGGAAAATAGGTTTTTTAGAAGATTGAGAATATTATAAAAATTAAATAATAGTAGGTATAAAAGTTAATGTGTATAGGATAGGATAAAAATAGGAGTAGGTGGAATTTTAAATGATTGATTTTTTACTAAAAATGAAAATGTAGCAAGTAATACTATGAAACTTCCCAAAATAGAAAATGTAACAAGTATTATGGAATGGAGGAAGTATTATTTTTTAATTTGAATTGTCCCTCTTATTTTACATTTTTTTGTTTTTAAATAATACTCCTCCCTATTCATAGAGAATGGGATACTTGTTCTTTGATACTATTTACTTATTACTCTTAATTTGTATTTTATTCTTAATCTATAAATTAGAACATAGTCAAGTGAGATCTTGTTTGATTCGTCTCAATGCAAAGATTATTAATATTCATTTTTTATAATATTTCGTTATGTATAATAAGAGATATTAAGAATAAAATAAGTGCATTGGATAGTGTGAAAAAACAAATGTCCCATTCTGTCTGAATAAGAGGGAGTAGTAGTAAATTTTTATAAAATTTTATTAGCATATTTTTTTAAACCAAATACTCCATCCGTTCCTTTTTGTTTTTCCACCTTACTAAAACGGATAGTTCCATAAAATTTTCCACTTTAGAATACTTTCCATTTTTGGAAAGTTTGCATCCTACTTTTACCCCTTAAAACCCCACTTTTCTTACTTTACATTACTATTTAATTATTTTCTCTCTCATACTTCCAATACAATCATTACATTACACTATTACAGGGTCGGCCCTAAGGGTGGGCAAGAGGGGTCGTCGCCCAGGGCCTCATGTTAAAAAAGCAAAATAATAGTTGTAAAAGGTCCATATAAGTTATAAATTGCAAAGGAAAAGGGCCCCATTATGTTATTTCGCCCAGGGCCTCCAAATATCTAAGGCCGGCCCTGACTATTATTTAATTATTTTTTCTCTCATACTTCCAATACAATCATTACTTCCTACTACCATATAATTAAAATAATACCCACTACCACTAGATATTCCACTTTTCTTAATCTTGGTAAAAAACTCAAATAGAAACATAAAAAAATAACGGAATATCTTATATTTTTTCTTTAAAAAAACACTAATATTTTCTTTGTTATTGGCCTAGGAGTAGTCAATATCATAGAGCACTCATGCTTTATAATTCGGCACATGCCACTTAGTGGATAATAGGCCATCAGTAGCTTGACACCCTCTAGCTATAGTAGCATCATTTTATCATTCCTATGTTTTCATATTCATCGACTCTTAAAATTATACGCCCTTCACCCCTTTTTATTGTCCACTTTCTAATGGGCGCAAATTAAAAAATATAGTAATGATGTATTTTAAGTGATTATAATAATCAGAAAGCTAGAAGCAGTGGATTTAAGTCGATTATAATAATTAAAAAGTGAAGGTGATTTTAAATAATATAATTGTTCGTTTATTTAAACTAAAATAAAAAAATTCGACTTCTTGTTGAAAGCTAACGAATGTATTTAAACGTTAGATAATAATATAATACTTTCTCCGTTCCATAATACCTGCTACATTGCACTTTTTTACGCAATCCAATGCACAATTTTGATCATTAATATCTTAAACTACACTTATCTAAAAATTATAAAAATTTAATATTATGAAAGTATGCGATTAGACGATTCAAACAAGATCCCACTTGACTATATTTTTACTTACACCTTAGTCGAAAAAAATAGTGCACAAAATCAAAATGTAGCGAGTATTTCGGAACGGAGGAAGTATTATAATGTAAAGATTAAATTAAATTAAAACAATATAAAAAATAATACCTTCCTTAATTTATCCTATTATCTAAATCAAAATGTAGATAACAAAATGCAATCATAATAGATTCACATTGATCGTAGAAGCTGTTTTGCAATTAAAATTGTCTGCACATGTGAAGCGAAACCACATAATAGATTCACATTGATCGTAAAAGTTGTACCTTGATTTAGGGGGTGTTTGGTAAACAGTTGTTAGTTGATATAGATGATTATAGTGACTGATTAATTTGAACAACTGATTTTGTAAACTGGTTTGACCAGTTGATCTGAAGCCGTTGTTATACTTGTTATGTGCGGCTTGTTTGAAAACAGTATTCATAACAATAAGCTCTTTAAACTAGCTGATTTACCAAACATTAGCATTTGATATCTATTTGTATACAAGCTAAAATTGCCCAATTAACTATTCTGTCGGATACTTTATAAATTTTAAAAGTTCCTATTTTTACTAATTGAATTTGTTTTTGTTTGAGTGTAGTTGGTGATGGTGGTGCTAAAAGGGTCAGTGCCCATACAATTTACAGGGACCAAGGAAGCAGCAGCTTTTGGACAGTTGATATCAATGGGTGGAATTAATAAAATTGTTAAGAAAAATTTAATTACAAGTATTGGTGGAATTTTACATACTCATCTTTCCATTCCTCCTGCTAGATTTTTCTGTCATGTTGTTGATACTACTGCTGGTCGCCCACAATCTAAGCTTTAATTTTAACTTCCATTTTTAATCATTATTATGTTTTGACCATGATTTTTCTTCTTTAAATCATGTACAAGTGCTCAAAATTGTTACCATAATTATTTTTAAGGAAATTTAAACTTAATTATGTTGCATTAAATGTAATCTATATGTTTGTAGTTTACATTAAAATGTTGGAAGTTGAGGAATTAATAGGATAACGGTTATATATGGTAGTGACTAGATGGTTAATTTATGTGTGGGCGTGAAGTCTAAGTGTATTTTTAGTAATTTTTGATTTGAATTAAAGAAAATTAATTTTATTGATCATCAATATATGTATTATTCTCCTCTTTTTATTCTTAATTTCCTATTTATTGTCATGCACTTGTAAATTTTAAAACTTCGTTTAGGCCATGTTTGACACATGGTTGCTTGCTGAAATTGTTGGCTGAAACTGTTGGATGGTTGGTTTAAGCAGCTGAAAGCATTGACTGAATTGTTTAAACCAGCTGTTTAGGTAGTCTTTGTGTCTTTTGATTTGATTCCCTTGAGGGGTTGTGGTGATAAGTAGCTTAAGTTGGCTTAATGAGTAATTGTGCATGTAATGCCAAAGTTACAAAATTAACTCACAACTCTCCCCCTCCTAAAATCGTTAACCGACCACCCCTTCAAATTATCACTATTTATTTATTTCTAGTTAATAAAGTAGTATTTAATTTTCGATTATAAATACGTGACGCTTCAATGTTACACAGTAAATAACATTACGCGATAAAATTTTAAACAGTGATTAACCAAAATATTGTTGTTTACTCTAACATAAATTAAATTGTATATTCACATTTTATTTATGTAAAAATTGAATTGGGTGATACAATATTTACTTATCAACTCCAGCCACTTCCTCTGTCATGAATTCAAGTCACTCTTAAGGGTCGCTTGGATTGAGAGTAAATATTTAAGGGGTAATAAAAGTCAAAGTAGGAATTTAAGGTTAGCTAGGTAGATAATTAAAGGAATTTGATTGTTGGAGAGGTGGAAGAATGAATTAGAATGTGATGAAAAAATAGAGAAAATAGCAATAAGTTTCATTATTTTAGGGTATAAATTTACCATAGGGGGAGGTGGAGGAATTATTTACCACCAAATGAGTGAAATCAAACTCTTTTTCTATTCATCCTTTTTAATCTACTTCTATTTTATCTCTATCACAATTATTACAATAATTTCATTTGCATATCTTAAATATTTACTTTCAATCCAAGTGACCCCTTAGTGAGCAAAAATTGATGACTCTTGTGATTTGTGAATATCTTACGCTTAACAACGTAAAGATAGTGGCGCCAAATCTTTAAAGCGAACACAACAGAGGCAAATCTAAATCATGTATTGTATAATTTACTTCGTGAGCCTTCAATTGACAAGATGCTTAAGCAATGACCTTTTCTTTCTTACATTAGAACATAATCTTAAAAGCGAATTCAACAACCGCTAACATTTAATATAGTAGGTATTTATATAATGAGATGTTTCATTGATTATACAGGCTTATCTAATGATGAGATGACCTCATATAAGACTTACTATTTAGCAAACTACTTAAACAACAAATATCAAATGAGATGGCGACATACATGAGACTGCTCACGGGCCCAAACCATAGTATGGACGACCAAATTAAAAAAATTCAATCATAATTTTTATTATATAAAAATAATTTTTAGTGTTTTCATTTTAAAGTTTGGAGTGAACATTTTAGACATTGACATAGGCATTTTAAATCTTAGAATTGACAATTTAAAATTTTTTGAGTAGACATTGTAAGTCTTGTAGTATTCATTTTAATAATTGATGAAGAAAAATAAAGGGTTAAAATAAGGACTTTTAACGTTGAAGTTGAGATTTTAAGCCTTGGTATAGACATTTTAACCGTTGGAGTAAGTAGGTAAAGAATAAAGTTAAATCCTTGGGGAAGGAAGATTAAAACTTAAAGTAGGGTTTTAAGAGTTGAAATAGACATTTTAAGTGGTGTTTTAAGGGTTGGAGTAGTAAGCCTTTGAAAATGGAAGATTAAGACTTAGAATAGGGTTTTAATCGCCGTGATTGACATTTTAAGTCTTGAAATGAGTCTTCTAAGCCTTAGAGTTGGTGGTTTAGAAAGGATAATAGTAGAAAGAAAGGAGTAGCAGAAATGCAAATGCTTTGATGGTTGACATATTAAGGGATACATTAATCAATCGGAAATATAAAAAAGAGTTTAGAAGTTGCAAATATTAAAAAAGGTGAAGGAGAGAATCATCTGATATGATTTGAGCATGTGCAAAGATGGTGTATTAGCAAATTGGTAAAGAACAAAGAAAGATGGAGCTCGGAAAACTAAAAGAAGGTGAGAAAAACCGAAGATGACCTAAAGGACATGAGTGGAAAACAAGATGAATGATCTAGACTTACAAACATTAGGAAATCCGAATGAATGGACAAGAAGAATTTATGTAGACGACCACTAAAACTAATATATCGGTTTATAGCTGACCCACATCTTTTGAGATAAAAACTCTAACGTTATTATTGATATTGTTCGTCCATACGAGGTTGCAGCGGCCGCATACAAGATTTTGTGTTAATTTATTCCGGTAACTCTCATGTGAGACGACCTTAGCCGTGCAACAAGCTCAGACCCAATAACTTTTAAAAAAATATTCTGACATATTAATTTCAAGACTTAAAAGGACAATTTTAAAACAATCCTATTTTAAGACTTATAAGGTCAATTTCAATGTTTTTAATATCAATTTTAATGTTTGAGAAATCATATTATAAAGCTGAAATGAGAATTTAATGTCCTGCAATTGATCTTTTTAGTCTTAAAATTGATTTTTTATGTATTAAAATGGATCTTTTAAGTCTTAAAATTGTCAAATTGCATGTCTTAAAATGTCAATTTTAAATTCTTGAAATTGGTCTTTTAAGTCTTAAAATTGGTTTTTTAACTCTTGAAATTGACATTTTAATTTGTAAAATTAGTAAAAAAAAAAAGTACAATTAAGCCGGCCCAATAAGATGCGTCTCACAAGTGAGGCGGTCTAACACAAGTTTTTGTGTAATTTATTGAAAATTTGAAATAAATAAGATTATTAATAAAAAAAAAAATTGAATAAGATTGAAAACAAACTTATTCCAAATATAAGCGTATTTGTCTTTTCAAGTAAAATCGCTGTCAGGACAAGCGATTTCTGGCCCAACGGGTTTTATGGAAATCGCGCTTGGGCCCAGCGATTTCCATGTGGCATGATTGTATCCTTGCTGGCTTTGAAGGAAATCGCTAGTGGGTGCAGCGATTTTGCTTCAGACCTATTTTACGCATTTTCATCCTCATTTCCCCAATTTTCCCAATTTCCCCAATTTCTACTAAACCCTAATTTCGAACCTCCTCCTCCCTCCCCCTCTAATCTCCTTTAATTCCTTCTCCATTGTAGTGTTTATTGGTTTAATTATTCTCTTTTTTAGTTTCGTGGTAAAAGGTATGTTCATTACTCAATTTTAGTCATAATTATTCAAGTAAATATTCAAATTTTGTTCATAATAATTCAATTCTTCATAATTATGGTTTTATATGTTTTTTAGTAATGTGGGTTTTTTCTTATGCAGAGCTTGTAATTCCATACTATTCACTTTACTATTTGGCTTATTTGAGGTAAGTTTATTGAATTTTATATTTTTGTTTTACTTAGTTTGTTCATGAATTCAATTGCTTGATGAATATATGAATGAATATAGTGAATGATTACTTGTTGAATTCAATTGCTTGAATGTTTACTTGTTGAATTTGGCTTATTTTACTTGAATTTTACTTATGATTAGGGTTTTATATTATTTGGCTTATTTTGGTTTGATTACTTAGGGATATTGTTTGCTTGAATGAATGACTTGTTGAATTTGTTAAATAATTTTGGATTTATGTTGATGTTGATTACTTGGGATATAATGAATGAATGTTGAAGTTTGATTACTAACGGATATTGCTCATAATATAGTGAATGATTGAATGTTGAATGTTAGATATTGAATTGAATTGAATTGAATTGAACTACAAACAGGATGGAGAATCTTGGTCCAATAGATCCTTCCTTGTTGCTATACCATTAGATCGAGGGATGATTACAACTTTAGTTGAGCGATGGAGGCCTGAGACGCACACCTTTCATCTGTCGGTGGGTGAAGCGACCATCACACTGCGTGATGTTGCTATACATACCGACCTACTGGTGAGTAGGAGGGCAGTCACCGGTCCTAGTCCGAGCCATACTAAAGAGCGGAAACATCGGATGTTCGGGGTCCTACCGCCAGACGAAGTGATGAAGGGGTCTTCGGTCAAAGCGACATGGTTGCATAACACCTTTGCACCACTTACCGAGCCCCGACGCTGAGGATGCAGCTGTAGAGCGTTATGCTCGCATTTACTGTTGGGTACTTATTTCCGGCTATTTGTTTGTCGACAAATCCGGAAATGGCATGCAAGGGATCTTTTTAGAGCTCCTTGACCAAGACTGGGATGACATCGCGTCCTACGGTTGGGCCAGTTCCGTTCTTGCTTTCCTCTACCGACATTTGTGTCGAGCCGCCTCGATAAAGGGAGGGAAACCATCAAGTGACATTGCGGGTCCATTGGTTATTCTACAGGTAGTACAACACCTTATCTATATTTACATAACAATGACGGGCTGTTGAATAGTTTTACTTATATTTCCTTATATTATGCAGTTGTGGATATGGGACCATATTACTTTTGCACTCCTGCCGTCTCCACACGACGACGTAGGGGAGAGGACGGGCAACCTATTCTCCTCCATGTTGAGCTGGAGGATCCCGCGGAGGACGAGCCATATGGATCGTGATGGCTCGTGCCTCGATTGACGCATTTGAACACCTCACGAGGTGTACATGTCTTTCGCGATTTACTTGATCGCATGATTAGTGTACAGGTAATTTGATTGTTTTCCGTTTCGTAATAATTTATTTCATTTCTCTCTTTCAATTAATCCTTTTTTTATGTTGCAGATGATTTGGGACCCGTATCCCCCATATAGGGGTGACAAAGATGAGTGGCGTGTTCGAACGTCTATGATATTTTATGACGTGGTTGAGTACCACTACCCTGAACGGGTTATGCGTCAGAATGGTTTGCGCCAGACGAGGCCTGGTCCACCTGAAGACCATAGCTAGCTCCACGACGTGGATCGTAGTGGGCTGCGTATCACCAGAGATACATCGAGGGGTGGGATGGACGTGAAGATTACGTAGTTCAGGGGGATGAGATTGATGAACCGATGGATTTCTACGATGACTATCTCATCTGGTATCGTGGAATCACCAGACGGTTCATCAGTCGAGGACATGTACCAGACCGACCACTCCCACTGAACTACATGCCCTCTGGCGTGCCATTACATGTCCTCGTGAGTGATTTCACTTTAAGTTTTATATAATTAATGTAATGTTTAATGTTAACCTAATTTTAATTGAAATTGTTTTTTGTAGACGCAACATGTGTTGAGCATTCGTGACTACATGCACTCACAGCGACATGTATGTCATGAACAGTCAAACGAAGTGGTCAGGAGGTGCGATAGTGTGATGGTAGGCCTTGGATACTAGCATATGCTTAAACAATTACTGCAGGACGATGTTCCTTGTTCTTCTACACAAGCTGATGCTCCGGGGACATCAAATGATCATCAATCGCTATATACACTCAGTGTACGTCCGAAAGCTCCTGGAACGTCTCAGGGCGAGTGTTCTTATATATCGCCAGTTCATCCCACTAACGTTAGTCTTTATCAACAATCGGATAGTGAGGGTACACCTCTAGTTTATCCTAGTCTAGACACTATTTATGAGGGCGATACACCCACTGCGGATTCTTAGACTATGTATAACATTGTATAGATTTGTACATATATGTGTATATGTAATATGTATTGCATAACATTACGGTGCGCGACAATTGTATATATATGTAATGTTATATAATTGGTTTATGTTTGGTGCTTGAATGGGAAGTGTGATGAAAATTGATATATTGATTTTATTTTAGTGTAGGTACTTATATATGGTGTTGTAGAGACAAAACAAAAAAAAATTGAATTTGTGTCACAAGGGAAATCGCTGATGGGACAAGGAAAAAAAATTGAATTTTCAACTTCATCCAACTGGACAAGGTCTGCTTATGTGGAAATCGCTGGGCCCAAGAGTGATTTTACTTGAGCCCATTTGGGCCCAAAATCGCTGCACCCAACAACGATTTTTCTCAAAACCAGAATCACGCTTACATTTGAAATAAGTTTGTTTTGAATCTTATTCTATTATTTTTTTTGATTAATAATCTTATTTATTTCAAATACCCTAATTTATTGTCACTGGATTCTATTTTGTTCTTAGGTCATATTAGCCTGGTTTACAAGCCCAAATAAAAGTACTTTCTAAAAGGATCTGTGTAGAAAGCCCAAAACTTATATATGGACCATAATGAACAACACTTACTAGAAGTTTCCAAATATATCGAACCGACTCCATTAAAAACCAGATTCTATTATCTCCAGGATTTTTGGTGTTTCAGTGGTTAGGAATCAACGAAGAAGACGAAGAAAGAAGAAAGAAAATGCCGTGCTTGAACATTTCTACGAACGTCAGTCTAGAAGGAGTTGATACTTCTTCTATCCTCTCAGAAGCTACCTCTTCCATTGCTAAAATCATTGGCAAACCTGAATCTGTAACTCCTCTTTCTCTCCTCTTTTTCCGTTGTTTTGTCTTACTTTTTAAGCTATCGCCTTTCTTCTGTGTTTGTAGTTGGATGGTTTAAGTGGTTATGGTTTGTTTACCCTATTTTCATGGTAAAATTACGACTTCCTTGTCCTTCTATTTACTGCAGCTTTTTAATGTGCGAATAAAATTATGGCATCCATTCTTCTCCTGAATTTGTTGACTGTTGAGTGTTGACACATGTATTGAATAATTGTACTCTATTCATTCCATTTTATGAAGAACACAAATGTCAATTTTTGGTTTCAATTTTTAGGGCATTGGTATTTCAATGGGAGAAAATTAACGGCTTATGTGCATGTATTGAATACTTTGGTTTTAAGTTAAGCTTTCATGTTTAAACTTTGATCGACGTATTAAATTTTCAGTTGAAATTTGGGTTTAGAATCTGAGAGTCATGAAGAGAAGTAACTGTATGTGGTGCATCAAGTTTTGAGCTGAAGTGTCTGAACGAGATAGGCAGCATTAGATAGGAGTGTGATAGAATTTAGAAAATGGGTCTGGGCAACCCAAACAAGGAGGAGAAGAAGTGGTCCACTCATAAACCCAAAGAACCTTCACTACTAAAACCCTTCAACACTCCCCTCACATGTGAGTGTCCTTAGAATTTTAGCCCACCAGAAGGGTTATAAACCTATTGGGAATAAACATTCAATTAAAGGTCCTTTAACCGGTGGTAAGATTAAATGCCCAGTATAAAGGCTCAACAACAAACTGGGTTCTAATACTATGATAGAATTTAAAAAATGGGCCTGGGCAACCTAAATAAGGAGGAGAAAAAATAGTTCACTCATAAACCCAAAGAAGGTTTACTACTAAAACCAATTGGTAACAATAGGAGTTACTCCTTGAATTTATAAAGTGATGCATACTCTTCTCTTTCTCCGATGTGGGACAAATCACATGTGGGTAACACATGGGCACATCAACAGAGTGTTAAAAGGATATCAAGATGGAAGTAATATTTGGAAGAGGAGTTCAATGTAATGCTTGCCTATGTTCAGGTTTTAGTGTTGGGTTTTCTCAAGCAATTTTTAGTTTATGTGGTGTGTTTTAGCAAAAATGGTATGTGTGTAAAGCCTTGTATTGATTTTTAAATGTCTTGGGACAATGTCATCTATTTCTTGCCTAGAGACTTATGAGAAGAAATGTGCAAAGGACCAAAGAAAAGGTAATTAAGTTACAATTTTCACCTTAGGTTGTAGCTTTTTGAGGTTATAGTAATTCATTAATCATTACTCCTTTGTCCGTTCAAATTTGCTACATAATGCAATTATGCAAATTGAAATGAGTTTCTTGAATGTTGTATAGCAAAGTCATTTTTTGAATGTTGTTTTAAGTGATCAAAGTGGCTGTGGACCATGACAACAATGGAAATATAGCTGCGTTTGAAGGGACAACCATGTGAGGAAAGTGGTGCAATATAAAGGGGTGAATGAGTACGCACAATCCTATCTTACTGTTTGCAACAGAGATTGCTACTTATTATAATTTTATCTTTGGAAATCCTAAATATTCTGAGACCGTATTGTATGCTAATCCTTGTGGTGCATTTGCACACTATTTGTGCCTCATGTGGTGATGTGGATCAACAACCTACACATGTCTAGATATATTTAGATTTTGGTGTCCAGCTTGATCATTTATCTTCTAAACAGAGACTCATTCCAGCTTGATCAATAACAAAGTCAAAGTTTTATACATCTTCCCATTGTCTGTGAAACAGAGAATTTTCTACCACTTATTGTGTACCTTGGCTAAATGTGTTGCAACTCCAAAACTCCTATAGCTCCTCCTATTCATCTGTTGCAACTTGCAAAATTAGCTGTTATATGACTTTTAGCTAGTAAACAATCAATAGTATTAGTGCCAGGCTGCCAGCCACTGATATAGTAAACTGTTGCAAGTTACAATTCATTTTTTTGGATGGTATTATTGGTCAGTGATAGAAGCACTCCTGCTTGCACAACCATGTTCTCATCTGCATGGTTATTAATCCTTTAGTAACTTCTTTATTCACACCATGCCATATCAAAATCCGTTATAACTTCTTTATTCACTTCCTTATAAAGACAGTTTAGTTTATTGGAGCGTTAGGACCTTTGCAATTGCTTCTTAAACTCTGCGTGATGCTTGCAAGGATGATGAGTCACGAGTGCTAAAAATCAAAGTAATGCTCCTGTCTAATTGTGCTTAACTAATAGTTATGCAACAGCTGTGTAGGATTTGTGTCATATTTTCATGTAGCGGAATATTTTTTTTATGTGGTGCTATGCAAAAGTTGCACCTGGTTCTTATTTGGATATCAGGTTTCCTGTTTGCACTCCTGAAAACAAATACTGATATTGATTATCTGAACTCTACCTTATGACTTTATTTGCTTTGATTGTGTTGTGTTTACATTATTCCTGTGGATACCTGACCTGGCTAACTATCTGGTGTGGAAAATTTCAGTATGTCATGGTGGTGCTTAAGGGATCAATTCCCATGGCATTTGGTGGAACTGAACAGCCTGCAGCATATGGTGAGCTTGTATCCATTGGAGGCCTTAATCCTGATACCAACAAGAAATTGAGTGCTGCCATTGCCTCAATTCTCGAGACCAAGCTGTCCGTACCCAAATCACGTTTCTTCCTCAAATTCTATGACACCAAGGCAAGTCATCTAATTAACTTTTCATATCTTAGTAAACTAACCAACATGCAGTCATTTCTTATAATTGCATTCTTCCTGTTGTTTAGGACCATCCAATTCAAGAACATGCACAGTGTTTACATGCTTTACACCAGTGCTAGCCACTAGAAACATGTAAACAAGCTTTCACCATCAAAAGTTGTCTTGAGAGCTCTAATACTTTGCTTCTTACATTACCCTTTTGTCTGTTGCATTTTTACATCGTAGTGATACTTCTTTCTTTTATAAAATCATATAAATCAATGGATGGGATTGAATGAAGAGTAAAGAACTTTTATTCCAAAATTTCTTCGACGACTCACTGATTTCTTAGTATATATGTTTACGTTTTAAATCAGACCTTTTTGTTTTCTTTTATTTTCAGGGTTCCTTTTTCGGATGGAATGGATCTACCTTTTGATTAAATGGAAGATTGAAGGTGCGATCATTAAGGGCTTCAGTTTTTCACTGCTGGAACTATCTAGTTACTTGGTAGAATGCTATTATCCAGTATTGTGTCTTGAACAGTTGAACTAATAATATGACACTGTAATTATTTTGCCTCTATATTGGCAAACCTCTATTATGGAGTTGTGAATGTTAGCATTTGCCACTATAAGACAAGACTATGATATCCTTATTCTGTTTCAACTATCATGTTCCATTATGGGAAATATTCAGTCTTATGTTGTCATTTGAGAGACATATTGCCCATTTGTTTTTGATGTTTTGCAAACTGGGTTGGCTTGACAAGTAGCTATAAACTGAACTTTTAAAGGTTTGAGTGTGGACGATCATACGTACTGATCTACTGGTTTATGTAGCCGACCTTAAAATTTTTATTGTCAAGCGTAAAATGTTTGTTCTTGGAAGAGGAAGAGGAAGCGATTAGATGATTGTGCAGTCGAGGTTGCTCGGTATTGTGCTATGCAGTGCTGGTGTAAGGATTCAAATTTACTTATTTCTTTCACTTTGATCTTTCCGGTTATATATAACTTGTAGCAACAAATATATTTTTCTAATATGAATCTTAACTACTCATTTAATCATATCATACATTCTAATTAAAAATATTAAAAATTGATAAATGTCATTCTTAAAAGAGCCATGACAAGTAAAATTATATTAGTGGATTATAATTGATTATTTGATAATATTTACCTAATTTAGAATTTGATTAAATTGAAACTAAATTAGGTAAAGTATTTGTATTATTTATTATAGCAATTTAATATACCTATACTAGAATTTGATATATTTAATTAAATGAAAATAATTTATTTGATAAATAATAAAAAAAAGTAATTAATTATTGCTTTAAAAAAGTTATGTATTCAATAAATTTAATCACGATAATTATACTTTTATTAATCTTTGAATTTATATTTTTATATATTTCATAAATTTTTCTCACTCTTATTTTGAGATTTTGAAATGCTTAGAATCCTTATTTACTTTTTACTAACTTTTAATATATCATCTTTATTATATTTATAATCTTCAGAAAATTTTCACTAATTTTATTTTGATTGTTTTTTTTTTTTTTTGCTTTTAATCTTCAATTTTATTCACTTATGTTATTATTGAATTAAATGATATTATCACTATCTATCTCATTATTGCTCTCATTATTTGAAATAGTGATTTTTAATTTAATAATAACAAAATTATGCTTTTTTTTTGCACTTAATTTTGCCGCCTTTGACTATTTTATGTGAAATTTTTTTTAATTTAATTGAGACAAGTTCTAAAATGATGGAATAAAATAAACTTTTTTCTTAAAAAAATTCTAAAATAAGCTTCAAGAAGTTTTAATTTCCATGGTCTGAAGTTTAGTATTTGTTCGCTGTTACTAGCTACGAACAAGAGAAAAAAATTTTACAGTGAATTTGTTCTTAATTAACTAGTGAACGAAAGGAAGACAATGTCACAACATTAAAAGGGAGAAAAAAAACATGTTTGTTCACTATTGATAACAACGGATAAACAATTGTTATTTTTTTGTCCTTTCAAACTTATCACATTGTCTTTATTTGTTTGCTCTTAGCAACACGTTAACAGTAACCCAAGAGTTTTGAGTTTTATTGTCCAATTTCTTGAGACGGTTATTTTGAAAACAAAATTTGACTGAATGTTATTTTTTTTTAAAAAAAATTATTTATTATACAAAATTTCCAAATTCTAATACAGGTTGTTTGGCAATTTGTTGTTGGCGGTTGGCTTTTTTAATTGATTTGTTTGACAAGTTGGAATGTTGGTTGTTTTTGTTGGCTTTTAAGCTAACTTAAAAAGCTAGCTGTTTGTGGAGATGTTTGGTAAATTTGAATATTGGTTGTTGGTTGTTGGTTGTTGTTAGAGAATAAGTAGGCCAATAAGCCAAAGCCAACCCAAAAAGTTAGCTGGAGTAATTTTTTCATTTTGGCTTCAAAGCCAGCTTTTCAGCTGTTTTAAAAGCCATTTACCAAATACTTTTTTTGACTGTTTGACCAACTAACAAGTCAAAATAAAAAAAAAAACACTAAATCAAAAGTCAATTGCCAAACACCCCGAAGTTTACAAATTTCAGCTTTAAACAAAGACGTGGCAACAGCAACACGTTTAACATTACAAAATGAGACGTAACGAATAACGTCGGTGCATCGGTTGTCGTAGTCCGAATTCTAAATCGACATTTCTCCTTCTTCAATCCTCCCTTTCCCTTACCAATTAAGTTTTCATCAATCCCCAGATCTGCAATTCTGCATCTTCCCCTTTCCTTCCTCCTTACTCCCTACAACTTTCCTTAATTTCTCCTCTTCTCTTTCGTTTATTCTCGATTTCTCATTCCCTTCCCTAAATTCTTTCTCTTCATCAACATCCATCAATGGCGTCCACAGCACCACCAATTCTCCCAATCACTACCCCACAATCAACCCCCGCTACAATCCCCACCACCGCTCAATCATCTGATCCACCAATCGCAACCCCTGCTTTCCGGGCTTTCATTACCCGTATCCATGATCAAATCAAAGATGGTCTCGCTCAACGTCGTCCATGGGCTGAACTTGTTGATCGATCTGCTTTCTCTAAACCCGAATCCATTGCTGACGCTACTACCCGGATCCGTAAAAATTACTCCTACTTCCGTGTTAATTACCTTGCCTTCCTTGCTATTGTCCTCCTCTTTTCCCTGTTTTCCCACCCTTTTTCTCTCCTAACCCTAGCTTCTCTTTTCGCCGCTTGGTCTTTCTTCTACCTATTCAAACCCGCTGATCGACCCGTTGTATTGTTTGGTCGTACGTTCTCGGATCGTGAAACCCTAGGAATTTTGATTATTATGAGTATCTTCGTTGTTTTTCTCACCAATGTTGGATCTGTTCTCATGTCGGCTCTTGTTGTGGGTGCTGCAATTGTGTGTGCTCATGGTGCATTTAGGGCTCCCGAAGATTTGTTCCTTGATGATCAAGATTCTGCAGGTCAATCTACTGGTTTACTTTCATTCCTGGGTGTTGCTACCTCAAATGCCGCTGCTGCTGCCGCTGCAACTTCAGCTCGCGTTTGATGATGACTAATGGCAATGGGGTCTTTTTGTTTGATGCGGGTAATACTTTTATGTTCTATTTGTAATTGGTTTGTGATGATTCAAGATTTGGTTGGATAATAGAAGATCGGTTGGGGGAAATTTAGTTTGATTTTGTATTAATATCTAATCAGTAAATTACAGTACATATAATATGATGTTCTTTTGTTGAATATCAATAATAACTTTTTTTCTTGCGATTTCTCTTGCAATTTATTAGGGTTCTTTTGTTTTTGGAACAATTGTTATGAATCATAAACTAATCTTTGACCTTTGGTTAATGGAATTCTTGTACTAATTGACATGAAAAGTTTTTCCAATCGGGTTTAGTCTTTTGAAGCTATTCTAACAAGTTAGATGGCGTAGCATTTAATTATGAAGACTACAATAGGCTATGTATTTCTTCAATGAATGCACTTGGAAAATACAAGTAAGAATGCACTTGTTTGATCCTGTTTCATGCATTTTTTACCTTATTGTTGTAGTTTGTTAGAGTATATCACATTTCAACCATCGGCTTAAATTTTTTGTTGAGTTGGTTTCAGACAACGTGATAAGAGGTCACGTGTTCGAATCTCAATCACTCCTTATTCAAAGTATAATATTTAGTGTTCGAATCTCAATCAAAGTATAATATTTACCCTTAGGTATAAGGAGGCGTTGTGTTGCATCAACAATTCTAGCCTAAAGAGCTTTTGTGTGAGGAGACGTGTTGTGCTATAGTATCTAATAACATATTGTGGGGCTTCAACAAGCAGCCTATGGTTGGGTTATTTTTTGTTGGTCCCAGTAGTGTGGTAGTTTGTTGATTATGTTATTGAAAGATAAATGAATAGCTTATAAAGTACTAGTACTCTTTCCTGTAATGTTCTTGGATATCGGGTGTTCCTACCCCTCCGTCCCTTTGAATTCGATACTCTACAATTCAAAAGCTGTAATGTCGCAAGTTTTAAGCCTGATTAGTATTTTGTTATTGAGTTTGGTAGAGTATTGTTCTCGTAACAGGTTGTGCTAGTAGGTAAACACAACTGATATGAAATATGCTGTCCTTGGAATGCTATTGAATATTGATATGTTGCCACTGCACCTTTCTTGCAATGATAATGTGCTGCTGTTACTCCGATAAACAATTGTTGTAACATCTGGGGATGTGTTATTGAATTGGAATTTGGGATATTCATTTGATTTATTATGTTAGGTTTTAGTCGGAGGTGTGCTTTCGGCCCATCAATTTTGCATCAGAAACCAGTGTAGTGTTTGCCTAGTTCTTGGTCCTGATCCACTTCAGATTCCCAGAATCTTGATCTAGTTGTTATTCTTGAATTCCCAAAAGGTAAATTTTAGGTAAAAAAAAGAAATTATTGGCCCTAAAAATCCTTTCCAAAAGTAAAACCTTGAAGGAAGAAAATGAGAAACGGCTGTGAGAACGGATATCAAGATCTTATTTGACTAGAGGTTTTGTTATCAAGGTTCACACATTTAGGGTTGGTAGATTGGTCCTCGTTCGTGGTCTGCTTTATTGCTTGAATTCAAAAATTGTAGTTTTTGTACTCAAAAACTCCCTAAATATGAATTAAAAGATCTATATCATACCCAATGTATTTCGCTTATAGACAGACTATGGTCAGGGTTTGGGAAGGAAAGATAGACGACAACTCATACTCATTAGGAGAGTGCGGTCAGAGAGTCTTCCGGCATTAAAGGATCTTCAAAGAGAGAGGATCCTGCAACTTACACCTACGTTAACCATGCATAGTAATTAACTATGCATAGTAATTAACTAACGAAAGATACACAAAAAAAATAAAATACGTACAAATAACTAAAAGTTTGTAATGAATTTGATATGTTTGAAGACAAGGTTTCTTGTCGGTGATCCTACTCCATCGAAGACAAAGTGGCCGCGAGCATTAGTTTTCCATAGCCATGTTCACGCAAAGAGGGGAGAAAATTTTATTTTGTTTTTAGATTGGGTGTAATGTAATTCAGTTTGGTCCAAGACCCTCCATAGATGTGAAGAGGAGCCTAAAGATAGTCGGCTGGTCTTAGACAACACGACCTCATAATGAGATCGTCAATTTGGGCCGGTTTCAATTTGCGCGTATAATAACTTGGGTATTTTTTTTCATTTTCTTGGCATTTTTCAATTTTGATCTTAAAGATATTAATTTTGATCTTAAAGGTATCGGTTTTCAAAATTGACACCTTTAAAAGTCAAAATTGATAAATGCTCGGGAAATTAAAATGTTGTTACATGCGCAAATTGGAGCGGTTCAAATTGACTGTCTCATTATGAGGCCGTCTCGTCCAAGTTTCTATGAAAGATAGTCCAACTCAAATTAGACTAATCCTAATTTGCAATCAAAATCAAAATGTTGTTAACCCAAATTGATTTTAATTCCCAATATATTCGATATAAATTGACTCAAAATGACTTGAAACTTAGAAAACAACTGCCTTGAAATCAACATCAACCTCAAATAATTCGTTCTATCATCACACTTGCTATTATCCTAATTTGATATTTTTGAAATTTTCGGTTGAATATCAACCCCAATCAATTGTATTTTTTTCAATTGAAGAGAGCAAATGAAAATCTTATGAGAGAAACTCTATAAATTATAAATGTGCAAAGAAAAAACATATGTATGATATACTTAATTATCATTCCGTTTAAAAAGTTAGGTGTAGCTATTTTATTTTTTTTAATCAACTAGTTAGATTTTGTAAACTTAATTTAATTAACATTTGTTTTTAGCGATAAATAAAATTTCATTAGTCAGAAAATCAAATGTAATCTATATGAATTCACCAAATTTAATCAATCTACAAAAATTTTATATTTTAGGATATTAAAAACCACACCTTTGTATACTAATATCAGGTGCTCTCTTGAGAGATCGTCGTTTGTAAAGACGACTCTCAAAATCCCAGCCTAAATCTATATTTAGAGTTGTAACAATATATATTTAAAATTGGACTGGACTTTTGAGAAAGACGTTCTCAAGTAAGAATTTGTGTTGGTGTGTTTTCAAATCTTCAATCAATTTGAAATAAATTATACCATATGTATTTTTGTTGTCTTTCTTCTTCATTGTATTTTCTTATATATAATTTTTCCATTTAATGGGATATTTGATAATGACTTTTTCATTTCCTATGTTATTAATTATGATCCATCATTCCATCTACTAATATGTGCAAGCCTCTCGAGTGTTGATGATAATAATGGTATAGTCCCATTATAAAGTAGCCGTTGTTATTAAGTTACCTTGTGACCTTGACTACTTAACATTGGAACACTCAAACAACCCCAAATAATATTGTTTTGTTAATTTCAACGAATAAGCCCGTTAATCTGACCGTCACATGAACAATCAACATTATTTTTGTTTCTTCATACTTTCAATACTCCCCAAATAAAACAATAAAACTAGCCGTTGTAATCTACCTAAAACATCCCCTTATCACTCCCCTTCACATTTCTCAATTCTCCCATGAAACTTACTTCTGTCTCTTTCTCTCTCTTTCTCTCTCTTCTCCTTAATTGATCACCAACAACAACACACAAGACAAAGCAAGCTTAAAAAAACTTGCTTTGTTGTATAAGTTACTTGCTTTTCTTTGGGTTTATCTACTGTTTGTTCATACATTTTGATTTGATTTTGCATTTTTTTTGCATTTTGATTTATGGGTAATTGGTTTCATAACCTAGATTGTAATGGGTCGATTTCAATTTCAAAATTTGTTCGATTTGGATTGATTTTATCATTCATATATCTGTTTTTTCTGTTACCTAAATCTGTAACAGGGCAACAAAGTGATGGAGAAATCATAACCCTTTCTGATTTCCAAACCCTCGTAGCGTTCAAACGTGAGCTAATCGATCTTCGTGATACGCTTAAAAGCTGGAATGGATCCAGAAATGGAGTTTGTTCAGGAAGTTGGGCAGGAATCAGGTGTATGAAGGGACATATTATTGCTATACAACTCCCATTTAAGGCCTTAAGTGGGAGACTCAGTGATAAAATTGGACACTTGAAAGAACTTAGAAGGCTTAGTCTTCATGATAATCTTATTGGGGGTACTATCCCTTCTTCTTTAGGGTCACTCCCTAATCTTAGAGGACTTTATCTCTTTAACAATCGCTTTTCTGGGTCTATCCCTCCTTCAATTGGAAATTCCCCTCAGCTTCAAGCCATTGATCTTAGCAACAATTTGCTTAAGGGTTTTATACCTCTTACTCTTGTCAACTCTCCTAGAATTCATAGGCTTAATTTGAGCTTTAATTCGCTTTCAGGTCCTATTCCTCGTAGCTTTTCGCTTTCGCCTTCCCTTACCTTCCTTGCCCTTCAAAGCAATAACCTTTCTGGTTCAATCCCAAGTTCTTGGACTACCCAAAATCTAAAATCATTGACCCTTGATCACAATTCTTTCATTGGAAGTATCCCTTATTATTTGGGTAAGTTGGGTAATCTAGAGGAATTGTCCTTAAGTCATAACAAGATTAATGGGACTATCCCAAATGAGTTGACTACCCTTTTGAAGCTAAGAGCTTTAGATTTGTCTAGCAATTCCATCAATGGTAGTTTGCCTAAAGGATTTGTGGGTTTAAAGAATCTTTCATCTCTTAACCTTAAACAAAATCATCTTTCAGGAGAAATTCTTCCCAATATTGGTAATCTTTCTAAAATTAGTACCCTCGATTTATCAGAAAACAATTTCACAGGAGAAATCCCTTCCTCAATTGGAAATCTCTCAAATCTGACAACTTTCAATGTATCCTACAATTCTCTTTCAGGCCAAGTTCCTAGTCACCTATCAAAGAAATTCAATTCCTCCTCATTTGTGGGAAACATTCAGTTATGTGGGTTTAGCCCATCAACAGCTTGTATTGCACCATCACCAGAATCTGAGACTCCATCAGAAAGTCCATTATCTAGTAATGCACCAAAAGATCACCATAGAAAATTGAGTACTAGGGATATAATCCTTATAATAGTAGGAGCACTACTTGCAGTTCTGTTTTTACTTTTCTGTGTTTTATTGTGTTGTGTGATCAGGAAAAGAACCAACTCGAAAGCTGGAAATGGTAAGCGTTCAGGTATAGAAAAGGGTTTTGCTGCAGGAAGTGCAGGAGCAGCAAGTAGAGCGGAAGCAGGATCGAATGGCGGTAAATTGGTGTTGTTTGATGGCCCATTTGTGTTTACTGCTGATGATTTGTTGTGTGCAACAGCTGAAGTCATGGGGAAAAATCCTTACGGGACGGTGTATAAGGCGTCGCTTGAAGATGGTAATCAAGTTACAGTTAAAAGGCTTCGAGAGAAGCTTGCAAAGAGTCCTAAGGAGTTTGAGCTTGAAGTTGCTGCACTTGGAAGGATTCGACACCCGAATCTTCTTCCCCTTAGGGCTTATTACTTGGGTCCTAAAGGGGAGAAGTTGTTGGTTTCTGATTACTTGTCCAAAGGAAGTCTTTCCACCTTCCTTCATTGTAAGTGAAATTTAGATACCTATGTCAATACTTGTGTTTTTGAGTATGTTGGATCAATAGATTGTTAGGGAATGCATGAATCATATTTACATTTATGTTTATTACATATTAGGAAGATTTTCCTTAGGTGTCTTTATGGGTTCTTTTAGTGTTGAAGTATGACAAAAGAACATTATGAACATTACTTTCAATGCAATTGATTATAGGACAATAGTTTGGGATGCTTCAAGTGGCGAAGCTACATGGGGGCATGGGAGTCTAGGCCCTCGATCTAAGCATGCCATGACCATCTATTATTTTATATGTTACAAAGGCCGATTAAATATCATAAAATTATGTAAAGCTATGTTACTCGGACTCTTTGTTTTACTTCACATACCTATGTTCGGTCCTTGATGCTCGGACACTTGGACGCGTATGAGTATCCGAGTCCACTTTGAATTCCTGGCTTCGCCCCTACATGTTTCTATGTACATCTTCTTGTTGGATGGCTTAGCAGCAACCTATTACTATGATATGGAGTATGTTTCATCATTAGCATGAGGGTTAATAGGAGTACACATTGTGGATTATCATACTTGATCAATATGCTAGGAGTTTATGATAATTTCCCATAAGCTTTGGCTCTAAGTTTTGGTAGTACTAAATAGTATGAACATGTTTTGTAGCTCGTGGACCAGAAACCGTGATCGATTGGCCAACGAGGATGAAGATTGCAATAGGAATAACACGCGGATTGAACCATATCCATAGCCAAGAGAACTTAACTCATGGAAATCTCACCTCAAGTGATGTCTACCTAGATGAGCAAAACAACCCAAGAATATCAGATTATGGGATTCACAGACTAATGACTGACACAGCAAATTCCAATGTTATAACAACCGATAGCTCAGGAGGTTACCGCGCACCTGAATTCACAAAGACGAAGAAAGCGAACACGAAAACCGATATCTACAGTCTCGGAGTGATCATACTAGAGCTGTTGACAGGAAAATCACCGAAAGAAGATCAGGACGGTCCTGATTTACCGCAGTGGGTGGCATCAACTGTTAAGGAAGAATGGACTAATGAGGTTTTCGATCTCGAGTTAATGAGGGATGTTTCGACAACCGGAGATGAAATGCTTAACACATTGAAGTTGGCATTGCACTTGGTTGATCCTTCCCCTGATGCGCGACCGGATGTTGAGCAGGTTCTTCAGCAGTTAGAGGAGATTAACCCCATGTTTACTGCTGAAGTTGGTGAGGAATCTGCTGAGAAAGAGAAAAGCCATGACTGATATGAATGCTATGTGTTATGATATGTATCTATATTCTTTTCTAGTATATAGGGATTATTCTATGATATAGAAGTGTATTCTTTATTCATTTTTAGTACATAGTAATCTTATTTAGGTGATAGATTGGATTTCATTATTCTTTAAACTTTAAGTAATAAACATGGTCTAAATAGGGATGTAATATGTTTGTAGTTTGTGATTTGTACTTTGTAGTATATAGAAAATCAATGAATTTGAGGAATTTCAGTTTTAACATTGTTGGGGTTATTTTATTTTTGGGTTTTATAGAACTATGTTATATCCACAAGACAATCTATTTTATGTTTTGATGCCCGCATACCATAGTGTTAAAATATGAAAGTTGTATTCGCAGAAATTAATTGGTGACGCGGTAATGACAATTTTGTGGTCATATCGTTTGGAAGCAAGAAAAATCCGTTGAAAATCTTTACAAGATGAAGGATATCACTTTTGTGTTTCTGAAAACCTTTATAATGCGGTCAATGCAATCTTAATTTTGGACTATGCCTTTGACGGCTACCCTAAATTTTAGTGTGATTGTAGTTGGTTTGAGTCTTGATTTGTGGTATAGCCTATAGGAGTTGGGATTGACTCAAGTGGTACCAAGATTCAATTCCTATGTCCATGAAGTCTAAGTTTGGGATTTATAGTAGAGGGACTTGGCACTTGAGACTTGGGTGTATTTGACTTGCACTGAACTATAAATGTTTAAAATAGATCTGACAATTTGATATTGATGGACCTTGTAACTCAATTCCACTTTAATCTGAGTTCACAATGAATTTAAAATTAACAAAAAATTTCACAAAGTTCTTATTATGTGTTTTTCCATTTTATGATATCTTTTTGGGCAAATATAACCTCAATTGTCCAACACATTTTACTAAAAGATATCACATATTTACATTTTAAACCCCAAAGTTACTTGCTCATTTTATATTAATGGTATTCATTCCCTTTATATAACTTCTGACTCATTTTATTGAACTCATTTACCTATTTTTATGACTTAAAGCAATAATAATCAATATTCATTTCAATCAATAAGTAATCTTTAGGAATTTTATCCTTCATTATCACTCCCTCAATATGTAAGAAATTATTTCATTTGTATATTGCACAAAGATATAAAATGATGAGATCATTTAAATTATGTGGATGTTATATAAATAAAAAGATTAAAATGTGTGGATGACAATAAACAAAGTGATGGGAACATTTTCATTGAAGAACATTGCAGCAAAGTGAAAGAGGCGGACTAAAATAAAAAAATATGACAATTTTTTAGGGATAGAGAGAGTATTCTTATTGGTTTTTCAAGGTGCTAGTGCTACCAAATACAAAAGTCAACTTTCTGATGAAGAAAATTATTGCGTTTCCTAAGGAAATATTTCTAAAGTCAACCAAACAAATCCGAAATGGAAAGAATGTTAGACAACAGAGGTAGTATTCAATATCATTTAAGATTATCACTATTAATAACAATTAATAAATGAATTACAGCTAAGAGTGAGAAATAAAGTGTTCTATCGAATGGAAATTAAAGTATCTGAATAACCGAGCATTGTAATAAGATGTTTGAAATTTACATAGGGATACAAACAAAGTTAGTGGAAAATTAAAAGTAAAATAAATTGAAAATTTTCATGTGGTAACCCTGAGGTTTCAACTTTTCCACGTGGTAGACAAACATTTCCTAAAATTCGCATAAACCCAGAGCTTTAAACTTTTCCGTGTGAAACAAAATGTTATGTTTTTTTGTTAAAATGAGTACGCATTTCAAATGTATTTTTGAAAAGTGTGTCGTTAAAGGCCTAAGGGTAATATTAACATAAATTTAACAAAAGTTATAACCTTGTGCCAAAGGTTATTAGGATCGGGATTTTACCGAGGATCGTTGAGGGGGTAGGATCGAAATCGGTAGAATCGGTTCTTAGGATCGTGTGATCCTAAAAATATGTATTTATTTTCATTGAATTACTGATTATCAATTATATTTGTTCTCTTTTTAATGTTTTAAGGTGTAAGTAAAAATTTATTTGACTTCTTCTATTAAGTTTAAAAAAAAATACTTTGAATAATTATTTTTAAACCGAAAATCAAGAAAAACTTAAATTTTATACAGGTATTGATATAATTATTATATATATATATCTATGCGTGATTGAAACCTGTATGAAATGAAAATATTTTACAATGAAACTACCCAAGTAGGATAGGATCATTGGATTAGGATCGTAGAATCATGTTATGATCCTATTAATTAAATTTTTGAGCTAAGTAGGATCACACAGTTATATTACATTAAGATCCTACCTACGATCTGGATTGTTAGCCTGTTTTTGGATAGTAAAATCGTAGAATTGTATATCGGAATCGTATATTACATTAAGAGCAACTCGTTTTTTTTTTGAAGAAGAAGAACGAAGAGAACAACAGAGAACACGAAGGAGAACAACAACAGTATGGGTGATGAAGAAGATGAAGAAGAGCAACTCGTTTTTTTTTTAAGAAGAGCAGTTTTTGAAGAAGATGAAGAAGATGAACAAGAACTCGTTTTTGAAGAAGATGAAGAAGAAGTTTTCATGGGTTTAATTTTTCGAATGCAACAGCAGCCAATGCAACAGTTTGGTTTTAGAGAAATGAACGTTGCAAGGTGGAATTTTTTAATTTTTACGAAGAGGCTATTGGCTGTGGACAAGGGCTAAACCGCAACCAATGAGTATTTTTTTAAAAAAAATTAGGGCTATTGGCTGCGGACAAGGGCTAAACCGCAGTCAATGAGTATTTTTTTAAAAAAATAAGGGCTATTGGCTGCGGACAGGGCATAAACCGCAACCAATGTGTAGTTTTTTTTCTGAACTTTAGGCTATTAGCTACGTTTATATAAAACCCGCAATCAATTAGCAGCAGCCAATACGTTTTTTCCACTAGTGTATGCTTGTGCCTACCATAGTAAAAAAGTTAAAAACTTAGTGTCACCACGTAGTCACGCGCATAACAAAAATATACCTCCACCACGTGAAAAAGCCAAAAACTTAAGATGAGCCCATTAAATTTCCCAAAAAAAAAACTTTCTCTTATCATCTTAAATGTCTCAGTTTATGCACTCTATCGTATACATTTATTGATTTCTTAATATATCTAATTATATATAATCAAAAATTATAAAAAATTGATATTAACAATCTTTGTATTAAAACGATGCAGATAAAAATCCAACATGACTATGTTTTAACTTATAAATTAATAATAAAATACAATTTATAAATGATAAATACTTCCACCTATAATACTTGCTACTGAGTGTGATATGTTGTGTGGGAAAATATCACTATCAATTGCAAGTATTATAAATCGGAAGAAATAACTAGTACCCCAAAAATAAATAAAACATTTAAAATCACTCTGCAACTTCTCCCAAATCACAATTACTATCACAACAAGGACAAACATAATCACAAACATAATTGAAAATAGGGCAAACCAAAATAAGAATAAAACACCTAAAATGAATAGAAAGGAGTAACATTATCATTTTGCATCTTGTCGCGAATCACAGTCAGAATCACAAATACAAATAGAAAATGAGGCAAATTGGAATGGGCGACTATTAACATTTCCATACTACCAATCACAAATGGCTCCCATCAGGCCATCAACCGGACATAACCAAAATAAAACTATCTCACTTCCAGATTTCAACTCACTTTCTTTCTCATCTCTTCCTCCCTCAATTTCCTCCTCATCCGCCATGTCCGCCATGGAAGACCTTCCATTAGAGAAGGTAACAATCTCAGGTCCAATCCTATCTTCTCTCATCAATCGCTTCTCTTCTTCTCCTTCAAACATTCAAGGTCTTCTTTTCGGTAAATTCTCTCTCCACACTCCATCTTCTCTTTCTGACGATTCCTTTTCTTGTTCTCCTTCTCCTTCTTCTCTAATAGTCTCGATTAATGGTTTCATCACTTCTGGAAACTCCTCCAACGATCTCTCTTCTTTGATTAGCCGTCAACACCATCGCCAAGTCATTGGGTATTTTTCTGCCCGCCGGAGATCTCCTCTTCGTCCTTCACTTTGCGAATTCTCCACCACTCGTTCTCTCTTACCTGATTCTTCTCCACGGATCTTCCTTCTCTTGACGACGCCGTTACACGATTCACAAACCCTAATTCATACTCATGAGTACAAAGTTTTTCAGTTTCGTCATGATTCGTTTGAAGCAATGCCACTCGATGTGGTTAACGTTGGCCCTGCATTTCGAAATCATTACAGTGCGTTTTCACCGGATTCGGAGCTCCCGTACTTGCCGTGTGAGTTCGGAGGTGGGTCCCCTATGAGGGAGGATGGAAAGGAGAGAGAAGAAATGAATTTGAAGGAGATGAAGAGACTTGCGAAAGATCAGAAAGATTTGGATTTGTATGCAAAAGGTTATGAGATAGGGAGTTTAAGTAGGTTGATGGGATCAGATACTGTGAATTGTATGACTGGAGTTGAGGAGTTGTATGAGAAGATGCTTGCTAAGCTTGATTCTCTAGCTAGACAAGTTGAGACCTCTTCTGCTAAGGTTCTTGAGATGGTAGGTTTTCTTGGTTTAATAGGTATCAATTTAAAGAAATTATTGGTATATATGGTTGCTTTTTATATCTTGAATGGTGGATGCATATTTTTATTTTATACTAACTGCAGAAATTGGAAAATGTTGGTGTATATTGGGTTTGATGCAATTGGAATCTGGAATTTTTGTTGATGTTTTGGTTGATTATCCCTATAGATATGGAATCATGAACTTTTTGCTTTGCATTTGAGTTTTTCTAATGTGGTATCTTTCAGCACTAGTGGATTATTAGAAAGTTGGTGTCATTATGCTAATATGGTGTTTTTAGTTTGTAATTGTGGATGTGTATGCTAATATGGTGTGAATTCTTGCATCATTAATGCGTTGCTTTCAATAGTCTTTTTTTCATTATCCATAACAATAACAATAACCATTTAGTTAAGTGGAGAAACCATCTAGGATGATCTCCCAAGTAACCAAATGCAGTACAACATGGCCAAAACCAAAAAAACATGCAAGAAAAGCAATTCAGAACAAAATGGAAATTCAAGCTCTATCTTTACTAGTACAGTTTGTGATGGCATAAGTGTAGAAACTAATTATACTTCTCATTCGTTTCGTGTAGGACAATCACAACATGAAGCTAAGGCACAAAATTGCTGGAATAGAATGATGTAGTTGCGGATTAACTGGGACAAGTTTTTGATCTGATTTCAGGTAATGTTCCTACAATTATTTATGTGTATTCTTGTCATTGCTTCCTACAGCGAAAATTTCAGTATTTTGCTGCTAGTTCTCTTTAGGAGGCGTTAGCTTTTATTATTGGATTGTCCTGCTTATTGTATATGTGCTGTTGGATTTAGTATTGCACTTACTGCTACTTTTTTTTTTCTTTGGGTGGGTTTAGATGAGTATAGATTTGATTGATAAGTGAGGAGCATTTCTATCTTTAACACAAAATAGAGATGACCCAAGAAGAATGGTTATTTGAAAAGTGTCTTACTGAAGAGTTTCAGTCTACTGTTCTTTGTGCAACCGTTTGTGTTCAATGAAATTGCTAGAAGAGTAAATTTTGGGTCAACATTTGAGTGTCAAACGCTAACCTTGTACTTTTAATACGAATGGGCTTCTTTCTTTCTAGTATTTGAATGTCAGAAAAAAATCCAATGCCAAATTTTCGTGGTATCTAGGATTTCGAATAAAGACATTATTGCATATATTTCTGACATGTACGATAATAAAATGTTGATTTGAATGTTTAGGGACATATTTCTTTGTTTGAGAAGGCATGATTTGTTGTTTCACTCCCTCTTGTCGTTGCCAGGGCTTTACTTTTATTAGCATTTGAGGGAAGAAGGGTACATAAACTAAAAGCTAGGGGCTTGGGCATTATAGAGATTCAGCTAAGTATTTTTCTAATTATGCGTTCCTCGTCATAATACTTGTCACTACTTCTACTGTGAGATGTCTGGAGAAATTAATCACTTGTTTTACTTCTTTCGCTAGACTAAGAGCAGATTCTCTAGGGTCTGTGGCTCACATGAAGCTACCTTTTAGTTAGAGACGTGTGCTGAGCAGTGTCCTTCCATTACAATTTATCTTTGACCTGCCAACAACTGATTAGTCTCTCATTGTGTCGCCCCATCTTGTAGGGTAACTTTGTTAGCATATTCTACATCATTAACCACATTAGTTCTATCATGTTATAGAAATAAAATGTGTTGATGAAAGCAATTCAGTCAAATTTGCTTTCCAGGCAATATATTTTTATGCCCTCTGCTAAAAAATAGTAGCCGAAATACCTCATAGATCATTGTCATTACTACTAACTTGAGATGTCGGGAGAAAACAATGTCTTTGTTATCACTTCTCCTGGTTGATTATGAGCAATTGTAGCTCGCTGTTGCCCATGAAGATACATTTTACCATTTTAGTAAGAGATGTGTCCTTGACCCCATATCAGTTTAACTTCAAGCTGCCAGTGGCATGTACTTAAGAGTGTGAATATTATACTCCTACGTGACACCCCATCTGATAGGGAAAATTTGTTAGGAGATTGTATTTTATTAACCACGCGGGCTCTATTATTGGCATTGCAGAGAAGGTAGAACTACTGTGCTATAAGAATATTATAGTCGAACTTATGAAATGCATTTTTAAACACCTTCAATCCAGACAATTTACTTATATGGATTATCTTTAAATGATTCTGTAGTTTATTCTGTCAAATTAAGTCTAGCTGATGCGTGTTTCAGTGCCATGATGTGTAATCTGTTGGCCATTTCTTATAAGTTGCAAGTTGCAAGTTGCCACGGTCTTAATGGTATCCAAGTATCAATCTAGAACCAGTCATGTATAAGCAGTTAAGCACCGTCATTTCTTGGCCTTTTGATGGTCATCTATTGAAAATTGAGATTTAGAACTGTTGTAGTGTTATCCAAGTTTTGAACTTTCCTTTCTACACTGCAGCTGGAAAGGGCAGCAATTTTGTAAATGAGACAGCAGGATGCTGCCAGTACAATGTGCGGTTGTGTTAGCGTCATTCGATGAAAGAAAACCAATGTTTTGTTATTGCAATTTGATTGAAGAGCATATTCTTACATAATCAAAGGGTTCTGGGTATACATGTAGACTTGTCGCATTTTGGTTGTTTGTGAATTGTACAGCCGTTCAGTTGTGGATCAGATATCTTTAATTCCATGATTGTAATTCCCGATTGAAGCAAACTGTAGCTGAAATACAATAATTTTAGCTGAAATGCAATTTGTAATATATTTAGAAATCGTAGTAGGAAGTAAGATAAAAATCAGGTAGCCAGTGTTGTGTTTCGCAAAAATATCATCAACTTGAACAATTTGGAGTTTTTTTCTTTATCACTATATTTGGATGAAAAGAAATAGAGAAAAAGAAAGGGAAAGAATTTAGAGAAATAAGAGATCCGAGGGATTAATAAATAATTTTTGTTAAAGTATTAATCTTTTCAAAGTTGAAAATATTTGAATGGAAAATTCTCACTCCCTACCTTTCTCTTCACTATAAATCCTAAACAAGCAATAGTTAATTCCCTTCTAGTTCTCTTCTCTTCCTTTTCCATCCTCTTCCTTTCCATTATTTTTTCTTTAAAGTTATTATTTAAACATAGCGTAAATGATACTTTACATTATCAAATTTTCCGATGTATTACCCAGTTGTTTTCCACCCAAAATTAATATAACAAGTATTCGAAGAATTAGTATTTTTGCAAGTGAAAGTACCTAAGTAGTATTTGAAAGAAACTTTGTTTAAAATTTGATCAGTTTCTTTTTCAATGTTTAGTGTATATACCTGATAGAATTAAGTAATGAAAATCTTCAAGTTGTTTATTTTTGGTTTGGTGTTTACTTGATTTTCACTTATTTGAAGTGATCAAAAATTTGTGCTATTCAATTATACTTGTTTAGTGTTTACATACTAAACTTGCAAAAGTTTCTTATAAGAGACCATAGTTTAGCTCATTTATAAATTATGGTCGCAAAATTTCACCGCTACACTACTATATTATGAGTCCATGGTCTTCCCATATTCTTATATGAAACCATGGTCTTTCCATATTATACACTACTATAAATCGAAAAGCGCATCTCAATACTTTACAGCTATAATAATTAATAATAAGCTAATACTAGCAAAATCTTGGAAATTTGGATAATTCGGTTATATATCTTTGGTGCTATCCAATCCTAAATCCGTCACTACATATAATAGAATATGAAAAAACCCACGAAACCTTCTGATGAAGTAGTGTTTAGTAACTACTTTCTCCGTTCCATAATAGTTGCTATTAAGTGTGACATATTGTGTGGAAAAATAGCACTATCAGTAGCAAGTATTATGGAACAGTGGAAGTATGACTCTTTGAATTTCTACCGGCCGAACTTAAAGATTGAAGGATAAGATATCATAAGCGGTGCTGCAGAGCATGCACAGCCAAAAGAAAACTGATTGCACTGCTAAAAGCTGTTGATGATACAACATTATTGTGTCATTTATGTGAAAAACCACCCACCCATCATAATTTAAAATGACGTAAAATGAGTGGAACAGAACACGAATAGAACACTAACATGCCTGATAAGACACTATTACTGCTAGCTGCTACACCCTTGGGCCTTGATACATCTGGGACCAAATCTGTGGGGAAAAAACCTCTCTTGACTCTAGTCTATAGTCTATAGAGGTAAAGTAAAACAACCTACACTCTAATCCCAGAACATTACCAAGCATTATTATCCAATAATTCTACTAATCCAAATGGGAAAAAAGAACCAAGCATGAAAAAACCCTCTGCTGAACCATTTGTGCTGCTGCTAGTATAATTCATCATCAAGACTGGTAGTTAGACATGATCCCATCAGAAGAATTGATGAAATCAAAGCCTAAATTACCACTAAAAGTGGGTTGTAATTTGTAGTTGGACATAATACCATCAACAGAAGACTTGGTATGATACCATGAATCAGAGTAGAACAATGTATGATCATCAACAAACCCATAATCATGCTGTTCTTCTTGCTTCAACCCAAAATTAGGATCTACAATTGGGTCTATCATCCATTCTTGGGTGTAATCAAACCCCAAATTCATGGATGATTTAAGCTGTTGTTTCTCTTGTTCTTCTTCAAATCCTTGAGTAGTTGTATGAGAATCAGGACCTAAAATGTTTGAATTACAATCATCTTGTTTTGGAATAGGAAAGTTGAGAATGGCAGATGGGCCATACATAACCTTAGCTGCTTCATCATAAGCTAAGGCTGCTTCAATGGCGGTAGAGAATGTTCCTAACCATAATCTTCTGCTGCGTTTTCTCTGTTCATTATACTCTGTTGTTGTATTACAGTTGATGGGTTCACGAATTTCGGCAACCCATTTGCCCCATGTCCTTTGCCTTACACCTCTGAATGTGCAATCCAAGTTTTCAGGTCCTCCTTTACCAGGCATACACCCTTTTCTTGATCCTCTTGCTGGACCCTTTTGTACCTTTTTCTTGGCTTCATCAATGCTTGATGAATTGCCCATTTGTTGATTGTGAATCTTCCATTTTTCAAGAATTTGTGCCACTGATTTATACCCATTTCGCCGCCTTCGTCCATTCATATATCCTCTGTACACAACCATAGCTTCTCTGTTAGTATGTACTCTTATTCCAGAACTTGAATAACATATAGTTACGAGACTGGAGAGGGATTTAAAAGGAAAAATTAACAAATTTTGTTACGAAAACGCTCTCTAAGTAGAAAGATTTGAAGTTTCCTTCCTTTTCATTCCCTTTTCTTCTGAATAAATAAGTTATCCTCCTTATCCTTAAGGGTTTCGAATATTAATATTAATTTATATTATTTTCTTTACTCTTCTGAAGCTTTAAAATTGCGAAAAAATGTAAAATGCAGAAGGTCTAACTACTAATGAATTATTGTATATTTTTGCTCGACCTTTACAACAACAAAACAACATGCAACCATATATAGTTATGCATTAAAAATTGCACTTACCTTTGAGAAAGTTGGGAATCCATGGTTGATAAGCAGGAATTTGAATCCTCCAGTTTGGTCTTTTTTATTTGGTAATAAATAATAATAATAATAATAATAATAATAATAATAATTGTGGTCCTCCGGCTCCAGGAAGATATTGAAAAGAGGTTTCCAAAGCATTAAGCAAGGAAGTGTCTTGAAGAGCGAAGGAAAAGGGTGTGTAAAAATGGTATTTATAGGATTGTTAGTAATTGTGGGGCCATCACCAGGGATTTCAACAACCTCTGATGATCCGATGATGCGTGGTGTTATTTGTAGGGCTGAGTGGACACTTCAATCTCTCCCTGCTTGACACGTCACCTGCCTCACGTGTTCATCCTTTCTCTTTCCCTACCTTATTCTTCAATCCTCGATTCACACTCATATGGGTGTTTTGGCAATTGTCTGTTAGTTGTTGGCTTGTTTGACCAGTTGGCTTTTAAACTAGCTGAAAAGGCTAGCTGTTTGTGGAGATGTTTGGTAAATTTGAATACCGGCTATTGGCTGTTTAGTAGAGAAAAAGTGGACCAACAAGCCAAAAGCTATGTAAAAAAGTTAGCTGGAGCAACCTTTTCATTTTGACTTAAAAAGTCGGCTTTTCAACTGCTTTAAAAACCATTTACCACACATTCTTTTGGCTCTTTGACTAACCAACAATCCAAAAGGCAAAAGTGAACCAAAAATCTAAGCAATAACCTAAGAAGCAAACGCCCCATAGAGTAAATAAGATAGGATTTCTCCAATAGATCGTGTATTACTCAATCTAATGGTAGAATTGCTTGGTGGAGGAAAATAGAGAAAATTTTGAAATTCTATTTTTTTATTTTATTTTAAAATAAGTGCAAAATCTTAGCATAGGTAATAGGAAAAAAATAATAGAGATGATCTAATACAGTGTAAACGCTTAAGTTGGACCCACTTAGCGCTATAGTGTAAAAACAAAGTCGTATTGTATCATATTGATCGCGTTATAGAGATTTAAAAATAAATAAATTGATATTTTTCGCATTGTAAAAATGTAAAAAAAACTTTATATTAAACCTATCAAAGATTTCTTATAATTCGAGTGATATTTATATTAAGATAAGTGCACTACTCTTATTATCACATCATTGATCCTGATGCTCTATGATCTCCAATTTGAATGGAGAGGAGCCACGTAACATCATAACATGCACGAATTTTCAGAAAAAATAATGAATTTTTGATTTTTTAACATTTTTCATGAATTGCAATATATATTGTTTTATTTTACGAATGAATCTACTAAATGCTCTCATAGTCTTGTCCAACCAATATGCCACTCCCTCCTTTCTTTTAAGTTTGTCCATATTACTATAATGGGCAGTTTCAAAAGTTTATCCTATTTAAAATATTTTCTTATTTTGGAAAGTTTTTATCTTTCATATACTCTCTTTATCCCTCATTTAACCTTCATTTCTCTCTCATAATACCAATACAATCATTAATTCACACCATTATTCTAATAAAATAATACCCACTATTTACAAAGATTTCACCTTTCTTAATTTGTGTGAGATCTTCAAATAGGACAATCAAAAAAGAACGGAGGGAGTATATTATTTTTATTAATCTCAATTAATTTGTTACATTTTATATTTGAAAATAGTATCCATCACTATTTAAATTAAGATTTACATAATTATTTCTTTTTTAGTATCATTCATGCAATTTGAATTTTTTATTTTATTCCGTTATTAAATTAAAGCATTTCTTTGAAAAAAATTGGTTACGATGTAATAAAGTATGTATAATCGTCGTCGTCGTCATCATCATACTCAGTGTTTTCCGCTCATAAAAAACTATGATCAAGGTTAAATACAAAGACTAAATAAGATAACAATATGTCATATTAAGGCTATAGTTTGAAATATTAAGACTATAGTTTTTAAAACACGTAAAAATAAAGATTGTTGTTCGCAAAATATTCTAAAACCTATTGACCAAAACATTTTATATATATATATATATATATATATATATATATATATATATATATATATATATATATATATATATATATATATATATATATATATATATATATATGAGGAGTTGCAAATAATTTACTATGAAGGTCGACCAAAAGCAATCTTACAAGGTTAAGTTCCAACTTCTATGAATAGGAGGTAGTACTAAAATAATAAAAGGTTAAATTGGTTAAGAATAAGAATAATTTATGAATTACATCCTTAAGTATATCACTTTTGCGAATTACAACCTCAATATTTATTTTTTGCAAATTACAGCCACAAAAGTATCAAAGTTTGCGTTCAAGCCAAAGCACCGAATGGTCGAAATTTTAGGTTTAGTGGACGAAAATATGTGTTTTTGGCTTGAACTTGTAGACTCTGATATTTTTTTGTTGTAATTTGCAAAAAAATAAACATTAAAGTTGTAATAAGCAAAAGTGATAAAACTTTAGAGCTGTAATTCGCAAATTATTCTAAGAATAGATATAACAATGAATGACAGTGAGTCAGAATATTTATACATTCATACATGTATAACAAATTTATTATTTCAAATTTTAGAAAATTGCATTGCAAATATATCAATTATCATCATCCATTCCTGATGTTAAAGTGACAATTTTGGTAGACTGCAATGCAATCAATTCATGAACAAAGAAGCAATGGACAATAAAAATTAATGGTTGAATGATGCTATTTTTCTGTATGTATTTACATTCAACAATTGAGAGCTGTAACATTGAGATCCCAATACTCCTCAGCAAAATTACTCGCCAACATTAATCTGTGGAAATGTTGATTCATCTTATGTTGCTATTACATCAACGTTCATCCGCTCCAGATGTCCGATGAAATTATGGAAACGCGTCACATTGGGCTCAAATATGCCAATGTAAAAGTCGATAAGTAGTTCATTATTGCATATACACCGCCCATAAGTCTTGGTCATCATCTGAGCCTGATTAAGAAGCAACCACAAGGCGGTAAATACTCTAAAGGACATGAATGAAACACAGGATAATCTCGGTCGAGACCTGCTTAGACCATGGCTCGGCTTTGATAAATAATATACTCCTACTTCATTAACATTGAATGTTAGCATTGGTAGTCGAGTTGGTTTAGTATACATGTAAACATTTAAATATTTGACCCACCTTATAATAGTGTTCTAGATTCGCCCCTGTCGGCCATTCCCCTAATCTGTTTCGGACCAAACCTTCATCCATGGTCCGCTCTTTGTGCCCAACCTATATTCAATATCATTTAAAATGTTTAAACAAAGAGGAATGGAAAGTGAAATCAAAGTAAAAAGTAGTGAATGCTTGTCATTTTTAAAATTCATCGAACAGAAGTTCACCTCCAACTTCCAGCTATAACACGGAAGGTCATAAACAGAAACAACCCCATCCAGATACCAGGGAGACCTAAAGCAGGAGCAATAATCAACAAAAATAATGATGATATTAACGCAGCAACAACCTGAAAACAGCAAGATATGGAGTATAGTTGATCAAAATATCTTGTGAAGATCACAACTTCTCAAACGTACTCTGCTTCAGTGATAAACTTTACCGTCGAGTAGGCAGCATATTCGAAATCTGAAACCCCATAATAGAGTCCGTCAAAAACAAATGCAACTGCATTCATCGGCTGCGATCCAGCAACAAACTGCAAAATAGTATAGCTATCAGATCATCTAGCATATTCAATGTTACAGCCATCGACATCATCATACTTCATAACTTGGACGAACAATTTACAAGGCCAATTAAGGCATGATATATATAGCTGTTTACAGTACAACAAGTAGCCCTTCATATTAATATGAACAAAAGCAGGAAACAATAAGACTACATTTCGAACACCGAGAATGCACATACAAATTAAAAAATTTATACATATTTGAGTGCATCGTCAAAACGAAAATGGCCTTTTGTTTGTTACTAAATGAGTAATAGTACACGCTACATGGAACAAGTTGTTGATAACCTAGTCTATTTCCAGCATAGAAGCTTTCCAAAATATCTAGATCTGTCCCTTGTAATTTAAGTAAAATAAGACGATCCAGGAAAACCTAGCAAAATATACTTGCAGGAACATTTAAAGATATGTTCAGAAGGGCTTCCAAAGGACAAACACCTAAAAGTAAATCCTGACTTCTAATTCAATAAGCCAGATTGCCTTTTGGCGTCCATAGGCATACAGGTAGATGGATATAAGTGTGAATCGATTCAATAGTGACTACTAGCCACTGGGGACAGAAAAGATCATACAGAACAGCTCAAGATGTCATTACCATATTTAAATAATTTATTTAACAATGGCATTACTCATCAATCACAAAGGAAAAGACTAGTTCATAAGACCAAGTTCATACCAAGATACCATACTAGTTATAATATTTACAATAGCCATCAATCCCAAAAAAATAAAATAAAATAAAAAGAATTGTTCATATGGCCAATTTCATACCAAGATACCAGACCAGGCAACTTTCAGGACTTCTGCATCTGATGTGAATAAGTTTAGAAGCCCTCCGAAACCAAGGAACAAAATGACTGCAAAACCCATTCCAATAACAAATCCTATCTGCAAATAATGATTGTAAAGATGATGCGCTGTGAGTTTAAATTCTTCTCAGATTTGAATATGAAGAGTATCTCAAAAGAAGTGTAGTCCAATGGGGTTTGTTAAGAAGTTAAAATAGTTCTCACCTGCAGCACTCTATAAACAACTTGGCGCGCCTGCACATAGTTACTCTGAGAGTAACCACCAGCAAGAAGGGCCTATAAAAAGAAAGATGGAAAAAAGATGTGACGGAGGGTTCATAACACAAACATCAACTACCACCCGACAAACATGAGCAATTTAGCACCTGGCTTTTGAAGGGAGACCCATTGAAAGAGAGATTCTCATAGATGAATGATACACTCATATTTTACATGTATTTCCCCTTATTTATATTGTATTTTAAGGCTCTTTTATGGTCATCATAGATGTTTACTACTCGAAATATGTCAGTTGAGAAAGGTTGATTTTCTCAAGTGTTTTGCAAGTAAATGTGATGAAACGAAGGGGAAACTGGAGTTAATGGAACCATTGGAGGAGCTAAGGAGAGTGCCAAGGGAAAGTAAAACGTGAGACAAAGTCATAGAGGAAAAGAGCCTAATAACCTACAATGCTCAATGCCCGGTCGCGTAACTCCTCTAGACTTAGAAGAATTTAAGGAAAATTGGACTTTTGTGACGAGGTCGGTACCCGGTCGGGTATCTCATATCATACCTAATTAAGGATGAAATCTACGATACCCGATCGGGTACTCAATACCTGGTCGAGTATTTCATCAAATGCGCATAGAGGCAAAATTTGACATGTGTTTAGTAATTTAATCGTAACTTTTGATATACAAGTCGGATTGATACAAGACAAGTGTCATTGAAAAGCTCATGAATTCTCTTTCCTACAACATTGAACTTCGAAGCAAAAAGTTGTAGCCGTTTAAATCTGCAAAACGTCAAATACCCGGGCAGATATAGCCAATACCCGAACGGGTATTCAAGCCGTTTTTTTTGTTTTCGTTTTTAACCTAATTTTTGGAGATTTATTATAAATAGACCTTCTTTACACTTGTAAATTAACTCTTATTTTCTGGATTTTACTCTCTTTTAAGAGCCATTAATAAGTTCATTTTCTCTATATTTCTTGGATTGAATTTAATTATGATGAATTGTTCAATAAAATCTACGGTTTTTAATATGTCTACATTAGGCTACGTTTTAATCTAGAGGTAATTAATTAAATGTTAGAAGTTAAATAATCTATTTGGTTTCATCCCAAGACAATCTACCACGGAATTCATATGCAATAGCAAATGGAGCACTACATAGTAAGGAAAAAGAAAATGCATTTGAGTTCAGTTAGGAGTTTACCTGCCCAGCAAGTGCTAGAGCATCAGTCAATAATGATATTGTCAGCCATATCTGCACACAAATTTCATAGCCAGCCATTGGTACAGGACCTTCTCTTGCTGCCATAGATGTAGCTAATGTCATGGGCACAAGAACTGATAAGGTTCTTCCAATCAAGAGCCCTCCTGTAGATCATATAATTGCAATTGAGGATGAAACTAACAAAGCTGCTAGAATTCTCATATACATTAGAATGCAACTACAGCTTCACAACCATTTAAATAATTAAGACATTAGTAACTACACTCATGGGGTTGACAGTATGGAACTAGAAAAAGATGAAAGTTTCAATGACCAAATATTCCAACACCAAAATTTCAGGTTTTATGAATGATGACTAAAAATTAGCATTTTAAGGCTAGTTAGATATACAGCAACATAATAACATATGATATCGTCGCATCTCCAATAATGTCAGATCCACGAACATGAGAAGTGATAGAACCCTAATTCTATCAGCAGGATCCTACCTGATTTAAGATATTGAAGAAATCTTCTACCATCAATATTTGGAGAAGTAAGAGATACTTCTTCGTTCAGCTTCCAAAGTAGGATAGAGGCTATCAAGTATCTGCTAGAAAGAGAAATAGCATTACAAAAACAGAATTTCGCTAGATGGGAAGGTAAATGATATGCATTCATAGTGCTGTGAAACGAATTGACCTACTCAGAGGTTACAGTGGCTATTGCAGCACCACTAATACCAAAGCCAAAGAAATATATCAAGATCAGGTCTAGGGTTGCATTGAGTAGGTTTCCTGCTCCTGCCAATAGAAAGAAAGTGTTAAAAAAGAATCACACTACTTTTTATTCTGAACAAATTCAACTATACGCAGACAAGAAAGCAATACTATGATTATTGAAACTCTACTAGATCACTGCTCCCTGCTTTCTACTTGACTATAAAGTAAAGTCTTCAATAATAGAAATTGAAACCAATATACTAGCCAACCATATCTGGCTCATAACTTAAAAGATAAACCAAAAAAGAATTTTACAAGGGATAAGTTTATAATAAAAGAAAATGAGATTTTTGTGTGAAATGACAAAAAGAATGTTTATTCCTTTATATGTTCTCCTTCATCTATCAACAGGGGAAAAGATAATATAAGAATAGCAATAGAGGAGAGTACTTCACGTAGAATACCATATTCTTTTCTACTTAATGAATCCATACTTTCTAAAAGTTTCAGCATATTGGCAGCATTACTGAGAATTTGAAAGATAGGTCAAGCATGCACTGACATGCTTTCCATAACTTCAAAGGAGAGGTTTTTGGAGTACTTACCAATTGCATACAAAGGTGTCTTGGTATCTTTAAATCCTCTAAAAGTTCCCTGTGCAGCAAGTGCAATTACAATAGGTGGAGCACCAAAAGCTCTCATTGCAAGGAACTCCTCAGCTGGCTGGCGCATCGGTGAATCCTGCAACACCGCAAGTACTTGCAATTTAAAAATAATATCAAATGTTGAAAGTTTTTAGTAGAGAGAATCTGAGGCGTGCCGACAGAACAGCCATGGTTAATAATAAAGGTTTACCGGAATAATCCAACTATTATCACTTTCTCATAATAATCTCAATTTTGAATTATTCTAGAAAGGGGTGCCGTCACAAAAAATCCTAGATAACAGTAAATTTGTTCAAACAGTCCTTAGGTCTGTTGGTTATTCTATACTATCTCTTGCCCACCTTTGCTTACTATAACCAGAGCTCTGCGCAAAAGCATTTGATTAAAGTAATAGGTTTTTCTTGCATCACCTGACCATTTAAGGAAGTACCCATCATAATTGGGATTATTTTGGAATATTCCATAGTCACTGGCCATAATAATTGAGATTGTTTTGCAATTTTTCAACAAGGTATCCGTAGATTCACATTCTACATAAGACCAAAAACAAAATTGCAGGATGAACAGCTCGTTGAAGATTAAATTGAACAATAACTTCAAAGAGATACTGCCCAGTAAACAATGCAACTTAGATCATAAAACTTTTATTGATCATCTCAATACTGTTAAAACAGTGAATTGTTTTTTGGAGGTGGTTATCGTGCAAAATGTACAATTTAAAAAAGTAATGATGCAATGAAGATCAAAATCCATCCATTAAGAGCATTAAAGTTCAATCACAAAATTCGGAATGATTACACGGATTATCCAATCAAATTGAAACAAGAGAATCTATAACGAATATCAAGTAAAGTCAGACATACAACAGATATACCCATGATATTCATTAGATATCCAGATCCAGCTGCAAGTGCCACAGCTTCAGCCAACCCAAGGCCAGCAGCAAGCACTAAAGACGACGACACTGAAGGAAGGGCTTTTTTCTTTTCTCCGTATCCTGCAATAACCAAACTCTGAGCTTAACAAAAACAACAGTTTTATGTTGAGAATAGATAATGAAGGATCTCTTCTTGAATGAATACCTTTGCCAGCTTGAATAATATTTTCATTTTGCATGCTAGCCAATGCCTGCTCTTCAGCAACAAAGGATGTTGTCACATTGAGCAATGGGACATTAAATAATTTTGATACCAAGTTAAATACTGAGACTGACACCCCAACAGCTGCTAACTCAACAGACCCTGCAGTATGACAAAGGGAAAAAAAATCTAAACCCTCAATAAAGACATTGAATAGTGACTTATACATACTGATCTGCAGCCTACTAAGCATAAGCATCAACCACTCGAGCCATAATATTGATTACCCAATCGCAAGAAACAACAAACTATAGTTAATTCCAGAGTCCAGACGTATCCGAAATGATTAGCCTGTTTTGTGCAACAAAGAATGCTCACAAGATAATAAAACAGGAGATAAATCTTTTAGGAAAATACAAACATAATTCAACATTTGTCAAATAGTAAGCTTAAATCAGTTTTTCAATTTAAAAATTGCATAATAACTTAGTAACATATATAATTAGAAAAATTATTAAAAAATTCATAAATCGTATTTAGCACGAAAATCTATCTAGATAGTTACTATTATAAATCATGTGCAGAAGCTGATGAAGATAATTATTAGTTAATGAAAATTTATTACCTCCTCATCATAACAAGCCTGTACCTTAAAGTGATGCTCCAAGTCCATGCTTGGGGAGCAAACAAAATAAAGCATCTTTTTTATAGAGTCTTGATTTTGAATTTCAAATTTGCTATCATACATGTCAATTAATAATGAGTTTTCTTCGATTATTGACACCGGAACAATTAGCCATGTGACCGGAACCTTAAGACTATAGACTATAGACTATTGACTATTGATAGATACAATGAAAATTAAGCATTGTCCAAAGAGTTTACCAAAACTCACGGAAGATTGTGCTGAGGCGAGTCATGATAAGAACGTGACACTACCACGTATGTGAGTTGAGAATTTTTTATATTTCCATAGTTGACTCGCAATTTATCTTCTATTACTCAATTACTAGATAAGACAAACTAAAGCGTTCTTTCACTAATCTTCGTGTGTTGTATGGGACCTCGCCACACAATGAGGACTTTGATAGAAGCGGATTATAAAGGGATGAGTGCGATTTCTAAAAACACATGTCAATTCTTCCAAGGAGAGTAATTTTAAAGCTCCACCCCTCTACTAGAGAGCAAAAAAAAGGTTGTGACATAAGTTCTTATCAAAACCTAGAGATGGCCCAAAAGTCAAAAAGGTTTTTATTTTGTTAAAGAAAGTATGCTAGAGTATGAAGTGAGAAGTGTTATTGTAAGACACTAAACCAATAAATTTCCCTACGAGTAAAATTATATGCAGCCAAAGGTTGTACTTGAGGGGAAGTTACTAGTTAATCTGAAACCATAAAGAAGGGTTATTGATCCCCACATATAATTGTTGATGGTGAGAACAATACTTGCTTATTTAGTTCATGTTTTGTCTTAGATAGAGGAACGTGGGAAGTGGCACTTCAAGCACTCTCTTTCTCCCTCTCAATTAGCACCACTTTCCATTTTAATCTATTCCACTAATTTTGCAGCCTTTTCTATTTTGGCAATGGTCTAACTCTCCTTTTAAATCTTAAACACAAACTTATTCTCTTTTTCCATCTTAAACCTTGTTAATTATTATCCACTTATTTTTTTGGTCTTATTCCTCAGCTTAATTCCTCTTTCCACTAATTTTCACCCACAAAAGTAAGTGGTGTTAATTAAGAGGGACAAAGGGATTAACACACAATCAAGCAAAATTTGTGTCAAGGCATCTTGCGTCATTCGAGTTTCAAAGGTTGGTGTGATTCTTATTCCTTGAGATTCCCTCTCATTCGCCGATCCTTAAGATGATGGTAGGTTTTATTTGGACTTTCTCCTATTTCGTAAAAAAAACCAGTAAAACACAGTGTATCCTGTTCTTTTGCAAGGGCTATATTTTTTTCAATGCTACAATCACACGTGAATTTAAGTAGTTGAAACAGATGCTTGGTAATTTAGGCGTGAAAAATGAGAAAACAATATGGTCATAACTCATATTGTCATCGTCACTTGCCTCTAGCCTCATAATGCTCCAGCCTCCAAATCAGGTTCCTGTCTATAATCATTCTACTATGGTTAACTTACGGGAGCATTAGGGATGATAACATAAGGAAGTCTTTAGGTTCCAGTTTCCTTACTACTATGGTTAACTTATCCGGGTACCCGAAATCTGGGTACCCGCATAAATTGGGCCTGGACACTGGCCATTAAAAAAGGTACCCGACTACCACTAATGAACACCCCTACTATTAGCATCTTTGTGATATATATTCCTATATATAATACTTATCCTTGCAGTTTCAGATTGATGAGAAAACATATAAATTATTATACTTTAGCAATAAACATATAAGAGTAAATGAAAAGGTATGAGTACCTAGATGACCAACAAAAGCAGTATCAACAAGAGATGTGATGGGATCAGCAGCTAAAGCCAAAAGAGCAGGCAATGCAATCGACAACATATCCCGACCAAGCTCATCCAAATTCAGTGCATCTCTGCAATTTCCAACCAAATTGCAAATCAATTAGAAAACATAAGTGATACAGCATATAATCACCAACACAGAAAACTAAGCAATACCTAAAGCGAAGAAGTGGAGGAAGTTGAAAATCAGATGAAGAAGAAGAAGAAGATGAAGAAGAAGAAAGAGGTGAAGGAGTTGAAGATTTAGGGGTTTTAGATTTGGCTAGAAGTCGGGAACGACAACAAAATTTAGGGTTTCGTTTAACGGAAACAAAATTGAAGAAAGAAAAAGGATGGGAGGAAGAAGAAGAAGCAGCAGCAGCAGCAGCTTGAAGGTGATTGTAGTGGCGGGAGTAAGAGTGAATGTATAAGAGGTGATTAGAAAGAGAAGTAGCCATTTTTACATCTGCAACTCTGCAAGTAAGATAATGGTTATGGAGGACAGAATTCACCCAGATTTTTTCTTGCTAGTACGACTAAGATCAAACGTGCAACTAATTTAACGGATAGAATTGAGCGATACCAAAATGTGGTGGTAAAATTATCTTTTTTATAAGGACCAAGAACACTTCCTTAGTTTCTAGTGCTACTCGCGTAAGATAATAACTCTAGCCGAGATGATCTCAAATATGGAGTTTATATTTTCATATTAGGTATTAGATCTCGAGAGACTGTTTATAGTATAGATGTCTCTCAAAAAAAAGAAATAATAATCTAAAAACTGACGCGCGTAGTTGAGGCTATTTCGAGTTGGTGTTATAACCTATTGAAGTTGGTGTTATAACCTATTAAAGTTGGTTTTTGGAGTTGGTGTTATAACCAATTAAAGGTGGTATTATACCTATTTGTAGATACCAACTTTAATAGGTTATACCTACCAACTCTAACATGTTATAATGTCAACTTCAATAGGTTATAACATCAACTCCAAATAGGATTACAAAACGCGTATTTTTTAAAAGTTTTTTTCTAAGTAATAATGGACTAACCCATTTAAGATGCGTCTCTTATAAAGACGGTCTCAAAGAAGAATTTGTGTTTAATCTATATATGAAGAGCGTTGTCTGTAGAAACTGTCTCACAATAATTTGTGTTGAGAGTTAGCTTATGTTTAGGTTTTTCCTTTCTATCTTGTGACATCATCATTTATATGACGAATTAGTTATGCTTTACTCCCACTTGCTATTAGGGTTTATCTAACTAATTGTTTGCTAATCCAATCCACAAAGTGATGTTAAGAGCTAGGAGAATATGTAGATGAGCCTAATGTTTGTTGACTGAAATTATTTACTTTTCACTTGTCTGTTCGGAAACTTTTTGTCCTTTATCTTTAATAGTGCGTTTAGAGTATTCTTGTGCTTTTATGTGTTGTTATTATATTTAAATGGTGTATCGATCGTAGTTAGTCACAACAACTTATGGCTCAATCCTAAATCATTTCGTACATTCAATCGCCTAAAGCTATCAATCACATTGTCATGATTCTAAACATATTCATCCACTACAATCTCAGAGTGTCGTTAAACTCGTTAAACTTTTCATACATATCAAAAGGCCCATTATAATTGTTGGATTGTAGTAGGGATCGTACTTTGTACCGATTTTACATAGTGGTTCTTCAATGAAATTGTTACCTTACTTGATTTCTATTTTTCTAGCTCTAGATATATAAATGACTTTTAGCCATCCATAAGTTGTATACTGATTAACCTCATTTTTACCTTATATTTGGGCATAATATTTATTGATTATTCCTTGGTTTTCATGAATTTCCATTGTCTTTGGTTGGTTTTACGCCCTTTTGTAGGGTAGCATGTTTGTTGCTTGTTTTTGTAGATTAATCATTTATTTTCGAGCTTCAAAGCATGTTAGAAGGATGCCCCCAAATTTCTCGAACTCTTAGAGGAGGCATGAATCAAAACCGAGAAAGAAATGAGGCCAAGAGGTGAAAAAGATTCCAACCCAAGCAAAAATATCAAAAGTTGGGTTCGTTAGCTTCGAATCGACTGGTCACACATCGAAATCGGAGTTATAACGAAGGAGATAAAGCAATTTCAAAATGACAGTGCCAAAAGAGCATGAGATCGATCGATCGATCTACTTAGATCGACCAATCGATCTCATAAGCAAAAAATTCTAGAATGTATTTGAGCAAGTCGAAGGAGATCGACCAATCGATCTCTTTAGATCGACCGATCGATCTTATTTGGGTGATATTCCAGAATGTATGCGGAAAATTACATGGAGATCGATCGATCGATCACAATAGATCGACCGATCAATCCCAAATGGCAGCCCATCTCCACGTGTGCCCAACAGCAAAAAGCTTCCAAAGGTACTCGAACCTGTGACCTGCAACATACAATTCAGAGCTCCAAACCAGCTGAGCTCTCCTTTCTTCATGCTGATCATATGCACGGAGTCCATATATCATGTACGAAAATTTGAAATGAATAAGATTATTTATCAAAAAAAAGCATACAATAAGATTATAACCAAACTTATTTCAAATATAAGCACCTAATACCCCAAAGCATAGGTTCGGATCAGTTCGCAGTTATTAAGTGCGAACAGAAGCAAGCTGGTCAAAAAAATCAAGTATACATTGAACTTAGTAGCTGCTGAAGCGAGTCAAAGCGAGATCGACATTTTGATTTTAAGACAGAAGTTGTTAGCGCTAGTAAGTGCGAGCGAGGTTAGCGAAGCGGTATTGCGCTACTAAGTGCTAAGGGACGTTTTCTTTCATCTGATGGCTTACTAAATGCTAATACAAGAGCATGAGATCGATCGATCGATCTACTTAGATCGACCAATCGATCTCATAAGCAAAAAATTCTAGAATGTATTTGAGCAAGTCGAAGGAGATCGACCAATCGATCACTTTAGATCGACCGTCGATCTTATTTGGGTGATATTCGAATGTATGCGAGGAAAATTACATGGAGATCGTCGTCGATCATCAATAGATCGACCGTCGATCCCAAATGGCAGACCCATCTCCCGTGTGCTTGAGCAAAAAGCTTCCAAAGGTACTCGAACCTGTGACCTGCAACATACAATTCAGAGCTCCAAACCAGCTGAGCTCTCCTTTCTTCATGCTGATCATATGCACGGAGTCCATATATCATGTACGAAAATTTGAAATGAATAAGATTATTTATCAAAAAAAGCATACAATGAGATTATAATCAAATTTATTTCAAATATAAGCACTAATACCCAAAGCATAGGTTGGATCGGTTCAGCGATTATTAAGTGGAGCGAAGCAAGTGGTCAAAAATCAAGTATACATTGAACTTAGTAGCTGCGAGCGAGGTCAAGCGAGTCAACATGCGATTTTTAAGACAAGAAGTTGTTCGCACTTAGTAAGTCTGAGCGAGGTTAGCTGAAGCGGTACATTGCCTTACTGAAGTGCTAGCGCTTTCATTTCATCCTGTACGCGCACTTAAATCTTAACGTAAAGAGCATGAGATCGATCGATCGATCTACTTAGATCGACCAATCGATCTCATAAGCAAAAAATTCTAGAATGTATTTGAGCAAGTCGAAGGAGATCGACCAATCGATCTCTTTAGATCGACCGATCGATCTTATTTGGGTGATATTCCAGAATGTATGCGGAAAATTACATGGAGATCGATCGATCGATCACAATAGATCGACCGATCAATCCCAAATGGCAGCCCATCTCCACGTGTGCCCAGCAGCAAAAAGCTTCCAAAGGTACTCGAACCTGTGACCTGCAACATACAATTCAGAGCTCCAAACCAGCTGAGCTCTCCTTTCTTCATGCTAATCATATGCACGGAGTCCATATATCATGTACGAAAATTTGAAATGAATAAGATTATTTATCAAAAAAAAGCATACAATAAGATTATAACCAAACTTATTTCAAATATAAGCACCTAATACCCCAAAGCATAGGTTCGGATGGTTAGCGATTATTAAGTCGCGAGAAAAAGTGTCAAAAAATCAAGTATCGATTGAACTTAGTAGCTACTGAAACGAGGTCAAGCGAGATCAACATCTTTATTTTAAGACAAGAAGTTGTTCGCACTTAGTAAGTGCGAGCGAGGTTAAGCGAAGCGGTCATTAGCACTTACTAAGTGCTAGCGACTGTTCAACATCCTGTACACTTACTAAGAAATCTTAGGTAAAAGAGCATGAGATCGTCGATCGATCTACTTAGATGGACCAATGGATCTCATAAGCAAAAATTCTAGAATGTATTTGAGCAAGTCGAAGGAGATGCGACCAATCGATCTCTTTAGATCGACCGTCGATCTTATTTGGGTGATATTCGGAATGTATGCGAGGGAAAATTACATGGAATCGTCGATCGATCCAATAGATCGGCCAGATCAATCCCAAATGGCGCCCATCTCCGTGTGCGGCAAAAGCTTCCAAAGGTACTCGAACCTGTGACCTGCAACATACAATTCAGAGCTCCAAACCAGCTGAGCTCTCCTTTCTTCATGCTAATCATATGCACGGAGTCCATATATCATGTACGAAAATTTGAAATGAATAAGATTATTTATCAAAAAAAGCATACAATGAGATTATAATCAAATTTATTTCAAATATAAGCGTGTTAATACTCTAGAGCATAGGTTCGGGTCAGTTCGTAGTTATTAAGTGCGAACAGAAGCAAGCTGGTAAAAAAATCAAGTATACATTCAGAACTTAGTAGCTGCGAGAGCGGTCAAGCGAGAGTCATCGATTTTAAGACGAAGTTGTTCAGCACTTAGTAAGTGCGAGCGAGGTTAAAGCGAAGCGGTACATTGCACTTACTAAGTGCTAGCGATCATTTCAACTTCGATCTGTTGCACTTACTAAGTCTGCTAACTTCTACCAGGTTTGAGAACGACACGCTTAGTTTTAAAATAAGTTTGATTATGATCTTATTGTATGCTTTTTTTGATAAATAATCTTATTCATTTTAAATTTTCTATCATGTACTTGCCAGGCCCAATTTCAGAATTTGGGCCTTTAAAACCTCAAATTCGAGAACAAGAAAGAGGAGGCAGCAATTAGGATTAGGCAGAATTAAGTAGCAAGCATGTAGCCGTTTTTTTTGTTCCTTTTGTTTTCCCTTTCTTTTTTCTTTACTTTTTTTTTAAACCCTAAATTTATTTTCTTAATTTTTCTTAGCTTTAATTTAATTTCTTCCATCAACATTTTATTTTTAATTTTTTATGGTTTTCATCTTTTGTTAATAATTATTTAAAGTTTTAAGCCATTTTCATGGAGCTTTGGTCATGGATTTTTATGGGTTTTTGTTATTTGGTCTTCCATATTCCTCATATTTTGTGGGTAACTTCCACTCCTTTATTTTAGTATTTTATTATTTATTTCTTGATTTAAGTGATTTGTAATATTTCTCTATTTTTCTTGATTATTTCTTATCATGTTCATTTTAAAGTTATTTGTGCTAGAATGGATTATTTGTTGTTTATGATTTTGTTGGTTGTGATTATGAGTAGTGAGTAGTTAGTTAGGGTTTGGGGTTAGTTCAACCCTTGTTGATGGCTTGATAATGGTGGAATATTGTTTGACATTGATTTGAATGGAGACTTAGTAGAAGGATTGCTCTATCCATTGCTTAAGGGTTGTCATGGTTTCTTTTGGGAGGCTAACGAGGGTTGAATCCCGGAGTAACCTAAACCCTTGCTCAATGAATGGAGTTGGGTGCAAGGGATCGACGAGAGTTGAACCTTGCAATCGCCCCTTCAACTAGGAGTTTTCTCCTTCACCTACAAGAGTAGGGGAGGAATGACGGATAGTGGACTTTTGTTGTCCGATTCTCTTGTCTTTACTCATGAGAGTGAGAAGGATGAGATTTTCGGAGGTGATCCCAAGCCCGATCCAGGATCGGATCACTCTTTGTATTGTGTTCCACTTCTCTCTAATCAAACTAAAGGAAATCAAAACCTCTACCAAAGGATAGCTTTCACAAGTGAGCTACCCCTATCCCATTGCTTCCTTGTTTGTTATTTTCATAGTTATAGTTGTAGTCTAGTTCATCACAAATTTTCCATTATATGATCCCTCAACACCTAAAGAGGTCCTAAGTCTCGCAACTCGTCTCCCTGTGGATCGACCCCCTACTTGCCACTACACTTTGTAGTTATAGTTAAGGGAGTTTATAAATTTTATTTGATTAGAGGCTTTAGCAAACGACCAAAAAGCCCTCTATCATATACGTAAGGAATACAATTATGGTTACAAGCATTTTGGCTTAATATCTGTGGGAAACATAGGGTTTAGGTATTTTATTCTCAAAGAAAACGATACACCCGTAAAAACGTGAAAGAAGCAAAATAAGAATGATATGAGTGACTTGCACCTCTTTGTAGACTTGACTAGTGATAAACTAGCCGGAGAGTTATCTATGTCATGATTATTGTTTGTGTCTATAGAATCTTTATTTTCCTTCTTTGGCTAATAATATTATTCATACCTTATATTTTTGAGCTTGTGTATTCCTTTGATCCGATAAAAAAAATTGAAAATTGTCAATAATAAATCAATTATGTTTGATCTACTAAAAATCCATTCACCTGTTGTTTTGTAAATTAAACAATTAATAATAAATAATAGTTGAGTTTATTTTAAACCGTTATACCAAATAGGTAAGTTTATTTAATAATAAACAATTATTATAAGATTTATTTTTAGCGGATCATACAATGATTAATTATTTAATTTTCTTTTGACAATTTCCAAAATAAATTGCAGGTCTAAGCTTAAACATATCATATTATAAAATATATTCCCTCCTTATCCCCTTAAATGTCCTATTTGATTTTTTAACACTATTCATCAATCACTTTTATTATAAGTATGTTTTTTTTTTTTGAAGAAATAAGTATGTTTTTTTTAATCTAGCTATAAGTTAAACATAATCAATGGAATCTTGTGTGATTCTTCTTATTATATTTTATTAATATAACTTTTTATAATTTATACTTAAGCATAAGTCGATATATTTAAGATTGAAAACATATATTAACAAATAGGCTAAAATTAAATGAGATATTTAAAAACACAAATTCTTACTTGAGACCGTCTATACAATAGATGTCTCAAGTAGGCCTGTGCAACGGGCCGGATACGGGGCGGGCCGGGCTCTAGTGAAAACGGGCCGGGTCACACAAAATACATTATGGGTTTTAAATGGGTCGGGCCATAAGGCCCATTCGATCCGGCCCGACCCATTTACTTTAATAATAATAATAATGATAATAATAATACATATTTTATTAAACACATGATCTTACTGGTGGTTTTTTTTTTTACTCCCATGATTAGGTGTTTGAACGATTGTTAATAGAAGAAGTTTGCTGGGAGCATTAAAATTTATCCTTAAATTGTCACATCATCATTAATCAAAATAAATTGTTGCTAAGTTTGTATATTACTAACACCTGTTTTTATTAATTTTGCAAATTCTACTCAATTTCGTGGCAATTTCAGTAAGTGGTCAAAAAAAAGGAAATGGACTATGAATTAGGGCCCATTTACAACCCTTTTAAAACCCTTATCCAACCCTTGTCTTTATTTTTTATAAGTTAAAATTTAAGGCCCAACCCTTTTCAACCCTCCCCCATATACAACCCTTACAACAAAGGGCTGGATCAGGGGGCCCAATGGGAATCCAGCCCATTACACAGGTCTAGTCTCAAGTTTTGGGGCTGACTCAATCTATAAATTAAAAAAAAACTGATTGGTGAATTTATATTATAAGTTAAAAGTGAGATATGGATTGAGCTCTTGAACGGTCTCTAAAGAGGAACCTTTCAATTTTGAAATTAATATTTGCTTGCCGTATAAATGGGCCCATGGCACCTCTTGATGAACTGGTCAAAATTTGCCACTGCTAGCATTTAGGGTATGTGCCCTTTGGGGGGGTTTTTAAATTGCATTATAAAAAATATATACTATTTTAAATAATTTATAAATCAAACGTTTCTGAATGTATTTTTATTTTAAATTCGAATTTATTTCTTTTTTTGTACTGATGTTTTTATTGTTGTTTATGCCCATTTTTATTTTATAAGCGAAACAACCAAAAATAACCATAAAGAAGATTAATATATTTCTTATGTACATGGTAAAAATCAAATCTCAATTAAAAAAGAAAATAGTGATGAGAATTGAATTCTATTAAAAAGCAGAAATAGAAAATCTCCTACTACTTCCTCCGTTAATACTCGCTACATTTCGATTTTGTGCACTATTCATCGTTCAAGCTTATTTTACATATTGCGACTAATGTGTAAGTAAAAATATAGTCAAGTGGGATCTTGTTTGAATCGTCTAATCGCATACTTTCATAATATTAAATTTTTATAATTTTTAGATAAGTGTAGTTTAAGATATTAATGATCAAAATTGTGCATTGGATTGCGTAAAAAAGTGAAATGTAGCAAGTATTATGAAACGGAGAAAGTATTAAACATGTCCATAATTCTTAGACTAAGAAAATATTAATCTAAAATCCATTTTCCCACCTGCCAAGTACCCCCTAAGCGGCTAAGCTCCTAACTAGTATAATGAGGAAACACTAAAAAAATACTAATACACATTTATTATAGTGTTATAAGTACTTCTAAAATACTCTCTGTTATTCAAAGTATTAGTCTCGTCTGAATTCATTATAATGCAAAGATAATTTAATTTCAAATTTTCTATAAATTTTAATTATACATAATAAGAGATTAAATATTAACGATAGAATCATCAATCATTACATTGATAAATATGCGCAGTTAAATGAAACTATTAAGATGAATACGAGAAATTAACATTATTTGACTTAAAATCTCTTGTATATTATAGTTAAATATTAATATTAATAGAAGTATAAATTGTGACTTGTGAGTGGTGGTGTTGTACGGTGTTGTTTTAATGTGAATATTAATTGCTATATGACCTATTGGCGTATAGATATGTAGTTGAGGCTTAAAGTCTGATACCGGGGTTTGAGTGTTCAAGAAATAATCAGTTCTGAAATCTGAATATTTAATACTCCAATAATACTACTTCCTTCCTCCTAATTTACTTGCTAATTTACTTGCTATTATTGCATAGGCACAAAGATTAAAAAATTACTGTACAATGATGAGTAATATGTAGAAAGTTGCTTTTTTGAAATTTTTAATATTATTTGTTGAAAAATGAAAAAGAAAATAGGAGTAATTAGATATAAAGTAGGATAAAAATAAAAGTAGGTATAATTTTAAATGATTGGTTTTTTACTAAAAAATGAAATGTAGCAAGTAATATGAAATTTCCCAAAATGAAAAATGTAGCGAGTATTGTGTAACGGAGGAAGTATTAAAATAATTTGTGCAGGTCTGTAGTTAATAAATTATCCATAAGTGATAAAATTTAATAGGGCGAGAGTTTTGTGATTTTAATTTATCTCTTTTTTTTTTGAATAATACCTAATTCATTAATAAAGAGTCATACGACATCTACATCAGAGATAAAAATTAGCAAGTACATAGCAACTAAAACCAAATATAATTCAAAAATAACAAAGCTACGATCGTTGTGTATGAGATCTGACAATTCTGAATATCCTCTTCTACATCGCTGTTTGATATAGCCTTCTACGAGGGGGTCTTTCGATCTGTTGTAGTCTTGAGATAGAATTGAATTTGATGTACTTGATGATAATTGCAATTTTGGTGTTTGCTGCATCAACGTATTAATCTCTACCAACAAATCAACTAAAGACCAAAATTCATAACTCCAAACTCTCACAGGGTGAGACTTCAAATCAATTATATGGGTAGAATCAACCCAATAAATGGGTAGAACAACTCTCTTACAGGGAGAGGACAAAAATTTATCCTAATCATATTAATAAAACTTAAAAGGGAGAAATTAGGGCTTACCAAAGATTGATGATAGCCCCAAACTAACTATAGATATTAGGGTTTCTTTAGAGAAAGAAGAGAGAAAAAGAATTGGGCGGCTAGAGTTTAAGAGACGGTTGCCTTAATTTAACTCTTTTAATTTTATTTATTTTATTATTATTATTTTTATCTGGTGAGTGATTAAAAATTTAATTTTTTTTTGAAATAAAAAGAATTAAAAGAAAAACTTTTTTTATTCATTCTTCATCTCTTCGTAGGAAATGACAGGTCGACGTGGCTTTACAGGTACCTGAACACAACCATGACAACCACTGACCACGTCAAAGATATTACTAGCTCCAAGATTCTACCGGACCACATTAATTAATTATTAATTTTTAAATATTTTTTTCGTTTAGAATATTTGATTTTAAGAAGAAAAATTTAACTATATGACTTTTAAGATATAGAAGTAATTGAACATATATGAGATATTATATAGAAGTAATTGAACATATATGAAGTATCGTGTAATTTTTATAATTTTTCATGATGTGTATTTGAAATATTAAGATTTATAATTATTTTGAAAACTATATAAAAAGTAAATTGAAAGAAAAAGAATAAAAAGAGTACTATTTTTATTTATAATTTGTATTTTATTTAAATTTGATTTTTGAAGTATATATTAAAGACAAAATATATTTATTTTAAGATCTTGTTAGATTCGTCTTCGTGCAAATAATTTTAATATATAAAGTAATTTTACATTTTTTTCTTATGCGTACTAAGATCGATTATTGAGGTTTAATATTTGTTTTGAAATGCGAGCAAAAAGTAATTTGAGCAAACAAAAAATATGCACGGAGTAATTAAATGAAAATTTATTTAATTCGTTTATATATAAAATTCATTAATATCAAATTACTATACTAATTTTTAATTAGAATTTAGAAACATTTAAAAATATTTAGAATTACAATAGTAACTCGATAAATATGCAAAATTAAATAAGACATTTATGAAAATAGAGTGTAATAGTAATAAATTTATTAAAACATTATATTCTCAATCTATAATTTAAAACGTAAGTAAGTGAAATATTATTTCATCATTATCATCTTATCAAGTGTATCTGTTCATAGAAATGTTATTTAATTAGTTCAAATATAAAATTTTATTCAAGCACGTTTATTTGAGTTGCATTCAAGCACAATTAAATATGTAGAATTGCAATTAAGCATTTTTTTTAGGGGTGAATTAAAATTAAGCATTAATAAATATGCAAAATTAATTGAGATATTTGATAAAAAATAATATGTATTGTATGGGATTTTAGAAATGAATAAATTATGTTGAAAGTTCATTCTTTTCGATTTATTTTCAGTTTAGTTAAACTCTATTGATATTGATTTAGTTGTCCTTAGCTATGCCCACATAATTGCAATAAATAAAATACTTTATTTTCAAAAAAATAAATAAAATACTTTACCTTTATATAAAAGAAGCACTTAAAACAGAGTTAGTTTCAAAAAAAAAAGTCAAGTTGGTAATGCTTCATAATTTCATTTTCTCGTTTATGTACCATAATTAATATTTTATTTACAGAAAAAGAAACTTTTACATGATATATTATTAATTGATGTTTAGATATTAATTAGAGTTTTTTTATTCATTTCTTACAGAAATATTATATTAGCTCAGCCTCAGACCGTTTTACCATAATAAACTAGCTCATATTATCAGCTCAGTTTGATCACTTGAAATGTAATGATTACCTTTAGATTATGAAATTACTTTAAAATCAGAAAAATAATCAATTAAAAATTGTAAATAGTGACTTTAAGTCTTAAGATTATAGGATAAATCATCTCTATGTAGAGTAGAAGGTTTGGAGTTCGACCCCTATTGGGTGCAGGTATCAATGAGGGTATCTTGACTGCGCGCATCTCTCTTTACTCTCTCATTGGGGGAACAAGTATGATTTGTCCGCATCTTTTAAGAAAAAGAAATAACCCCAACCAAACCCTGCCTTGTGCGGAATATATTGAGAGTATCATTTACCTTTATCTTTACTTTAAAACAAAAATATATATTCGACTGGTTAAATAGAGATGAGTTGGACCATCTCATTAGAAAATCCACAAATTCATGTGAGAGACGACTCTAATTGAACCGGTCTATTATATATTATATTGTCAAATGATATAAATAGACATTTAAAATATTGAAAATAAGCATTAAAAATACGGTAAGTAAACATTAAGAATAATGTAAATAGGCATTAAGAATACATAAGTAAACATTAATATTTGATGGGGTGGACAATATATCTTTCAAAGAGATGATCTCTCAAGAGATTAGCTGCAGCCTGCAGATGATTATAACTTAAAGAATACCTGTAAAATTTGTGGGAGTTGACCCGGCACAAAAAAAAGAAGACGCCATGGAACTCAGGATGGATAGCGCTAAAGAATAAACATTATCCTGTATTGGAGTATTACTGGTATATATTATCTTTGGCGCTATCCCTCCTGAGCTTCATAGATTCTCCGATTCTTTCATAATCTTGAAGAAATTAAACTACTACTATTTCTGAAAGACATAATACCTAAATTAAGTTTGATATGTTTAGGTATAAGAAAACGAAGGATTTTAATTGGAGAAGGATAATATGAATGAAGAAAAAGGAAAAATAAGTGTAGTATTTATAGTGTTATAACAAGAAGAACAGTAGAACATGCGGCCAACCCCAGCCAGTACCTACTTTTATATATTTTCCTGATCTCACTTTGACTACTGAACCAGGGATTTTGACTACTAAATTCAGGAGTATTGATTTTAGTGTGTGTGGTTGGAATTTACAACTTGGGTTGGTTGTTGCGTAAGATTATGAGCACTTTTTTTTGTCCTTTCGAGATTGCTACTGATCATAATATAATTTACAATGAGAAAATATATCTTTGTTAATTGTTAGAGTGTATAAAATACTCTACGGTTTCAACTACTAATTTAAAACTTTTGAATGAGTTGTTATTTAACATGGTATCAGAGGCGATAATTTTCAATTGACTATCTTAGTCTTCAATGGAAAAACAACGTGCTTGAGTTGCTTCCTTACTAAAAGTGAAATATTCAACAAGGGTGTGTTTAACATTTACACTTTTAGCCCAAAAGGGCTATTGTATAAAAGGGCATATTAGAAGGAGTATATAACACATTTTGAGAGCTCAACGCATCAACTTACTTTTAAATGAATCAATTATTGAAATTAATAACAATCCCCAAAAGGGCATACTTTTTCGTTCTAAGATACTTGCTACATAAGAGTTAGTGATACTATTTATTTTTTAAGCTATATTTATATATTATGGCTAATATATAAGAATAAATATAATCAAGTAGTATTTTGTTTGAATCGTCTGATTATATACATTCATTATACATCATATCATATATAAAATATTCATGTTTTTTACTTGAGCTTAGTACTCCCTCTAATCCTTTTTTACTTGTCTTATTTTCTTATTGAGTAAGTTCACCTTACTTGTCCCATTTCTATTTTAAAACCTACATTTATAGTTAGGTGGTCCCATCATTCTCTTAATATTAAAAATATCCAATATTGCATGTGAGTCTACTATTTTAGGTGATCCCCTCCAATTTTTAATATTAAAAATATCCAATATTGCATGTGAGTCTACTATTCTAGGTGGTTCCCTTATTTTCTTTATATTTGAGTCCAAAACAAATAGGACAACTAAATTGAATTGGAGGAAATATAAGATATTAGTGATTAAAATTACATATAAGATTGGGTGAAAATTGAAATATAGCAAATAGGAATATAATAAAAGGGAGAAAATATATTATATAATATTGCTTAAATATGAACTCTAATAAAGTTGGGTGAGTAAGTTTATACGTGCCGACTACGTCGCATTTTATTTGGCCTTTCCCATGGATCTGGCTAGTGGATACTGCATATGCTCATTTTCTTATCTACACACTGTTCTTAAATTCTTAACATCAAAACTAATGAGTATAATTGACTGGTGTATTGACCATGTTATGTCCTACTCGTTCCGTCCCATATAATTTAAAGCAAAGAAAAAGTTATTGTTTGTTAAGAAAAAGGTAGATATTATAATGGTAATAAATGAAAAGAGAGAATGAATTTGTGTAGCTGAAATTAAAAGAGAGTTAAAATGTGTGTATGAAATTAAAAGAAAGTGGGAAGCCATAGTCCAAAAATAAAAATAATACAAATGAAACGGAACGAGCCAAAATAAAAAATATTACAAATTAAATGGAACAGCGGAAAAACTAATTTATGGAGAATATGGTTCTTCGGATTATCCATTACTTGCTAGCTTTTCAATTCAATTTATTTCTAAAATTTAGGCAATCTATATTATTCATTATGCGTTTTTTAAACAAAGGTTTCTTAATTTTTGATTTCGAATAATAATGAATTTACATAATAGTGACTTAATAGTTTAAGTGCACTTTTTTTGTATTTGTGTGTTGTAGATGATGTTTGTTTCAAATGTTAATAAAAAATAAGCTCTTTGCTATTCCTAATAATGGTAGGACTGCATATATATGACTCCCAAGCTCTATTTTGGTGGGAGTAAATTAATAGCGTTGGAGTAATGAAATGTTAACTTATTTTATCATTTCTTTAATTTAAATTTGCAATTTTTTTTTTTTTTTGGATTACATCGTGAGTTTTTTTTACATTAAATGGTAGGTTGGAAGTTGGGATAAAGGACTTGTTAAAAATGAAACTAAAATCTTGCCTGAAAAATATGGTATTTACGGCCTTTAACCATTTACATAAATATAAGGGTATGTTCTTTGTCAATATATAATAAAAATAAGTATTAAATTTAAAATGAACTAAAAATAAATTTGATTATTCTAATTATTACTTTATTAAAGTGAACTCAACACAACTAAATTAAAATAAGATCAAAAGAATAATCTTTTAGTATAATAGTGACAATTAATAATCTAAAATTTGCTATTTATATATTCTTTTTAATTTAGAGCAAATATTTCCATTTTCTTAGGCCAGTTAATTATTATTATCTCATTTTTATTTTGAACTATGATTTTTAACATACGTGCACACCTTTATGTTATGGCCCCTCCTTTAATTTGTACTTTTGGACACTATTGATAGTGATCTCCTTCTTAATTAGTACTAGATGAAGAAACATTTTTATCATGGTCCCCTTTTAATTTCCAAATTGTTTCATCTTGCACACGCTGTTGAAAAAACATCCACATGTAATTTTACATTGAAAAATTTGAAAGAGGTTGATTATTATATAAAAAGTTTGATGGACTACTCCTTCAAATTGAGTTTTCTTGGTAGTTTATTTTCGATGTTTAGAAAATTGAGACCCTTCATCAACCAATAATAGTGAAATAGAGACCAAGATTTAATCTTGATAGATTTGAACCCCTGACCACCAATATTACATCTTTACATGAAGTGACGTCACCAATTGAGCTACGTTTGACTAATAAACTATAAAGAGTTCGATGATATATAAGACTCCTAATTTCAGATGGTCCTAAATGGTCAGACACCTTAAATGAGCCTAAAACTATCCTATTGAAATGCCAAATTCAAAGTTTCCAACAGAGTTCCCATTTAAACAAAACAAATAATAATCGGTTCCTGTCCGAAGCCATGGGGGCATAAGAGGAGATAGAATATTGTGATACTTGGGAAAGAAATAGAAGGTGCAAAGAGACTTAATGTTCAGGTCACCAATAAAATTTTATCTATCGAATTAAAATTAAATTCAATATTCATCCAAACAAATGTACACAATTGATAAAATTCAACCAAATAGAGTTCATTTGAACAAAATTCAATCTGTTTCGTACAATTTTTTTCTTTTAAAAAAATATTCATTATACCCCTCTAAAATACTCAATAATACCATTTATATATATAAAAAAAGCTCTCACAAATTATTCCTCCAATTCGGCGCAAATTCACCAACCAAATCAAAGACTGCAATCATCAATGTGACTAAAACTCTTAATGAGTCATTATCATAAATTAAACTACAATGTGACAATATTTAATATAATGACCAATACCCAACATTTTATCGGCAAATCTCCCATCATTTAACAATATTGTTGTTTATTGATGGATGGCTATATAACATGTTATATATTCTAATACGCTTCTCACACGAAAGTTCTTTGAACTAAAAATATAAATATAACACATAGATCCTCTTCGTACCTGATGACAGATTGCACTTGAATTTGAGTGGTGGTTGAGATTCAAACCTGTGATTTTTTGTTACATTGAACTCGAAAATCATCAATTGATGACGGTTCAATTGAACACTTGGTAATAAAAGGGAAGCTAGGGATATCATTTGCCAAGATTTGAAGCAATGAAGTGCAAAAATTGAGTTGAAACAAGGTTGTTTCACATGCATGATCCTTTGGGATTCTTTTTTTTTTTTTATCCGTTTTGCTTATAGAGAGAGAGATGATTGACACAACGTTTTGGATTGTTGAATCCTTAAGAGAAAGCAATGTTGATTTTATTTGAGGTAACTCTTTGTTAGTGCAAATTGTAGCCAAATTCTATAGGGTGAGTTTTTGTGAATTTCTTAACGTGACTGTTAAGGTTGTGTCTGGAAATTAGGATTTCATTTCAAATTAATGATTTCAATTATGAAATCATGAATGTAGAATTTGAAAATGACAAGATTTTGGAGGTCATTCTCAAATCTTCATCTTTAAACCATTTTGATAACAATTGTGGATTTCACTCAAATTTAAATTTGAAATTCTACTATTTGTCAAACACTAATTTTAAGTCAAATCTATATTTTCAAATGAAATCCTTATTTTCAAACATAGCATAAAGAAATAAACATATTTGAAATGCGAGGAAAGTGTATTAAGATACCATATAACACTCTTATTCAGTTGTTCTTGCTTGTTTTGTATAGTCTATGCGGTGTGCGTGTTGAGTTTTGTTCTTCTTCCTTATTATATCTCCTTTCCATTGTTTTTTGAACCTACAAAATTTGAAAGGTCCATTTTATTTTAGTTAAAATAAAATTGAAATAAAGCATTGAGACCATGTGTCACAACAACATTATAATTTATAGTCATACCTTTAAAGTCATACACTCCCTCCAATTGAGATTATATGTCTCATTTGTGATTTATACAAATACGAAGATACCGGGTACTTACCCGTACCATGCACGGAATCATAATTAAATTTTTTTGTTGAAGTATACTTTTAATAATAAATATAAAATAAAATCATAAAAAAGAGGGTATATTAATATTATAAACTTCACTATTTTTAAATAGTTAAGATATAAATATGAAATACAATCACAATTGTCTGCATCTATAACGTAGAAGGGGAATACAATAAAAAGATTTATACATATATAAATTAAGAAGGGGAACACCACAAGATAGATGTCTACATGTACAAATTAAGGAAGGAACCACAATTAAAAGACGTAAATATGTGTCAAAAATTACTCTCTCCGTTCTATTGTGTTCTTCTCACATTCCAACATTTAAAAAATTTAAAATGTTTTTCTCATTAAAATCATTCTATTTTAGTAATTAATAAAATTTACACAAATTCTTGTGAGAGACGGTCTTTATGAGAGACTATCTCTAATTGAACTGACCCATAAAAAAAAATGTGGAGTAAAAGTAGATATTAAGCTTTAATGGGCTGGGCCAAAAAGACGTCTTTCAAAAAGACGATCTCTCAGGAGACTAGCTGATTTATTTAAGGAAATTATTACACTTACACTATAAATTATAGAAATTCATTTACATTTTAATTCTTAATATATTTACCTTATGTACACCCAATGAAATTTAACATTATCATACTTATACTTAAATCAGTAGAAATCTTTATTTTTCATATTATTTTACCCACCTTTCATAATATATTTTGTGTAATTGTTATTTATCTTGATTTTTTCCAATATTTTAAATAAAAAGATAAAAAAAAATATATTATTTTAGATAAAAATTTTAAAATAAATATTAACTCACCGAAAATGGAGGAGTACCTAATTAATAAGAATTCAAACTTCCCGCTAAAAATATTCCATTCCAAAAACATCCGTTCTTAATTGAAAAGAGGGAAAAAAAGCCCTAATCCCACAATTTCACCGGGAAATTGATCAATTTTCTTCAACGACACCGGATGGTGAAAACTTGGCAACTATTTTTCGACGCCGGAGATGAACCCCGGTGGGAACTCTCTCCTTTTCCGGCACCTTCTCAACGCCATAATCAACTCCACTGCCCTCCTCCTCCTCCTAATCTCCCTTCGTTCCACGATGTTTTACTTCAAGGTATTTCTTTCTTTTGCTCTTTTTTACGAAACTTATCTTCAATGCTTAATCCTATTCAGCTATTCTAACAATTGATTGGCAATTGGCGCAGGATGTTCGAAGATTCTTGGATGTAGTGAGGAGCGTAATGATGGGTCTGATACTCCCATGTTTCGAACTGGATTAGGGAGTTCTGTTGTTTTGAAGAAATCGTCTATTGCTAAAGCAACTTCTGTTCTTGGTGATGATTTTTTCGCCGATTTTGATACTGGTTAGAGCTATTTCTTAAATACGTGTTGATGCTGGAATTTGTTATTTGCGTTTTGTTATTTAACTGTAATTGTGCTAATTTTTAATTCTCAGTTTCATATTATGATTTCAATTATATTTAGATGACTAGATTAGGATGACTTATTGATAGAATTATCTTTTAGATTTTTTTCGAATATTGATTCAGACACTTGTAATTTGTGTGTAATTTATTCTTTCAGGAAAACCAAGCTGTAAAGGAAATGATTTTAGCTCTCCAAATTCCATGTTTCAAACGGGTTCAGGGAAGAGAGTTAATATATCATCAGCTGGACTTCTTAGAGCTAAAACTTTGCTGGGTGTACATGAAATTAACGATGATTGCACCTTCCAAAGCATTCAGCCTCCAAAGAAGAAATTATGTCGAGTGCCCACAGTCTCACATGAAAAAGGGACTGAGAATAATACATTCTGCTCAAAGTTGCCTTTTCATCTGAAGAACAATTCATCAGAAAATGATTTTGTTGATAAGGATATTGGTAAACATATACAACCAGAGTTTTCTGATTCGACCACGAAACCATCTGCGATTAAGTTCCAAACTGCTGGTGGCAGGCTTATATCTGTTTCTAAAGATGCTTTACAGCGTGCCAGAAACCTTCTTGGTGATCCAGAGATGGACAGTCTTCAAAATGAGGGTGGTGATGGTGCTTCCATGTTTTCATTTATCAGTCATAGTAATACTGATGGGGGTGCCTTTAACAAGGAGAACAGCACTGGTTCTTCCCATCAATATAAACAAAACTCAAAGATCTTCGCATCACCAATGAAATTGTCTTCTCACAAAAAACCAGAAGGAAAATCCGAGACCTTGATCTCAGGAACCAACTTAATAAGGAAATTTGATGCTGAGGCAAACACTAGCCACTCAAGTGACAAACCATCTTTATCCTATATGAATAACCCTTTCCAAGAAAAGCTCAATGTTTTTGATGCCACACCTCAAAACTCTATAGCTAATGGTCCTGGTCCTACTTCACATTTTCATAAATCATCAAAACTATCTGGCCTGCCACTTACTGATATTACAAACACTACAGCAATTGCCTCTGGCAGTAAGAAAGGAACAACGAATGATATAAAGAGACACGGGAGAAGAAGTTATGTTTCACCTTTTAAAACACCAAGGAGTTCCAAGTTCATCACATCATTGAACTGTAACCAGTTCTTAGTTCCCAATGGTGAGTTCATCAAATAACATGAGGATTTTGGCACAAATTCAGTGAGCATCCTCACTTAACGATCTCTTTTGATTCAGGATTGTCTGGTAGGGAAAGCGAGGCTCCATGTCCCCGAAAGAAGGTTTCTACTCATTATCCATTTCGGCATTCAAGATTATATGTCAAAGATTTTTTTAAAGTGCCACCACCCTACACAAAGGAGGTATGCAATATCCCAATTGGTGTTTTTTATTTAAGTATGACTTATTATCACTAAATCTATCATGTAAACCTTACATTCTGTTATAGTTGGAGCATCTTTCTGCAGAAGTGCGTCAATTGAATCCTCGAAATTCAGAGAGATACTCATTTTGTGATGGATCTCAGTCAATTGGTGTTGAAAATTTCTACCATATGCTGGTTCAGTCTGGAGCTTCATTGCAATATGTATCAAAAGAGTAATTTATTTCATTCTTCTCTCACCTCCTTGTACTGGCAGTAATGATTAATTGGTAGTTTTCTGTAAATTACTTGTTTTTTAAATCACAGAAAAGGATAAATAACATTTTTCTTAAAAACTGTCGACTGTCACTTGGCATTAGAACTTAGATGGATTGAGTGCATTTAACTTTTTTTTTGTACTAACGGAGCTTTGTGATCCTGATGTACCAATCAAGACATTCAATTTGTATATACGCACTTTCGGAAAAGTAGAGTAGGACTGATGCATTACAAGTTGCTTTTGCATAAGCTATACCATGAAATCTATTTACATTGATTGCTATTTGCACCTTAGTAAGGGATATTAGTATTTGGGTGGTTAATCCCACATTGATGAATAGATGGTGTTATAAGTCATTGGAGGCTTTCCTCCCATAGACATATGATTTTGAAATGATATCTCCTTGTCTTATGAAATGTGTGCACGCAGCTCTAGTTAGGCTACCTGGCCCCCCTTCTCCAACAAACAACCAGAAAAAGATGGCACTCTTTGTTTACGGTTTTCATTTATAAGGCAGTAATAGTGTCGTGAGTCAGGAATGAATCAGGCCCAACATCTCAAAAGTCTATTCTAAAAGGGGAGGGAAGCAGTAAAACAGAATGACACAAGGCATTTACAAATCTGTTACAAAAAGAATCTTTTCGGTTGTTATTGCTTAATGAGCTGTAGGGGGATATTCTAGAACAAGTACTGCAGTGTATAAAGAAAAGGGGGATAGATTTCTTTTATGCTTGTAGTACAATTTGGAGTGTATTTACACTATGGGAGATAATGAGTCACTTTAAGAACTCAGAGGAGTATAGTGCTCTCTAATACATAATACAAGCATTTTATTCTCTCTATCTCTCTTTCTTCTTTCTTTTTTCTCTTTTCTTTTCACCTGAATGACTGCTTTCTGCCATTGGTTACTTGTGTTTCTGCATTATAGACAGCTCCTGAACCCACCACATAACAGTACCCTCTGTTTACGGTTTTTATTTATAAGCCAGTAACAGTGTCCTAATCCTTCGCACCCTTGGCTCCTAATTTTATATGGTATTCTACTATTTGTTGGATGAGGACATTGTACGAGGCTATGAGCTATACAGTTTGCAATGCACATTGATGTAATTGTTACTTGTGTGATTTAGTTGAACATTTGCCACAGAACAAAATTGAAATACTGAGCTATTGAGAAAACTTGTGGAGTGCTTATTACTAACGTTACTTTAGTCTTGTGAACTAAGTTTTCTTCTCCATCCTGATAGGTGGGTTGCAAATCACTACAAGTGGATTGTGTGGAAACTTGCAAGCTATGAGAGATGCTATTCACCTAAATTTTTGAAGAAATTTCTCACTGTTTTGAATGTGCTTGAGGAGTTAAAATATAGGTAGATGGCAATCGTGTTTTATCATTTTGACTCTTTTTTTTGTGTTTTAAGGTGATATGACACTATTTTCTTGTGCGTTTTGCAGATATGAACGTGAAGTTAATCATGGTCACCGTTCTGCAATTAAGAAAATTCTAGAAGGAGATGCATTGCCTTCTTCTACACTGGTGCTATGTGTTTCAGAGATAAAAAGTCCAAATCCAAGTTTGGAAGGAAAGACTAGCATTTCCACTATAGAGCTTACTGACGGGTGGTACTCAATACGTGCGCAGTTGGATCACTTGCTGTCAAAGCAGCTTGCAGGTGGAAAATTATTTGTGGGACAAAAACTACAGGTAGTATTTCTGTATATAGCTCTCCTTAATTTGCATTGAACACTCCAATTCACAGTAGTCAATTTCAAATTTCAATGTTCATTTGTCTTGTAGATATGTGGAGCAGGGTTAAATGGCTGGGATGGACCTGTTTCACCTCTCAAGGTTTGTTTTGTCTTTGAGTTCTTTTCTTGCATTTCAGGTAGTTATATGTATGTTTTCGTTATAATGGAGATTTCTCAGGCATTTTAATTGAACCTCAGGCATTGCCTACTGTTAGTTTAGTGATGCATATGAATGGAACATACAGAGTTAGCTGGGATGAACGTTTGGGATTCTGTAAGTGTCCATGTATGAATTATGTTTTCCGTTAGTTTTTGTAGTTGCTCAATGATAGTCTTACATTATTGACTTGGCTCTTGTCATCTAAATTAATTTTGAAATTGAAGGTAGAAGCGCATGTGCACCTTTGGCATTTAGGTGTATCAAGGATGGTGGAGGTATAGTCCCATGTACTATTGTTGGAATTACAAGGATTTATCCTGTTCTTTATAAAGAAAGGTAACTTTCTCACACCGCTTCACTTTTGAAATTTGTTTTTCTTTTCATAGAGTACTCTACACTCCAATAATGCTTACTATAGGTTGAGGAATGGAGTATCTATCGTGAGGTCTGAAAAGTTGGAGGCTTCTTTTGCTCAGCTACATAACCAAAGGTGAGGTTTGCTTTGCCATTGTTGGTGAATAGCAATTGTTTCCCCTTTCATTAATTATCACTTTTGTTCTTTGGTCTAGTTCTACTTCTGTTGCAACTAATGCCATTGTTAGCAAAATCTGTAATTGTTTCTCTCTGATCTAATGATCACTATTCAATCCTTGGTATTAAAAAGCGCGCCTTGCTTTTCACTATTTAATCCTTAGTTATGTAGCCATTTATACATGTCACTGTAAATTAGCATCTCAGCATGTGCACTTGCAATGTTTTGAATTGTTCTTTCTCAATTTTTAAATGTGGTAGATCTTTCTTAGGCACCTGACAATATATCTTAGAACTTAGAAGTATTATTATTCTACTTTCTTCACCATGTGATCTTGGTTGGCTGATACAAACTCAAGGGTAAAAGCAAGTTTTGTGTGGACCCTCTCAGGCATTGTTGCAATATTTTATTTATGTATTTCTAACTATACAAGTTTCTGTCTATTTAATATAAGATCTTGCTAGCTTGAAACTAGCAATAAGAATGTGAAATATATATTAACTTTGTTTGAGGAGCTTAGAAGAGGAAGAGATAGACCGAAGATGACATAGATTATTGCATTGAAGAATGACATGAATAATTGAGATTTGCCCAAAGATGACATAGAGTACTAGATTAAAGAATGACATGAAGAATTGAGATTTGCAATAGCATATGGCAATACATAAGAATGTGTAGAGGATGAAAATATCCGTAGATGTATTGGAATTGAATTTCTTAGTTGTAGATTATATAAGATAGAGTCGAATAAACTCTAAACTTCCCACGATGATCTATATTTGTTGATATAGAGTTAGAAGACTTAATATTGTTGTTGTTGGGATTAAAACTTGGCATTGCTGACTACTTTAACAGTATAATCTCAAAACCTTAGCCGCTATGCACAACTACAGTAGGAACCACACAGCTTGTATTCCATGACCATCATTGACATTTGGCTGTGTACAGTAATTTCATGATGTATGCAGCCTGACAGGATCAAACTGCTTTATTTTGATGATTTCAGTATTGAGGCCAGAAAGAGCAAGTACTTTGTCATAGCAGGGAACTTCCCCACCTTGTCAGGCTTAAGGGGTCTTGAGAATTGAGATGATGCTATATTTCAATTTGTGGACACATCTTTGATCAACACAAACATGAAAAGATTACATAAAAATTATGATATTAGAAAGATTTTTTGCTATGATTTGATTCAAGTTATTACATGCAGGCGCTCTAACATCATAGAAGGTATTACATCAGACTTTCAGAAAGATTCAATCGGTTCTTCTATTGAGAATGACTATGATAGTGAAGGGGCAAAGATCCTAAAGATGCTGGAAAGTGCTGCCGAACCAGAACTGTTGATGGCTGAGATGAGTCCCGAGCAACTAGCACTATTCTCTAAATACCAAGTTAAAGTTGAGGTACATTCTTACTTTTTGGCTTTGATGAGATTCTAAATTGTATTTTGTTGCTTCTATAATGCCTTTACTGCAGGAAAAAAGGAAGGCCGACTTGCAAAGATTGATTGTGAAAGCCCTAGAAGATGCTGGCTTAAACGCAAGAGATGTAACCCAATTTATGCGAGTGAGGGTAGTTGGACTAAAAAATAAAGGACAACGCGAAGGGGAAGTCTTAAAGAAGGGTTTAATTACAATTTGGAATCCTACCGAACAACAGGTAGATAGAGGGTGACTAATTAGAAATATTTTTTGTTGCATGTTTCGAAACTTAAGCCTTACCTATCATGCTGACTTGATTTTTTTTTTTTCCTTTTTTTTTCCTGATTATTTCTCTTTGATTGTCTGATTCTGGAAATGACTTTTTTACTTATCAGAAGCTTGAACTGGTAGAGGGGGAGGCTTATGCTATTTCAGGCCTTACGCCGTTGCATGCTGATTTAGATACACTTTATCTACATGATAGAGGACGGATCAATAAATGGAAGAAATTAACTTTGAAAGAGAGGGAACTATTTGGGTAAGTATCTGCCTTGTGGATTGTAAAGTTCCAATGAAGTGAAGCTAATTTAATCTGGCTAATTCTTAAATTAGGCCCTTCTTCGATCCTCCCAAGCCGGTAATGTTATCTAGAATAGGGGACGTCTCCAGGTGATGCTCACTTTGTACCATTTATGAATTATAATGTTTCTGTTTTCAGTATATGAGGAATGCATTTACTCACTGGAAAAGTTGGGTGAACAGTGAATTTGATACTGCTGCGTTGGTCTTACACGTGGGACCAGAACTTTTATATGGTCAGCACAAGAAACAATGGGTGTTTGTTACCGATGGATCTGTCTCTGAGTTACAAACAGAAGAATCAGAAGTCTCGTTGCTGGCCATTGCCTTTTCTACTACTTGCACAGGCGACGATTCAATTTCTCCATTTAATTTTAACCTTGTTGGGAGCATAGTAAGTATGTTTAAAATTAGGAAATGTTTTCTATGGTGTCCTTTTCGCTTTATGAACATATATTACATTACTCGGTTGCAAAGTGTGAAATTTAGTAGATAGGAGAATTGAGTTGGAGAACGAGACAAAAAACAAGTGGACGATAGAATTGAATAGTTAAAATGAAGAAAAATATATGTTTGTGGGTGAGACAAAAAAGGAAAGTGAGACCGTTGCCAAAAAAGAAAGGGTGCAAAATCAGTGGTACAAACTAAAATGTAAAGTGGTGCAAATTAAAAGGGACAAAAGGGAATTTCTCTCATTCTTCCTTATTTTTCTATAGGTTGGCTTTCGTGATCTCACAAAGAGAGACAAGGATCACGGGAATTGTATGTGGGTAGCAGAAGCTACAGAAAATTCAACATATTACCTAAACTATGATCATCCTTCTTGCTCACATCTTAAAGATTCATTTGAACGGGTCCAGAGATGGGGGCAGAGTGCTAGCTTGGTAGGTCTTCATTATACAATAACTCTGCTCAATATTTCTGATGATCACTGTCCTAAACCATTGTGTACATGATACAGACAATTGAGAAGCTTCGGATGAAGGTTTTGCATATAGTTGATGGTCCTGCTCCTAAGGCTAGAACGTTGAGGCTGTTGTCTGATTAATTGATTGCCTTGTAAGTTCATATGCTCACTCTTAGCAAGATTAAAATACGTATACTTTTAGATTTTTAAAGGTATGAATGTAGCTTCCTGCTGATGCATGACAGCATTATTCTAAAATCATGGTGACTCGTAGGTTTACATACTTACTAGAGTGATGAAAGATGATAAACTATATCCATAAATGAGGATGCGACCAAAGAGTCCCAGCAACACGACAAGGCAATGCAAGATAAAAATTAGGCTAATAACATGACCAAATAAATAAAAACAATCATAAAAGATCATAACAATAAACAAGACATAGATGACGTAGACTTAATAGGTTCTTTGATTGCAATGATACTTGAGCATCCATGTGCTTGTATACTCACAAATTGACAAATCGAAGTAATCTGGTAAATGTTCATACTAGTCATTGACATCAATACAAGTAAAATGCCAAGGCCTAGAATCCATGCGGAATTTAATTGTTGATACAAGTCATTGACATGAGCAGCTAATTAAAAATTGATAACTTTTGGATGTTCTGTCTTCAAGCATGGAAGGCTAGTTTCCTAGTGCTGATATTTTTTCTTTCTTTTGTAATGTCCTGCCTATGTGTGTTTCAGCTCTCAGCTTTTGTTGGCGTGTATACTTAATGAATAAGGAAAGCGTTTGCATGAATATGACATGTGGAAATGTTGAACCTAGTGTATGAGCTCTGTAAAATCCTCAATCAGCTTCTTCATGTATCAACTCACCACCCAAGTTCAGAGTTCAGACTGATTGGATGAAGCACTTGTCAAAAAAAGAGCCAGATGAAGCATGTATCTAAGGGTTGCATTTCGACTTCTCTGGAATCTCATGATACGTGAATGATGTGCACATAACATACCATTGAACTTCTATGTTGCAGGGTGGCCCTTTTATGTTCATGAACTCGTGTCGATTCCAGTGCAATAGTATAATCAATTAATTAAAGGCTAACTCAAGTGTTCAGCTGACAAAAGGTGCTTTGGATGCAGATTCCATTGCGTAGGAGTAACTTGATATAGCCTTAAACTGCATTCATCTCTGTATGTTTCTGCTATTTGATTCGACTACGTAGTGTGAACCGGTCTTGTTTTCGTAGGATCATACCAGTATTGTACAGCAGAGGAAACATGATATTTAATGAATAGTATGCATCAGAGTATTGATTCTGACATCATCATATATTTATACCTATGTTTTTTTTATGTTAAATGAGATAATTACCAAATATTTATAGAATTATGACTTTGTGAATAAATTAACCTAGTAAAACAAAAGTGTGAGATTATTACTAATTTAGATTTAGGATAAATTTCAGTTGAATACTTATTAGTTTAATCAACAAGACGAAAGTATGAAATTTAAGCTAATAAAACTTTAATCTAGTAAGTTAAATAATAAAATTAACATAGATCGCTTTTATTACAATTTTGATATGTAATTATGAATAAAAAGTACTCCCTCCAATTCACCCAAGTTGTCCAATTTTCTTTTATGGGCAATTCACTCAAGTTGTCCCATTTCCTTTTTTATCTATCTTTTTTTACCTAAATACTCCACTATTCCAATTCCCAATACCCAACTACCACCTTTACAATTAATTTAATCAATTAAAATACCCCATTACCACCTTTTTGGTGGACCCCATCCCACTCTTAATATCCGTGCCCAACTCAAATGGGACAACTTGGGTGAATTGGAGAGAGTATTGTTTAATGTCCACATGCGAATTGCAAGATTTTCTATATCCTAACTAGAGGTGTTCAATGGGCCGGGCCCCCATTTTCAGCCCTTATCCGGCCCGTTTTTAGGAGGGCTTTATAAGGGCCGGACCAAAAATGGGCCGGGCCGAAAACAGGCTCTATTATTATTAAAATGGAGCGGGTTGTTAGAGGACTTAAAATGGATTTAAAATGGGCCTTTGTAAATTTAAAATAGGCTTAACTGTTCATAAACTATTCAGAAACTAATTTTCCTTTTTCCATTAAACCCCTTTTTTTTTCCCAAATTAAAACCTAATTTCCTGATTTAAGATCAAACTAAGATACTATTCTTCACAAATTCCTGATTTACATCAAACTCAGAAACTATTCTTCACAAACTCAGAAAATAGATCAAATTCTCGCCCATCAACTCCAACTCGGCGTACTCCATCATCTAATTGGGCCAAATACGACTCATAGTTTCCAGATTGGATTTTTGTATCAACTCAAACTCAATATCATTTAATTTGAGTAATCAGTATGAGTTTTGTTGTTTTTATATTCCTTTGGATTTTCGATCTGCTGCTACTATTCATATAATTTGGATTTTATTTTAACAAATGGAAGCATTATAAGTCTTTAGATATAAGAAACTTACCTAATTAGTTTTTCTCAAATTAAAGTAATTCGAAGTAGTTGAATTGAGCTGTTTGATTACTACTGTTGATTTAATTATTTTTTGCTGAAGATCTGGTGTGTTGTTGGAACAAATCAAGGAGTTTTAGATTACTACTTTTTGGTAATCCTGTAAATGGAGTTTGACTACTACTTCGAAGTAGTTTGATTACTACTGTTTGATTATTACTACTCTTAGTTTTCAAGCATTCTGTAAATGGAGTTTGATAATCCTCTTGGCACAGGTCTAAATTTTTGGATGATTTTCATAAATTCTAATTCTAAATTATTCCCAATTAAAAATGGATCGGGCCGGATTGGGCCGGATTTTAAAGTCCAGCCCATTTTCAGCCCATTTTTATTTTTATAAGGCCCGACCCGGCCCATTTTTGTTTTAGCCCGACCCGGCCCGTATCCGGCCCATTGAACACCTCTAATCCTAACCTTTAGCTATATATATTTCATACCCAATACATTCTAATTCTTAGTAACTTTAGATATAACTATCTCACATATTTTGTTGGAATTAGAGTCTAATCTAACTTTTCTGTGTTCAGCCGCTTAGCTTAAGTACACTGTGCGCTTACTGTGAATAAAATTTCCGTACCAATCATCATGATAGTCTGATGATTTACCTAAGAGAAATATCACTCGTTAGACTTCCCACAAAACAAAAACACAATATTTTCTCTTATAATCACATCTTTATATTGAGTAAAACATAAAAGGTAAAATTCCAATCAATTGAACAATTCAGTAATTGAGATTAGAATAAGCATACCTACAATTTGTATTCAAGGTTTCTACAAAAAATGAAATAGTAGTTCATTCCATACATCAGGAACACCAGGCAAGCACCAATGTATACAATCAGAATAGGACTCGGGTTTCGACAATTGTTCGGGGCTAAGCGTTTCCCAAAACTTGCGATAAATAGAAGGATGACCGTCTTTACGATACTCAGAAAGCTGAGTGATATTGAGAACTCTTACCTTTGATCCTAATCGGCTAAGGATCTTTTCTACCATTCTCATTGTAGGCACATCAGAATCATTTCCCCAGTAATTCTCCTGAGTAATGGGGTTAGTCTCATTGTAGCAATTTCCTTGTCTTTCTGGATTCCACTCTTGACTCCTGAATGCAAAACAAGTAAAAATGGAAACTATCAGATCATCGATTCGACAAAACGGATGTTTCTATATTAATTGAATAAATATGATTGTAACAATTTTCTAACCTTCACTTGTGTACCTTCGGTACAATAATAGTAGTATCAAACAGAAGCAGGTTTAGCATAGGATAGGAACATTTTTTTCATATAATACACAAGATTAACAGGTAAACTGACCGGCTAAACTAGTGTCATATGATTTGCTAATCTCCTCACGAATCGCAAATGAAAAAACGAATTATCATTGGTTTTGGGCTATTCTCATGCAAATTTGAGCGAATCGTGAATTTGAAAATCGAATTAGCTAGCGAATTATGTTACATCGAGTTAAATTTTTACCATGCTAGTATGGCTAATGTAAAACCAGAACGACAACAAGGTTCTGAAAATGGGTAGTTAGGAACTCACCGCATATGAGTCGGTGACATGGTCACAAAAAATACTCGCTTCTCTGAAGGATCGACATAAGAATCCACCCAATCAGCCCAGGTTTTCATGGCCAACTCCATGGCTGGTCGACCATCCAACTCTTCGCAAACTCCATTCTCTTCATTACTCCACCTGGAAAATGATATGATTTATGAAACCCATTAGTCACAATGATCAAGTTATTTCTTTTCCAAGAAGATAGGAACCATACTTACATTAGCTTAACAGGTCCTTGCCTCCACCACAAGTATGTATTGAACACAAGTATATCTGCATTCTCCCATTTAGAAAGATGCCTTGTAGCAGAATCTGGTCGTATAATACGATCACTTAATCTATGATTTACAGGGTCATCAGAATTCGAATCAACAAGTAAAGGAGCCCACAGGAATTCAACTGAGGCATTATAGTTCTGCATAGTAAAGGGCATTTGAATCAATATCTCATTATATCCATTTTCAAAGAGAAATGAGAAACTACTACCAAAGGATACCAACAAGCTTTGTTACTTCAACCCTTAATTTCACTTCGAGCTCGTGTTGGATTTTGGAAATCTAACACTTGCTTCATTATACAACATTACCCAAATAACATTAGAAGAACCCCACCTATGGGGAGTTTGTGGAGTCTGATAGTGTCGTTCTTGACATTTTGTAGGCCCTAAGAAAAATAATAAACATGGGCCCTTCCTATAGAAGATCGATTTTAGTCTTTAAAACGTACTTGAAATAATAAAAGAGACGAATCTCTTTATTAAAGTAATTAATTCATCATTATAAGTGTAGACATGTCATATAAAACTTAATTGATTAATATTAGGATAAATAAAATATCATGTAAATGTCAAATTTGTCAATGATTCATACTTATGTCATATGGTCACCCTAAAAATTAGGCCCCTTATGTATGTGTGCCTTGGTGGCGGCACTCCTGGGTCCTGGCCTACCCCAGGAACGACCCTTATGTGTGCAAACTTACGCTTGTTAGTGATAACAAAAAATTGTTTTCGATTAGCCCTTGGTAGCAAATATCAACTTGCTTCATATAGATAAAAAACACGGACACTCATGAAAAGAACAGTCAAGTAGAGCAGCACTTGATAAAATTACCTCTGCTCGGAAGACAGTAAGATGAGCATTTGGGGACATGGATTTCATCTCAGCTGGAATCACTGATTGTAACAAACAAACCATGGAAATCCATTGCCCTCTATTGAGTGAATCTCCCACAAACATTAATCTCTTCCCTCTCAACTTTTCCCACATTTCAGTAGCATTCCATCTATTAACACCAATAATCAAACCATCAACAAACTCACCAGAAAAAAAGCCATAATTCACTCACATCAACTGAATAAATACTAAACAAGCCAAACCCAAATTTCAATGTCTCATCATAGAAGTGATAAAAGTAAATGTTAGAGTATACATAAAATATCTTGGGGCTCAACGACTAGATAAGCTTTTAGTTGTGTTGATTCTTTAACATGATATCAGAAGTCAGCGTGACAAGAGGTCATGGGTTCGAATCTCAAGTGGAATATTCAGCGTCACGTAGGAGGAGGACATGTGTTGCATCCATATTTCTACGGTTCTACCCTAAAGAGCTTTCGTGTGATGATGCGTGTTAGAATATATAATATATCGTGTAGCCACAACCACCAGCTTAAACTTGGTTAAGTTGGTTCCTTTCACATTAAATAAGCTACACTTGCAATGGAACAATGTCTTCGTTATCACTAACAAGGGTAATCTTGCTTATATCTGACCAATGGTATTGGGGTGAATGCTAATGGAAAAAAAGGCAAATTACCTCTTCAAGTTACAGTGATTGGGCTGCCACCGCCAGTACTGGTAACCCAAATCAGGTCTTCCATGTTTATGACAAGCAAGCTGATCAGACATGTAAGGACAATGGGACTCATTGTGAAGAGGATATGAAGTATTATCAAAAACCCATTTCCCTGAAAACACATCACACTCTTTCTCACCATCAGAAACCGGTAAATGCCGGTTATCTACACCCCAACCCACTTCCCGACCACTATACTTTACGGTGGAGCTGCATGTAGTGAATCTATCAAGTTCAACTGCAAATCCCCAAACAAAAATTCATTAATCTACTAAAATTTCCCAAAAAAACGGCCACAAAACCAATTTAGTTACTAACCTGGAGAGAAATTAAGGGTGTGTTGTAGATGAAGGTGATGATCTGAGCTTTGATTGTGATGATAGTGTTGAATTTTGAATTCGTTGAAGAGAATAGTAGCAGTAATCAAAAGCATAAAAATCAAGGAAATTAAAGGGAATGGAGACCGTCTTCTGCCCCATTTCCATCCCTGCACCATAACCATATTTTTGTTGTTGATACAGAGAGATTAAAGGGAAAGGGAGAGAAGAATGTGGGATTTTGTCCAAAAATGGCTGAATTAAAAATAGTAAATTAATTCTAAATCCTGAAAACCTAAAGGTATACGGTATACCGACAGCGATTGGAATAAAAATTGACGAGTCAGTGCAAGTTTGACTCATTTAGTTGATTACTTTATTTAAATTTTATACTTCTATAATTTATCACAAGTTAGATTACATTAATAATTAATAATAAATCAACTTTGCTTGTTCTACTTAATAAATCCATTTGTTATTTATTTTTAAAAGAATTTATTTTTTAGCTATATTTGTTAAAAATAAACTCACCTATTATTTATGAACATCTTCAAAGCTTCTTTGTGAGTCAAAAATAAGGAATTAACATCAGTGCAGTTTATTTTTTTAACAATTATATCAAATAGATGAGTTTATTTAAAAATAAACGATAGTTGTGTTTACAGCGGATCGAGTAAAGGTTGGTTTATTTTTAATAATTTTCCATTATTATTATTATTATTATTATTATTTATTTATTTTTTTGGAGAAAGAAAAAAAAATTCATTAATCCAAAACTGAAACAGTACAAATCGTACCAAAACAAGAGAACCACCTCCCTATTTGCATCAACATGAAAGAAAGGCACACCTTCTACGAAAGGTTTTCCGACTTTCACTCTTCATGTGCATAAGGGGAAACAAAACTCCAGAAAAGACAAAAGTAAATAACTATACAGTATAAGCTGTTTACTCTAAATCAAAAAGATTCCTAATCCAAGGACGTTGTAGATCAACACCTTTGATGGGAAAATGTAAGACTTTGCTCTTAACTGCACTTTTCACTTGCCGAGTAACCCTATTTACGATAGGAACTGTGAAATTCCAAACAGCATCATTCCGAGCACACCAAATCTCATACGTAAGACTGCAAAGTGCAATAGTAGCAATCTTCCTCTTTGCTATAGCACAATTTCACTTTTAAGAGGCAAAATCAACAAGGAAATCACTAACACATCTAATATCCAACCATGTCAAAATGTCTCTAAGACATTGAAGACTATAGATACAAGCAAAGAAAAGATGAGTATTAGATTATTATTATTATTATTATTATTATTATTATTATTATTATTATTATTATTATTATAAGTACTCCATTTAATTTGGCGTAGTATTTTATGTTTTAGGGGTTTGTTTGGTAGAATTTGACTAGTCGGAAATGTTGATTGAAACTAGTTGTTATGGAGATTTTTAGAAATCTTACGAAGGTGTTTAAGCCAACTATTATGGAAATATTGGTCGATAAATCACACACTTCTATTGATGCCATAGTGAATTGTCTTTGGAGGTGAACTAAGCTAATACTGCTTGAAATTTTAATAGGAGCGAAGAAACTTTCTAGAGTAGAGTGGACAGTGAATTTGACATTTTGCAACCTTTTGAAATTTGTTACAAGACTTTGAAATTGATGTCAAGATAACATCCTTAAAGAACTTTCCTTTTTTTACTTCCCTAAATTGAATTTCAACTTAAACCTATTTTGTAAAGCTCCTTTGTAAGAGCTTCTATATGTGTTGAGGAAAAAGTCGAGGACATAAACAATACAATGTTCTTCCTATTGCAAAATCAACAAGTAGAAATATATTTATATCTTTTTAAATGTATTCATATTGTTTCAAAATGTATGTTATACACTTCCCTTTGAAAAAACAATAATCAACTAGCAAAGGTATATATATACTTCCTCTAGTTATTAATACTCGTAATACTTAACCTGTTTCTAAAAGAATTTGTAAATCAAACATTACGAGTATTAAAAATCAAAAGAAGTATCTCTATCTCATATGCAACTAATTAACTAAACTAACTTAAACTAAAAAGGCGTAAAGAATTTCATTCCAAGTATCGGGAACACCAGGAAGACACCAATGACAACAATCGGCATATCCAATTGGGTTAGACAATTGTTGTTTAGTTAAGGGGTCCCAATGCTTCCTATAAATTGATAAATGAGCATCTTTTCTATATTCTGAGAGTTGAGTTATGTTAAGTAGTTGGATATTTAACCCTTTTGTTGCTAGATTTTGAACTGCATCTTCTACCAATTTCATCATAACTGGGTCTGATCCACTTCCCCAGTAATTTTCTCTCTTGATTGGCTCTGTTTCATTGTAACAATTTTGTCCGTCTGCCCCTCCCCATTCTTGGCTCCTGCGTAGTTAGAATTTAGAAAATGGATATCGGCAGTTAGTAAGTTGCAACTACGAACAAACAATTTTTTTGCTCCCTCCTATTCTTCTAATTAGTCCCATTTGACTTTTCACCAATATTTAGGTGGATCAAATGAGACCACTTAAAAAGGAGAGAGAAAGGATAATAAGTGAATTGTTAGTGGATTTTCATTAGATTTATTGTAATAAGGCAGTGTGAGTAAGGATAATAAAGTGAAAAATACATACTATAAATAGAAATGAGACTAATAGAGTGACTTAACCGTATTTAGAAATGGGATTAATAGGCAGAATAGGAGGTAGTATTTTTTTGACCCCTATAAGATTATGACACTGTCTCCCTTTTGTTCGTAGTTATTAAATGCAAACAAATAATTTTAACTTTTTTGACTAATTTTTTTGTTCGCTGTTAATAACTGCCAACATACATGACCTTAGACTCGAACATAAATACGATTATTTTTGAAATTAAATTTACCTAAAACTCATTTTTTCATTTTTATTGTTAAAATTGCTTATTTATTTAAAATTTTCGGTTGATATGGTATGAAACATTTTACTTGCTTTAGGCATTGGGTACATAAATAATATAATGGGTTTTCCGGCTCATACCAGCCCAGCCCACTCTACCCCCACACTTGCCCATCCATACTTGTTGGCCCCACCGGCCTTTTCTAATTAACATGTCACTATCGGTAGTAATCTTAAAAAAATAGAGAGATATTATGAGAATCTATAAGTAAATAACAGTTATTTAAAAAATAGTAAATCACGCTTATGTGTCCTAATTTTATAGGAGGGGTTTTGAGAATTTATTTTATTTTATTTTTCTTATTTTAATTATTTCAATAGTATTTTTTTTTTCTTTTTATGGTTATTTGCAAATAACCGTTAGCCATAATATACCTTTCATGGGTAGGAGCCATGCTAATCCAAAACATCTGAGTTTTAGAATGGTTAACGTGGATCTCCAACCAATCTGACCAAGTTTTCAAAGCCATTTCAAAAGCTTTCAACATTTCAATTGTCTTATAGGTTCCATCTGGACTTTCAAATGCTCCCCATCTACAATATTTTAAGTAAACAAATTGACACAATTATTTAAATAGTAAAATTCAACATCAAATTAATTAATAGTCAATTTTAATATCTTAAGTTCCTATGTATTTATTGAATTAACACTAATATATTGGAATTATTTTTGTTAATATTCTGTAGTTTTATTGATGAATTCAATTAGTTGAAAATAAATTAATTTAGTAATAGTCAAACGACAAAAACGAAGTACAAAATGATAGAATTTAGAAAATGGGCCTGGGCAACCCAAACAAGGAGGAACAGAAGTAGTCCACTTATAAATCCAAAGGAGCTTCACTACTAAAACCAATTGGTAATAATAGGAGTTACTCCTTGAGTATATAAAGTGAATAAGTGATGTATACTCTTCTCTTTCTCCGATATGGGACAACTCACATATGGATAACATATGGACACTTCAACACAAAAAATGCTCACTTTTTGTTTGTAATCATCTAAATAACTCCATCATTATAAATTCAATTTTACTAGTATATTATTGGATGATCCTAATATACCAAGCAATATGGAGTAATTTATTGGTCATAGATTTGTGGGCTTAAACAAGTTTTGACTTTTGAATACTCAATTAGTAGAATATTACCAAGTAATTAACTATATAGCTAATTTGTGAAAAATTGTCTCTCGAGTGCAACGACTTTAAAAGTATGAGTTTATATTATCACAGGAGTAATATATATAAGATGACCTATTTCGTCAAGAGATCAATTTAACCCATATTAGGCCGTGACAATTTATCACATAATCACACTATGGCCCACTCGTGTGAACACGGGACATCCGACTCGGGCCCACAAACCCACGGGTCAAGAGCGTTGACTTGCATATGGTGATGATCATTGTTTCCCAAAACCATATGGTAGTAGGAAGATTAGCTCACCCAATATATATGTAAGTCCACATCACATTATTTTATCGATGTGAGATTTTGTCTCACATGTGAAGCATTTCCAACAACCCAAACCTAAGCTGATGTTTGAGGCTTCATGAAGATATGTTTTATACTCTAACGCACCCCCTTAAACGAGACCAATTTTGGCTAGAGTGTTGATGAAACATAGACCCTTGTTGTTGAGATTCGAACCCATAACCTTTGTAGTACGTTGGTTTCTAATATCTTGTTAAGACACCAATTCAACCAAAAGTTTAAACTGATAGTCATGGCCGTCTTGTTCATTTTCTTCATTACTACCTCTTATTCATCTAAAAATGTCTCATTTACTTTTGGGACACTATTTATCTATCACTCTTAAATTGCATTTTATTATTAATCTATAAGTTAAAGATTATTAATATCAATTTTTTATAATTTTTAATTACACATAACTTGATATATTAAGGATCGAATAAGTGCATTGGATAGAGTGCATAAAGTAAATGAGACATTTTAAATGAATAGGAGGGAGTATTATTTAAACTACTTTATAAAATAAGCACTAAAAACTCATAATTCTTACCCAAAAATGTAAGTTATATATAAATTTAATTCAAATTAATCACTTATATTCATAAAAATAAGTTTTTTGGGCTCTAAAAAACACGGGGCCCTGGACGGTAGCCCGCTTTGCTCTTGTTAATCGACGGCCCTACTGATAGTGGAGACTTAGTAATATGTTAGATACTCAAACATATTTGACCCATATAAAGAGCACGTCTTACACTCTTTCTCATACGAGAATTTATGTATTTAATTAGATTAAAATTTAAAGAGAGAGGAAAAGGGAAGGGAACAATACAAGGGAAAAAGGGGAGTTACTTACAGGACATTGACGAGAGGCATTCTCCACCACAAATAAGAGTTAAAAATAAGGTAGTCGGCGTTTGTCCAATGTTTAGCATGCTTTTCAATTGCTTGAGTTCTCACTATTCTCTCCGACACCGGCACACTGTGTTTTATTGGGTCATCTGCATTTGACTCTACTAATAGTGGAGCCCAATAGAACTCTATTGTTGCATTGTATTCCTTCATTTTCAAACAAATAACATACTTCAAATTAATCGATATTATGTTTGGGAATGATGATTTTATTTGTACATATGAATTGACTTAAATTTAGTATTTGACAAATAATAAGAATTTAAATTTAGATTTGAGTTAAATCCACCAATGTTATAAAAGTAGTTAATTAATATGAGGATTTGAGAATGACACCCCAATCCTTATCATTCTCAAATTCTTCATTATAATTTCATAATTAAAATCCACATTTTAAAATAAAATGCGTGTTCACAAATGCATCCTAAAGTAAATCCCAAAGTATTTTAAAAGTAAATGGTATGCTTGGTAAAATGGTAAATGCATGTTGGCTCAAGTTGTCGGCCAAGCTATTGGTTGGTTGATTAGGTAAAAATATTGATTAATAAGTCAAATTTATGGAGGTATTAAGTTATTATTAAGTTATTAACTCTTGGTTGTTGACAGTTTATTTAAGGAAAAATTACCTAGAATAATTTAACTTATTCTTGATTTTTCTACAATAATCTCACCTATTGAGTAACCATGAATAATCCCAACTTTGAAGGGTATTTTCCTAGAAGCAAACCTGGTGACCGAAGGACTTGTTATAACAAGTTTTATTTTTTAAAAGAACCTTAAAGTAAAATAAAATGTCAAAAAAATGTTAAAAATATATTCAAAAAAATTTATGATTTTTTTTTATTTAGAATTTTTAATGTAAATTTTTAAATTTTTCACTAGTTTTAAATTTCTTTTCAGTTTACTTTTTTTTGGTGAATTACCTACTATAACTGGTCATCAGGTTACCCATGTTTTTATTCTAGGAAAATACCCCTTAAAGTTAAGATTATTTATGGTTAATCAATAGATGAGATTATTGAAGGGAAATTATAAAAATGTTAGATTATTATAGATAATTTTTCCTTTATTTAATAACTTTTTGATTTCACCTTAAAGCTAGCTTTCAATTGTTTTAAAATCCATCTACAGGGGCGGTTCTAAGAGGGTTCGAGGTGCACAACCGTACAGGGCCCCAAAATTTAAAAGGCCCCATATAAAAAAAATCATATCGAATAACATATTAATAAGGTAGTGTAGTTGGTGAGAGCTTTAATACACATATAAATGGTCATGAGATCAAATTTTATTAATTACATTTTTTCTCTCCTTTCTTCTATCTATTCAATGCATTCATTTTTTAACCTCTAACATCTTCTCTTACATCATTTATTTTTCACCCATTCATTAAACATCAATAATCACTAAAACTAATCAACATTTTATTTCTTAATTTTTCATTCTTTTAAATTATACACTTTTTTTTTATTTTCGATTGATCCATTACTTTTTTTTTCTTCCTTCTTAATATTAGAGATGAATATTTAATTCTTAACAAATTAATTTAAGTTATTTTTATAAAATTAATATTAACATAGCGTTGAGTTTTTATTTTAGTTTAAGAAATTCTCTTTTCAATTACAAAAGGCCCTGAGATTAGAAATTTATAAAAAAATAAACCAGGCCTCGGAATACTTTGCTCCGCCCCTGACCATCTACAGAATATTTTTTTTACTTTTTGACCAAGCCAATGGCATATCCAGAAGTACCTATAGATATCAAGGAAAAACTTGTTTATCCGATCCATTGGATGTAAACTACTCACCTAAGGTAATATTGATGATATAAAAATTAATTATATTTATTATTTACCAATTACTTGCAACATAGTTGACTGTGGTACTATTCATCACGCAAATTGACTTTTATATTATCGGTAATTTAAAAGTTATAACATAGTCATATGAGATCTTATTTGAATTGTCTCGATTTAAAGTTTATTAATTTTGAGTTTTTATAGTTTTTCGATATGTATAAACAGATATATTAAAGATTGAATTCGTACATTAGGAAGTGTGAAAAAGTAAATGGTGCAACTAATATGAAACGGAGAAAGTACTAGCTAACTATTAAAAGTATGTACAATTATTTATCAACTAATTAGCTAATACACGTACAAAATAGACGTAGCTAAACTCATATCAGTTGTTTATTTGTTACAATTAATTAATAATACCCCAATTTAAAAAATTAGAGGCTTTAAGTTCCAACAAATCTAGCTAGACTACATTCATAAATGCACCATTAATTATTCTTGTTAACTAGTATTGGGGACTGCATTTTTTGCACATAGCTTATTAATTACTCCTATTATTTCGGAAAAGATTTGCTGAGTACGTGCAATGGACTAGTAACATGAATTATTTTTTATATCATCATAAAGTTAATATTAATCTATTCTTTTAGCTATTTAAAGGACAACATTCGAAAATATAATTATACTACCTCCTATTCAACCCAAATGATCCATTTAGTTTTTTGGACTATTCACTTATCACTCTTAATTTGTATGTTACTCTTATTCTATAAGTTAAAACATAGTCATGTGGAATCTTGTTTGATTCGTCTCAATACAAGAATTATTAATATCAAATTTTTATATTTTTTAAGAATAATTTGAACTATTAAGAGTTAAAATATTGTCTCAGCAAGTGTGAAAAAGCTAAATGAGAGATTTAGGTTGAATAAGAGGGAGTACTAAAGTTAGTTTTAGCTTTTAGTAATTTCAGTAGTTAAATATTAAATGAAATAATTTAACATTATAATGCAATCAAATCAATAATTTTTATCCAAAAATATGTAATTAAAATATCTGCCTATTTCGCAACGACTTTAAACTAAAAAAATTAACTAATAAATGTCCATTTTAAATTTCAAATAAAATAAAACAATCGATTTCTAGTATATTCTAATTATTGTTAGTAATCCATATCATTTTTCCCTTAGCGATAATAATTTAAGATCCTATTAAAAATTTATTATTTCGTTTTAATATAAAGGTACGAATGGTATAAATATAAATATATATTAATACGTATAACACACATGTATATATATATACGTGCTTACCATGGCCGTGAAGGTGAACAAGGAGCCATTGATGTTTAAAGATTTGAGAGGAGGAGGAATAGAGGAGTCCACTAAACAAAGCAAAGAGATCCATTGCTCTCTATTCAAAGAATCTCCAACAAAAACAGTTCTTTTGTTTCTTAGCTTCTCCAATAATGTTGTCGCATTGAACCTTCATGTAAAACATAGTTTCTTCATCATTATAATTTTTTTTAGGGAAAAGTGTCAAAAAGTACCTAGTAAATTTTTTTTTCAAAAAAGTACCTAATAAAATTTTTTTTTCCAAAAAGTACCTAACAAAAAATTTTCTTTGCAAAAGAGTACCAACTAACGGTTGGAGTTAAGTTTTCCATTATCTTTTTTTTACCATCTTTAAAAAGTACCTAATAAAAAATTTATTTTCAAAAGAGTACCAAGAACACAACATAATCATCTAATACAAAAACAATATAACGTATAACTCTAAGAACATAATCCAAAAAAAAGTTCACACATCATTCAATACAAACACAATAATAAAAATAATAATAATAATAATAATAATAATTAATAATAATAATAATAATAATGATAATAATAATGAAAAAGTGTCAAAAATCACCTAATAATTTTTTTTTAATAAATGGTTAACTTAACACCAACCGTTACTTGCTCTAGGTTTGTTTTGGATAATGTTCTTATGTTGTGTTTGTATGGATGATGTGTGAACTTTTCATGGACGATGCTGTTAGAGTTATATATTATGTTGTGTTTGTATTGAATAATTATGTTGTGTTCTTGGTACTTTTTTGAAAAAAAAAATTTTATTAGGTACTTTTTTGAAAAGAAAATTTTTATTAGGTACTTCTTAAAAATGGGCAAACAAAGATAACGGAAAAGTTAACCCCAACCGTGAGTTGGTACTCTTTTGTAAAAATAAATTTTTATTAGGTATTTTTTGGAAAATTTTTTTTATTAGGTAATTTTTTGAAAAAAAAATTTTTAATAGGTACTTTTTGACATTTTTTCTTTTTTTTTATGAAAAAGCTTATTTTACCGTTTATTTCCCATGTTAGGCCCCTGTGTCGTTGCACAGTTTGCACAGACCAATAGTCGGCCTGGTAAGAGGGTCGGGCCGAGTAACATTGAATCATAATGTAATTTTCTTAATTGTACATATTTAATTATATGTTGAAAATTGAGATTTATAATTGAAATAATTTGAATAAAATGTCGTAAAAATCAAAATTCAAATAATTACAATATTATTTTAAAGGGTAACTATATATGGCTTAGAATTTTTAGATATTATGGCCTAGAATAAAAAGTCGTAAAAATTTGAGATATTAAGACTCAAAATTTACTTTGAAAATTGTAAAAAGTAAAAGGGAATTTTTTAGAATCTTTAGAAACTCAAAATTGATCAAATTTTTGACTTAAGTTGAATAAATTCATATCCACTAAAACTGTCCAGGTATCCATAGCAAAATGTCAAATATATTAGGTTAATTAAGTCCTTTATTATCTACTCTAATTATGGCTTAGAATTTTAGGATGGGAGTTGGTAAATTTGTTGATAAGAAGTCAATGTATTGCATGATTCTTGGAATATATAGGACACTTATATTTGTCAAAATATACTAACTCTATTTTCATTAGTTCTTCCTATTTTACTTTTCTTCAGATTTTAATATTAACAAAAGTCAAATAATTTAAATTGTGAGTTTTAAAAAATTATAAAAATATTTAAAAGTATATATATTAAGACTAATCTATCAAGATCACACACGAATATGTTTTTTCATATAGATCAATGAGAAATCATAGTTAAAGTTTGACACTAAAATTCGTAAATTTTATTTGTAAAAAAAACATAAAATCGGGGAGAATATAAAATATCAAGGATCTAACTCAATTTTTAGTTTAATTTGCCAAAATTTCAAATTCCAAGTTTAAAGCTGCTAGCAAGAGAATTAAATTATGCATAACAACTGAAATTCTAGAAAGTAACCACTTTTGAAAATTAATTAATACTCCAAATCAGAAGGTCTCCTGAGAGACCGTCTATAGCAAAGAAGCTAAGGCTCTCTAAAACAGCTCATCTCAATGTTTAAATGCAGTTTTTATTATTTTCATTTAAAATATTGAAAATGAGAAACTGATTTTATAATTTGGCTGATCCAAAACGAGTGTGTTCTATAGCAAAGATTGTTTACAATAAGAATTTATGTTAATAATTTATTGATTCTAATAATGCAAGGGTTCAGTAGTCCTGCGATCTGCATGTGGAAAATTGGACACTATAATTAAGCTTTGGGGATGCCACCATAAGTCCATGATACTCCACAAATACTTATATCATTTAGATTTTTCACGCTATTTAATAATTTAATTTTTAACATTTATAATTATCTTTAATAAAAAATTTAAAAAGTTAGATATTTATAATTTTTGCATTTAAACAGATCAAACAAAATCTGACTTGACTATATACGGTTTAACTAATAAGTTTAAAACTACTCACAAATTTATGGGTAAAATTGCAACTAATGTGGAACGGAGAAAGTATCAAAAAGTATTGTTTCCGTTTTTATACTTGCACTTAAATATTTTTTACGCAGTTTAATGCATTGTCGATTTGTTTAAGTTTAGAGAAATACCCAAATAAAAATTATAAAAATCTTATATTATGAAAATATGGGACGGCATACACCAATAAAACAGTAAGATCTTACATGACTATGTTTTTTCACGTATAATATTCGTACCATGTAAAATAACATAAAATGATAAATAGTGTAAAAGTTAGTTTTGTGAAAGTAAAAAGATAAAGGATACGTTTCACCATAACATTTTTGGAGAGAAGAAAAATGAAGAGAACGAGAATAGGGAAAGAGAAATGAAGGAAACATAAATACAAGGAAATTAAAGAAAAAGAAATAGAAGAAAGGTGAGAGTTTTTCCTTCATATATTTAAAAACTTCAAGATATCGAAATCTGTTAAAAAATTATTCAACTAACTATTCTAAATTCATCCCCTACAAATTTCATTCCTCTCATTATATTATCCAAAAAGGATCTTTCATTTAAACAAATTTCACCCATTTCTTTTCCTTCATTTCCTTAAATTCAAACACACTCCTAATACGTTATCTTTTATATGTAAAAAATCATAATGCGGAATTCAATTTGAGTTTAATTTGGTGAATACTAAATTTGTATTAATTATTCAATGAGAGAAACACCTCTATTTGTACATGATCATCTAATAAGGAAACTAAAATTTACGGAATATTAAAATATTGGAAACAAAATAAGAATAATATAAAATATAAAATAAAATATTCTACTAATATTCTGCTAATATTATTTTTTCCTACATTGTATTAAAAATAGAAATTAAAATTGTTATGAGCTTTATTAATTTATAATTTTGTTATTTTGGACAAACTTTGATTAAGAAACTTCTAGTAATATTTATGTATCTCTATTTAATTTTTAGACCAATTTGTTTTCTAAACAATAAGAAATTTTTTCCATAAATAAAAATATTTTAAAGGGAACCACTAAAAAAATCTAAAATAAAATAGGTAATCAACATTTTAAAACAAATATATTAATATTTTATTTATGGACTGCACATTTTTAGGATCGCATTCTCAGCAAACAATACAAATCCCAATCAATTGCATGTTGAGGTGAGTTTTGGATTCGGGTGGTCTGCTACGTTGGGGAGCTGGCGGAATCATATAGAAGTAGTTGACTTGTGTATGTGATATCTAACTAACACATAAATAAATTACATATAGGCCACTATTGAGGCATTTACAATGCAGCTCGTCTTTTTGAAACACGTATCTCAATCTTAATTTATTAAAGATTAATGTCTAATCGTAATTTTAATGTTTATTTATATTATTCTTAATGTTTACTTAGCGTAATCTCAATTTATGTTTACAATGTTACTTATTACTATTATAATAATATGTTTTTGGTATGTAGTAGTTAATAACAAAATATTTCAAGGATTGTATTATTTTGGTTTGTTATAAATATAAAAAGATGGTCTCGATTCTATGATGTTTAATTAATTAATTTTATTTAGGTTTCACATTTGCAGAGATAATATTTTAACTTTTAAATGTGATATGAAGGAAAATACCATCATCCAAAGCCCGTTTAAGACGGTTAAAAGAAGTGAGTTATTTTTTGGAAAAAAATAGATATTTAAAAATAAATAAAGAGAAGAATAAATTATGTAGATGAAAGTAAAAGATAATTAAAAAGTATATATGAGATTAAAAATAATAGTTAATAATGTAAAATGAAAAGGACAATGTAAAAATTTTTTACATATTAATTGCTAAAAAAAAGTAAAAGATTAAAAATTAGAAGGTAAAACTAATTAAAAATAATTTATTTTTGCTTTTAATTTTTATGTAAAAGGACGTAATTTATTTTATATGGAGTATTAAATTTCTAGAAAACAAATCCAATTAATAGTAAGATCTCACAAGTCACAACCATAATCCCTAAGATATCTCTTAATTAATCTCAAATAATCAAGAAAAAAAATCTTAAATGAGCTTGTCTCATTATGAAATTATTTTTATTGTAGTGGCTGATATTAGACGCTATTTATTATTCAACCTTATTTCATACATTAGAGCTAATGAGTAAGAAAAAACATGGTCAAGTGTTGGCGATTTTATTTGAATCAAAGAATTTTTTTTTTTATAATTTTTAGATGTGCATACTTGACATATAAATAATCAAAATAACACCTAGATCGCATAAAAGTCAAATATAGTAAGTATAGTAGAACAAAGGAAGTATATATTTAGGGTAAATTAGAAAAATAAGCTAATTATATGTGCCTATCTTATGGTGAGACGGTCTCATACAAAACTGAGTTAAATAAAAACACAAATTCTTACTTGAGACCGTCTTTTGTAAAGACGACTCTCAAAAGACCAGTCTAATTTCAAATATATATTATTATAACTCTAAATATAGATTTGGGGTGGACTTTTGAAAGTTGTCTTTACAAAAGCTAAAAACGAGCAAGAGAGAAGATGGGTACCTTGGAAGATCACAATGATGAGGTTGCCATCTCCATTTCTGAAAACTCAAATCTTTACGTCCAAACTTGTGACAAGCCAATTGATCGGACATAAAAGTACACTGATTTTCCTTATACAAAGGGTATAATGTTCCATTATCATAAACCCATTTCCCATTAAAATAATCACATTTATTCTCCACCATTTTTACATTTTGTTTTAATGGTGGTGAAGGTGTGAATGATGGGGATGATCCATTATTGTCTTGAGAGAAGTAAAGAAGAGAAATAAGAAGAGTAAGGAGTATGATTGTGAGGATTTGAAAGCTGTTTCGAATTCCCCATGTTGATGAAGATGATAAAATGATAGTGTTATTGTTTGGGTTTACTTGGGTTGATGACTTTACCATTTTTGTTGAATATGAATATGATGATCATGTAATTGTAAGAAATGTTTATTAAGGTGTTTAATGTTTTCTTTCCCCAAGCCTAAAAGTTAGGGAGATGATTCCTTAATTTAATGGGTTAGTTTTGTATGTGGTTTTGGTGTGTATATAAAACTAGATTAGTTGACCATAACATTATAATACTCCTACTACTACTTTATGTTTCTTCACAAATTCTTGTAGAGATGGAGATATGGTTTTTTGTTTATTAAGTTTTAATGGGTTAGGTCGGACATATGTTTTCAAAAAGATGGTTTTTTTGGAGACCGGTTTATGTTTCTTTAGGAAAATATGTGAGGGTTTTATTAGATGTCCATTTGGGTGTTTAGATTGATTTCGAGTATGATATTTTGTGTTGTGTTAGTTTTGATATTTGTGTATATATAAATTTTTTGACAATCTGATTATGATTGTTATTTCAGATCGAGTCAGGTCATATTTAGTTTTGATTATTGGAATAATTTTGGACTATTATAGTGAAAGGACAAGTGTTAGGGTAGATTTGGAGTTTCTAGTTTTCAAAGTGATCGTATATACTAGTCCTATACGGTCTATTTGTTAATCGATATCAAAAGGTGTGAATGGTAATGGAAAGTTAGTATAATTTTTACAGATTTATCTCTTCAAAAATTTAATGATCATGCTTATTCTCCTTGAATAATCTCATTTATTTCATAAAAGTTATTCTAATGTATTACCATTATTTGAACATGTGGTATTAGAATATGGTAATAAAAATTTGTAAATAAAAAAACTTTTTTATAATCAAGTTTTCATTTTCATAGGAATGATATGATATATAAATCATGAAAATTGACTCTACAGTTTATTTCCATTACCATTAATTGGTATCGTTAACCAAACGGGCAGTTGTAGTTTACCAATACAAGATCGTCTCTAGCTAGCATGAATAAGGTACTGTATATGCTGGTATTAATAATTGGACTCTAAAAAAGACAAAATAAATTTATAATGGAAGATCTGATTCAAATTATAGTTCCTTCTATGTAAACAAAGATTCCAATAATTGAGCTAAAGAAGTGAGCAAATAATATAAGTATACCGTATCTTAGTGAAATGGTTTTAAGTTCCGAAAATTGGCTGTAAAAAATAATCTTCATGTTTTGATATTCTTGTTGGATTTTGTTCAAGATTTAAAGACTTATCTTTTAGGTAAGAAGGCAACTATAGTCTTTAAAGAGATTGAGAATAAATAAGAGGAGAAATTACCTAGAATAACGTTTTTATGATTATCCTACAATATCATACCTATTGATTAATTGTGAATAATCTCAATTTTAAGGGGTATTTGTCTAGTGTAAATTTGGGTGACCCGATGACCTATTGATTAAAAATTTATATAAAAAATTCTGCATAATAGAAAAAATCATAAATTTTTTTAAATATTTTTTAAATATTTTTTTCGACATTTTATTTTAATTTATCTTTTTTTAAAAATAAAACTTGTTATAGCAGGTCATTCGGTTACCGAGTTTACTCTAGGTAAATACCCCTTAAAATTAAGATTATTCATGGTTAAGGAATTATTATATGAAAATAAAATTAGGTATAAACATTAATAAAGTATGCGGTCGGAAAACAAGTAAGGGTACATATTATTTTTCTACCATAGCAAATAATTAAAAACATACGAAAAAGAAAAATGTAACCAGTATAATAAAACGGAGTAATCGTTTTTTAAAATAAAAACCTACTGTATCCCATGTCATTAGTTAAGTTTTTGGTGTTCTTGTATACTCTTTGGATATGTTCTCTTCGTCTGATTTGATTAAATATGATCTGAATTTATTTAGTTTAATCTGATCTAACCTGAATCTTTCTGATTGAATATAGTCTAATTAAAGTTATTCCAACAATTTATTACTATGTTATTCAATGATAAATAATTATTACTATTATTATTATTATTATTATTATTATTATTATTATTATTATTATTATTAATTTACTTGTTGTAAAAACTATGGGGTAGAGAGTACGGATAAATATGAGTTGGATTTGGGTCAGATCTAGCAAGATCCAGGTCTAGTCTCTAATTTTTTTTATTAGATCTGAATCTAAAGACTATAGACCTAGATACAACCGCTCCCTTAGGGTTCAAAAGTAGATAGATTCAAATCCTTAATTTGGATCAGATTGGTCTAATCCCTTAGTGTCTAAGACATTACCCATCCCTAGAAGAGTGAGTAACAACTCCTGAAATCTTACACTTTAGTTTATAATACACTTCCAATAATAAGTACTTTTTAAAAATAAAAATCAGAAGTTTCATTCTTTTTTCATGTTTAGTTTCTTGATATACAATTAGACATGTAATAAAAATAATATAATTCAACAAGATTTGAGGGAGGGGCTTATAGATTGCATACAATTTGTGCATACGAAAGCTCCTCCAATATGTGTCAATCTTAATTTGAAAGACAAAAACATAAAAAAAATGTTAAAAATAAACCACTTTGTTGCTTGATTAGTTGAAAATAAATTAAACTATTGTTTATTTTTAAATAAATTCACTTATTCGGTATAATTGCTGAAAATAAACCCATCTATTATTTATTCGAATTATAAAGAAACTTTGAAGATGCTTATAAATAATAGATGGATTTATATTTTAGCAAACGTACCCAATAAATGAGTTTATTTAAAATTAAATAATACATATATTTATTTTCAACAGATCAAGCAAAAATTGATTTATTAATAACAATTTTGGAAAAAAAATGTCATAGTGAATTAGTAAAAAGAAAAGTAAAAAGAATTTCATTCCAAGTATCGGGGACACCAGGAAGACACCAATGAATACAATCCGCATATCCAGCGGGATTTGATAATTGATGTTGTGTGAGAGGTTCCCACTGCCTTCGATGAATTGATGGGTGAGCATCCTTTCTATATTCGGAAAGTTGGGTTATGTTTATTAATTGTATATTAACCCCCTTTTTCTTTAGAGTTTCTATTTCTGTCTCCACTAATCTCATCATATTTGGGTCTGATCCACTTCCCCAGTAGTCTTTCTTCTTTATGGGCTCTGTTTCGTTGTAGCAATTCGGCCCATTTTCTCCTCCCCATTCCTCACTCCTGAAATAGTCAACAAAATTTTTGGTAAGTCACTGTCTCTCTGAAAGACAATTTTTAATTTAAGTCGGGCTATTATATAATTGTAAGTAGGCATAAGAATGATGTAAGTAGACATTTAAGATATTAAAAGTAGACATTAAGGATATAATAATTAAGCATTAAGGATTATGTAAGTAGGCATTAAGAATACGATAATTAGACATTAATCTTTAATGAGCTGGGCTTGAGATACATCTCTCAAAGAGACAATCTTTCAAGAGACTAGCTGAATAGTCAAAGTCTGATCAGATGTCGATCTATTTTATCGATTTACTACAATAATATTAATTTTTAGTGACATATATTTAGTAACATTGAAAAATATGTTACTAATTTGAAGTATATTTTAAGTTTTATAATTGTTAGTTTTATTTTGAATTTTATATAAAGTGATTTAGTGATACTTTATTTTGCTTTTTGCTTTTTGTGATATATGCAACTGGACAACAACTTATAGAGGCATTTATGAAAAATGACACTAGATTTAATGTCGATTGTCACGAAAAGTTTTAGTGTGCTTTTTTATTTTGGTGCTAAAATAAATGTCACTAAAGAGACTGTATATACAATTTAAAATAGTGACATTTAAATCAAACATTACTAAATATATCCCACAAAAAATGTGTTATGTTGTAATGGTTATCAGTTCTTAAAGAAAATCCGTTCGGTTTTAATATAGTGTAAACTACTAAAACATTCATAACATACTAAGATATTCGGATTTTCAGATTTAATATCTGAATTTAAAGGCCTCTAATCATATCCAAAAATAGAAACCAAATATTACTTTTGTTAATTTTCCTACAATAATAACAACTATTGATTAACTATGAATAATACCAACTTAGAGGGGTATTTTCCTAGAATAATACCAACTTTAATATATTAGCTAATATACCAATTTTTTTGGCTTATAATCACTTATACTTTGATTTTTAACATGCTAGGGATTTTCTAAGAAAACAGCTCTTTAAGTTTATATTATTCATGGTGAATCAGTAGTTGGTATTATTGTAGGAAAATTAACAAAAAATTGTATTATTCACGATAATTTTTGCAAATAAAAATTACTTATACTTATACCTTTCATGGGTAGGTGACATACTCATCCAAAAGATTTGAGTTCTAGAATGATTGACATGGATCTCTAACCAATCAGACCATGTTCTCAACGCCAATTCATAACTTCTTAACATTTCTACCTCTTTGTAAATTCCATCCGGCCTTTCAAAGTTTCCCCACCTAAAATACAATATACTCATAATCATTTAAAATTACATCATTTACAAATAATTTTGCTTGTATTCATCTAACTAAAATCAGGTGCTTTCTTAAGAGACCGTCTTTTGTAAAGACGACTCTCAACAGTCCAACTCAAATCTATATTTAGAGTTGTAACAATATATATTTAGAATTGGACTGGGCTTTTGAGAGCCGTCTTTACAAACGACGGTCTCAAGTAAGAATTTGTGAACTAAAATATACTCATAATCTGTTGGGGAATAAAATATAAGGCCACAGGTATTTAGATTAAAAATAATAAACTCATGAGATCACATTATCTAAAGACACTTAAAACAATAAAGTGGATAAAATTGTAACACGGAACAAAGGGTTGCACCACGTGGCATGCATGTGAGGCACCACGTGGCTTGCATGTATTGACACATGTCGAGGAGTGAGATGCCCTATGTGGCACCTCATGTGATGTTTTGGCTATAAAAGGCCTTTGGGCCGTGGGAAGTAGGGGATCAAGAAAGAGAGCCTTCATTTATTAAAAATTATCTTGTCTCAATATTATTATATTAATTAATTATAAAATTCGAGTATATTATTTAAGGGTCTCGATCTCTCTAGAAATATTATTCTAAGCTTATACATGGGTGTTGATCAATCGAGATAATAATTCCTAAGTAGTAATACATCTTATCGCCACTGGGCACTCGGAAGGACCTATTAGGCAAATTTACTCATCACATTGCTAACTTGGGCGTCGGAGGCACCGCCCCCGGGACCACCCAGGGTTGTTGGTATTTATTTTCAGGTAGTCTATGGCTTTCCGATCAAGCTCTGTTTGACCACCGCGTACACTCAAAAACACTCGTGTATTTGATAAGCTTTCCATTTTTTTACCGGAACATAATCTATAGTTTGAGTTCACTAAATTACTCAGTTTTGGAGTATATAAGATATATTTGGGCCGCCTTAATCATTGGTTTAAGAATAGTTTACTAGGAATATATGCTTTGAGTTCACTTAATTATTCATTGTTAGACTACATAATATTAATATACTAGTATAGAATCCCGTGCAATGCACGATTTTTTTAATATATATATATATTAATATAAAAATTTTAGTTTTTATTAATGATTCAACTGCGTATTATCTTTATCTTATTCAAATATTTTTATTCAAATATAGTTATCAGTATAATAATAATATTACAATTATTAACTGAATTAATTATTTGCTAAAAAATAAACTGACTAATAAAAGAGATTAGTAAATTTAGAAAACAAATATGTATTGCAGGTTAGCAAATGGCGAGTATATATAATATATATAGTGTATTTTAATATCAAAATGGGATGAATGGAAAGCAATCGTCCTTTAGTAGTTTAATGGACTGAATCAAATATCAAATTAAATTAAAAGATGGTATAAATATGTTGTTCTCTAATTTCTTTTATTTCTATAAAATTCTGAATATCCTATATAAAATATTCTAATTTAATTTTTTTTTCAAGTTTCTGGGTAAGTAATTGCATTAAAAGATGCTATTATTATATTTTTTCTTAATTTCTAATTAAAAATTTATGTATATCATGTAAATGATTTTTACTTTATTTCGTTTTTAAGTTTTTCTGTCAATATATTTACAAATAAGAATATAAGATTAAAGGAAATTCACATAGTTTGATATGAAATATAATATTCTTGATTAAAGGTAATTGATTTACATTCAATAATAAATAGAATTATTATCAAGCATAATTTAAATATTGACAATATATATCAAACTGTTTGTTTCCTATTAAAATTGTAAGTCAATAGTAAGAATTACTATATTAGATAGGTCAATCAATTTTAATTAGTCAATCTTAATTCTCGAATTAGAAAACTACACTTCGCAGAAGCTTTAGAATGGTGACATTTGACATTTTATAATCTTTTTAATAGATATATTATGATTATGATTATGATTATGATTATGATTATGATTTTAGAGTCTTCACTGTCGACTGAGTAATAATTTATTACGGTATACTTTACTAAATTATTCATTGTATTATCTTACGATATTTTACTACAGTATTCATTGCAATATTTTAGTGTATTTCATTAAACTATCAATTGATATGCAGTATTTTGGAAAAATTGACATTAATAATTTAATATTTTACTCATTCGCAGTGAATAATCTTATCTTTATATTATTTTTTAATAACCTAACATTTGCCCTTAGTTTTCTATGAATATTTCAACTTTTGTTTTAGTTTGCTAACAACATACCCTATTTGTACGTATTAATAGTATTTTGGTATGTTGTGGGCAAATTTATGACAATGGTTAGATTATTAAAAAATAATCCAAAGATGAAATTATTTATAGCAGATTGGTGAAAGACTGAATTATTAATGTCAATTTTTTTCTACTAGTTTGTTGTTTGATTGAAGAAAATGACGGAAGAGGTACTTACAAAACTTTAAGGAAGGGTCTTCTCCACCATAAATAAGAGTCAAAAATAAGGAAGTCAGCGTGAGTCCAATGTTTAGCATGCTTCTCAATGGCTTGGGTTCTAACGGTTCTTTCCGTTACTCTATGCATTACTGGATCGTCTGAATTTGACTCTACCAATAGTGGAGCCCAATAGAACTCTATTGTTGCATTGTATTCCTTCATTTTTCAACATTTTTTTCTTTTTATTAGGATAATATGTCATCACAAATATTGCATTAGTTGAAAATATTTGATACAAAATAAAATTTCACAATGTGCTACTAAATTAAAATGTAATTTAAAGATTACTTGAAATTTTACAATGTGAGAGTTTTTGAGATAAATGTCATAATTTCAATGGGACAGACGATGTACTACTCTATATGTCCTTAATAGAGGTGTTCAAATTAAAAAAAATTGTGGAGACAAGACTCAATTTTAAACCGACTTGACACACATGATATGTAATTGAACCTATGACCCGAATGAACACCTCTAAACCCTAAGATTTCATTGCATTTTATTTTATCATATTATCTAACGCACTTATTTAACATTTTATTTTATAGATAATAAAAAACTATAAAAAGTTAATATTAATGATTCTTGCAACGAAACAATCAAGCAAAATCTCACTTTACTATATTTTAACGTATTAATGAAAAAAATGCAAATTAAGACCGATAGATGAACACTATCCAGAAAATAAGGCTTTGTTTGGATTGAGGGAAATAGAGGGAAAAGAAGAAAAGATTTGGAGGGATGGAGAATCTCTTGTTTGGATAGCAAAAAGAGAGGGATACATCCAAATCTCTCCATAAGAGGAAAGATTTGGAAGGAAAATAAAACTCCTTTCTTTCCCCTTCCCTTCCTTCCTATACAAACAATGGTGTAGTTTCCTTCCTTTTCCTCCCCTTCGTTTCCTTTCTTTTTTCTCCTAATTTGCTATCCAAACATAGTGTAAAAGTTGCAAATAGAGGTATTCATTCTGGTCATTGGGTCACGTGTTTCGAGACGATTTAAAACCATGCAAGTCTTGCGTCCAAATTAATTTTTACATGTTTCAAAATCATTTCAAAATTAGACTAAATCAGATTTACTTACAAAGTCGGATGTAAATATCGAATCATAAATCTGTTTTTAAGAAAAAACACTACTTACCAAGGCAGTGAAGACAGATAAAGAGTGAACACTATGCATAGACTTAAGGTTTGAAGGAATAGAAGAATCAAGCAAACAAATCATAGATATCCATTGCCCTCTATTCAATGAATCACCAACATACACAACTCTTTTATTCCTTATCTTTTCTAACAAAGCTATTGCATTAAACCTTAAAAGATCACAATTTTGGGGTTGCCATCTCCATTTTTGATAACCCAAATCTTTACGTCCAAATTTCTCACAAGCCAATTGATCCGACATAAAACTACACTCATTCTCCTTATACAAAGGGTATAATGTTTCATTATCATAAACCCATTTGCCTAATGAATAATCACATTTTGGGTATGTTTGTATTTCTTCTAAAGTATCCCTTTCCTTATTAGCATGGTCTTTTGTATCTTGGGAGATGTAAAGGATGGAAATAATAAGAGTTGTAAGGAGTATTGTTAGGATTTGAAAGATGGTTCTAATTGATCCCAATCTTGTTGAGTTTGATGATGAACTTAGTAATTGGGATTGGGATTGGGATGACTTACCCATTTTTTAATTTGTTCAAATAATGTTTGCATTGTGTTATAAGTTTGAGGTATTTGTTAGGGTATAATCTTAAGCTTCAAGGAAAGGTTTGGTGAAGAAATCATTATTCTTTTTGTTAATGGGGTTAGTAAATTGGGTGTATGGATTAGATACGATATATTCTAATAGGTAAAGGTAGAGGACACTCTCAGTATCCCGCACAAGGTAGGGTTTGGGGGTTTTTATTTATCCTGAAAGATGCGGACAAATCATACCTGTTCTCTCAAAGAGGGAGTAAAGAGAGATGCGTGTAGTCAAGAAACTCCCAATTGATGTCTGCGCCCAGGTTGGGTTAAACCTTAAACCTTCTGCTCTACACGCAAATGTTCTATCCAATTGATACGATATATTCTTATGATTGAAGCAAATATTAAGAAATTGATAAGGATTATTAAATTATGCCAGTATGACTGAAAGTGAACAAATAAAAGAAAATTTAGGGATAAAAATTGAAGAAAGTAATAAAAACACTACCTAAAATAAAAATGTTGTGAAGTTTACGGACCAAAATAAAAAAATATGGAATTTAGAATAGAGAGAGTATTAAATTTTTATTTATTTATACAAACAAAAAAAAAGACATGGATGGGGTAGTGTTGAGTTGAAGTATTACCTTGACGACAGCAAAATCAACCTCTTAAAAATACATTGGATTATAAGAATACTTTTAACTCTAGGTCTACCTATGTAGTATGTCAAGAAATACTAATACATTTTTAACCGGTGTAAATTAAATTTTCTGTAATGATAATAATAATAATAATGTTACATCACTACAATATAATTTGCTTTTATTGGGATGTACTTAGCGACATTAAATTTAAATATTACTATTTTAAATTTCTAATAGTACATATAGTGGATTTAGTGATATTTATTAGACTTTTTAGCAGCATAATAAAAAATCATACCAAAGCTTTTCGTGACATAGCATTTAATGATATTTCTCATAAATTTCACTACAGGCTATAGTAAAAATTACATATACCACTAAAGGCCAAATAAAGTATCACTAAATCACTTCTTAATGGAACTTAACATAAAAAATATATTTATTAACACTAAAAATATAAATAAGTGTTATTAAAATTCAATATCGCAAAAAGTTAAATTTATTGTAGTGTTTATACTCTAACGTCCTGTTTGGTAGGTGGTAATAAACGGTGGCAATGAGAATGAAAAATTAGTGTAATTTTGGTTGAAAAATCTCTTGGTTAACTTGATGGCTATGCTTGTCCAATTTCAATCATCTCAATTTCTTCATAAAATTTATTCTAATGCATTACCATTGAGAGATGTGGTATTAGGTGGTAATAAAAATTTGTAAACAGAAAAACTTTTTTGTCATCAAAGTTTCATTACCATGGGAATGATATGAAACTTTTGATGACATTTTAGAATATATCCCATTACCACACCATTTAATACCACTAACCAAACGTGCCGTAAATGCCAACTAATCTGCATTGTAGACTAAACATACTGCCAAAACATTTTTTAAATTGACATTATTAATAAACATATAGTATTTCTATTTCTTTATTTCTTTATTTACTTCAATTACAAAGATTTATAAATAGAGATACTGAAAAAAAATTGTAATATAAATTATTGTCTTTTGTTTAGAGTGGAATTAAGAGTAAACAGTGTGCACTTAAAGTAAATAAATATAGTGAAAGTTACAAATAAAACTATCATTAATATATTTGATTTGGAATTAGATCAAATATTCAAATCTCATTGTTGTGGGTGCTTGATAATTTAGCTTTTTTATTGACTTTTGAGTTGACTTTTAGCTTTTAATTGAAAAATAACTATTAAACTAGCTGAAAAACAAACTTTTAAAATGAAATTAAAAAGCTACTCATAATAAATCATTGAGTTTTGGCTTTTAATCTATGTTTTCAATTATAAACAACTAAATGACTTTTGGTTGGTCAATTATTTTTATTAAATATACGTATAACGGTTAGTTTCAATATTAGTTGTCTTATCATCTAATACGTTTCAGCCAAGAGCTTGAACTAACAATTCACCAAAAAAGCTATTTTTATGATCAAATTTCATTGTTATCTTTATTATATTGCATAAATCGATAAAAAAAACATATACACCCTCACATTCAAATTAAATGTCTCATTTATTTTTTACAACTACACGTCAATCACTTTTTAATAGTATCAATCAAATGAAATAATGTTTAATTTGTCTTGATAAAATTTTTATTAATATTGATTTTTTATAATTTTTATAAACTAAGTGCATTTTGAGATATAATTTATGATTGAAATAATTTTTCCTTTCCTTAATAATAATAATAATAATAATAATAATAATTTATCCCCTTTGCTTTCTCCACTTTCGGGGAGTTAGGCGAAGACACGCTCAATTTGTTATCAAGGGTTGCATCGTTTTCTTCGAGCAACTCAAGTAACACCAAGTCTAGGGCTTACATTTATCATAGACTAGCTTTTTGTATCCAAAAGGGTGTGGGTGCTCAGCTTGTCGCTCGACTCTCCAACTTTTTGTAATATATTTTTCTATGAAATGAAACATCGTTCATAAAAAAAGAAAATAAATAAATAAATAAATAAATAATAATAATACTAATAATAATAATAATAATAATAATAATAATAATAATAATATTGCTTTTCAATGAATCATGTCATGGAAAAGTAAAGTTGTGGTTAATTACTTGTTATAGTGGTATCCAGGCGAGTTATTGGACAGTTTGGTAAGTGAAGGCAACATGAATAGTTCCACGTTGTTTTCAGTTTCGGTAACTCCTTTTTTCTCTTTTTCTTTTTTTTTAAAAAGCAAAGTTCAATTGCTAAAAATCTTTTCTAGAAATAGAAATACTTGATTGAAATAGGCTGTTGCCTAAATTCAAAAAAAAAAAAATAAAAAAAAATAGGTTGTTGCCTTTGCAACCTTTTCAAGCAAGTGGCTCCGTTTCCTAAAGTTCTTTTCGTTTGAAATATTCCATATTAAAAAAAGAAAAATTTAATTAATATTTTTGAGATGTATTTAAAAGATAAAATATATACATGTGAGATCTAATTAAATTTATATATTTTTTAATTATATATTTTTTATTATGTGTATTTTGAAATATTAAGACTCAAATTTTACTAAAAATTATAAAAAATTAAATAAAATAAAAAACCAGAGGAAGTATGTTGTTTTGGGTCTAAGGCCCCAATATTAATTGGGCCTCCTATTTAGTCAATGATAGTCCATGGGTTGGTCAAAGCCCAATTTCAGATTACGTATTAGTCTGTTTCATCGATTATTAGTTCGACAGTCAGATCCGGTCAGCTTCATCATCAGTAGAAACTGATTACTATAAATACTCGTAAGTTTCCTAATGAAAGGGGTTTTTTTTTTCTCCCATATTCTCTCTAAGTAATTCTGTTGTCACATTTCATAATCAAACTCGTTCTGACTTAAGCATCGGAGGAGCTTTCCCGGGCGCCGCCCCCGGGTCAGTAACCTTTGTTCATTTTGTAGGTTCATTCGAAGATCTTCAACCACCTTCGACCATCTTCAACCACATTTAACCTTAAATAATTGGATTGGGCTACCCTATACTTCGACACATGACAACATCAATTACCCTTCCCCCACTTAATACAAATTGTAACTAAGTTTCATCCGAAACAGTTTGGCGCCGTCTGTGGGGAAGAGTAACACCTCACTCTGAACTTGAACTGAAAGCCATGCCTCCAAAAAGAAACACTCAGGCTCGTACCCATCAGTCGGGACCTCATCCATCTGAAGCAAATAGTTCTGGCCATGCCCACCATTCTAATCCTCCCATTGCTAATCCAAATTTTAACCCGGATCCCGTCACTCATCAAGACCTTCAAGAATTTGCAACCCTTCTCACTGCTCAACTGCAAGAAACACATCACTCAAGCCCTAAAATCAATCCCAATTAGATCTTCACCCAATGTCGAAAATGAACATATCCAACCTTCTCCTAAGAAAACACCCACAGCTATACACAAACCTACCCCCCTGAATTACTATGTTGAGGATGTGGCAGAAAGTCAGGAGACACCATTCACTCAAAACCGTGATGTTCATTACACATATCCGCATAACGCCCGAAAAGAACATTCTCATCAACCCACCAAAGGTAGTCATCACCGTAACATCTTAGCACAACCACTCTATCATCCCAATTCTAGCCGGGAAAGGAAGAGACAAGACCCCCACCCTAACCGGGAAAGGGAAGAACGTCGCCAAGATCCTAACCGGACAAAGGCATGCTCTATCGTGGATGCTAGGGAGATCATTACTAGTCGAAAGCTCCGTACAGGAGGGATAGATGCACGTGCCCTTATCAACTCTAAGAGAAAAGAAAGAGAGCACACTTACCAACAACCTCCATCTCAACGCGAGGAAATATCCCATCAAAGCCCATTGAAGCCCGATCAAGACAAGTTTGATGAAGGTGGACCATCGCACGCTCCATTTGTCTTTAAGACCCCCTTGTCTGCTCGTATTTTAGCTACTCCTAACCGGAGTAAGGTCAAGATCCCGAACATGATGTCCTTTGATGGAACCCAAGATCCCCAAGAACACATAGAATCATATCGTGCTCACATGGCAGTCAATACTGTAACAACCCGACATATCGGTTGACCAAATAAGACGGGTCATCACGGGGTTTACTAACCCAAAGATCTCAAATTTCGATTAATAGCTCGTAAAAAAGGTCACGAGGTCTAATACATAACCACACCACCTAATCTTAAATTCAAATAGTTAAACCAAAATCTAGAATACTCATACAAGTCACTATATAAGTCTAACGTAATCAATATACAAAGTCTATTACACAAATACTAAAACCCAATACAACACTACCACTTCCCACAAACTCAATTCATAAATCTTCCATGTATACTCTATTCATCACCGCTAACCCATCGTTCCCGGCTGGTACCGATCTGTAAACAATCTAAAAGATGGAAACAACAGGGGGTCAGATTAAACTGAATGAGAAGTAACAATCCAAAACAACAAAACACAGTTATACAAAACATCGGTCTAAAAGCAACATCCTTTTCCTAGATCTATGTGCGCACAGGGAGTCTAGTTGAGAGGAACATCCATAGCTCTAAGGCTATGTCACTCTCGGGTGAGGCTAGTCAATATTTGAATGACAATTCACCTCAACAACAGGGAGTAGGGGATGGTGTCCCACAACTCCATCAATGGCCAGCTCGTGAGCCCGATCCATTGACCATATCAATATCATCATAATCAATTCATCATCCATAATCATCAGTTCAAAACAATTTGATAAAGAAACATTTTTGAAACAGTAGTCTGGCCAGACCCCTGTTACTACTCACCAATTCCGACGCTTCTGATAGCCAAGATCGATTCACCGCAGCTGACTAAAAGGGCTCGTCGCGTAGTCGTATCCTGAAGCATGACAGTAAGTATAATCACCAAAGTGCGTTCGATGCTACTAAACTAACAAATAACTTATTACATCTCCACCTATATATGTAGATTAACCCAAGATTCTATTTTAACCATTTCTAATCATTAAAGGGTTGCGCAAGTTCTAACTCAAACTCCCAATATGTCATCAAAAGATTGTTCATCTCCTTAATTCTCTTTATATTTCCAATTTAAACACATATACTTCATATAAACCCAAAATCCATAAATCCCCCAAAGAATCTTATAACCTCTTCAAGAATGCCAACTATCCCAAGTAGTAAGAACAACAAATATTATTATATCTCTCAAATCACAATTCTTAATTTCTACAAGAATCTCCTAATTAAATCAAGAACCCCAATTATCCAATATTTCATCACGTTCATATATTTCTCAACAAGGCCTATATTTAACGACATTTATCTACAACCCTTATTTTCCAATATGCACATTTAATTAACCATAAAGATAGGCATTCTAATATACACTTCACCAGTCCACAAAATCTAGTACTTCATCCAAGAATGTGAAATTATCTATAATGAATCTTCACAACTATTCTTCAATCAAATTCATAATCCTAACATTTCTTTGAACCGAACCAATCATCTCAAGATCCACCAAAACTCAATCCAACATCCATTATTTCTTTATATAAGTTTCATCAAACACAGAAGTAGGCATTCCAATTAAAAATCAATAATCTTCCAAAGAACCTTATAGAATTTCAAGAACATCAAATTGACCCATACTTTATCAATATTAAACTTTTCCTAGCAAATCCTCAATCTCAACATCAATTAGTCTAAAATCAATCCACAAGATCCATCTAATTTATCTAATTTAATTAATACGTATATACAACAAGTCTTGATTCACTCAAATAATCTTATATTTGCAATAATTCTTGGTGAAATATGGTAAAATAATGCACAATGACAAAAGAAAGAAAAAATGAGAACATCTATATATAAATGGCAAGAAAGAATTAGGCAATTAAAATAAAATAATGTTACCTTTGCTTACAATTTCCAAATGTAGGGGATAAGAACAGGTATGGGTTGCAGTACAATCGGGCAATGTTGAAGACTGTCCAGATTCGAAAATTCAAGTGGAATTCTGGGACATTAGGCTTCGAAAATTTCAGAGGAATATTGAGGCATTTTTCTTAGCTTCGAAAGACAAATTAAGGATTATTTCTTCGAGAAATTCAGGGCGAAAATCAGATGATTTGGGTTTGTTGCTTCGAAAATCAGATGGATTATGGATGTGTTTTCCTTCGAAAATTGAAGAGAAAGGAGAGCAGGAATGAGAGGGAGGGTTTCGAATGGTTTGAGAAGGAAGCCATTGTTGTTTTAATTCTTGAAACTCATGAAATTAGGGCTTTGAAAGTAGTAAGAAGAAGATGAATTACATGGGGAAAGCAAATACTGATTTCTTTTCATCAATTTTTTTTTATTTCTTTTGCCATGAAGAGGTTACTAGAAAAAGAAATTGAAATTAATAAGAAAATATGAGAAAAGGAAATTAAATATATACTTGGACCCAAATTAGCTTATATTGTTTTATCTCAAAAAAAAAAAAAATATAACTTATATTCCTAATATTTATTTATAATTCCCAATTCTTAAAATTAAATTTCTCAATTATTACAAATACTACATGTGAGGCTCTTCTGTGTAAATTCTTTCCTACTACCCTAACCGGGTTGGCTCTGTCTTGGTATACTTCACTACCATGTGGGAGTATTGATAGTTTCTCTCAACTCGAGAAGATATTCTTAGATCATTTTATTGTCTCTAAGAGACAAAAGAAGTCAAGTATCCACCTTATGTCTCACTCATTAATGGATTGAGAACTCACAAGTTAAAATGGCAGCTCATTGAGAATGGAGTTGCCTCCTATGTTGAAGCTATGCAAATCGCTTAAAGGTTTGTTCAAGCCTCAGATATTTGCACACCTGTAGACTCTCAAGCTAAGAAGAAGAAGAACGATAAACTACAATCCCAATCTCAACCACATGCAAACCCTTACCAAAAAGAATACACTGAATACTCTCGAATGGGTTCGGGTAGGCAAGAACCTCCTAGGTTTGGTCATAGTTACTCGGTGGAATGGTCTAAAGAGCTGAAGGATGGGGGCTATGATCCTCGATTCAATAGGAACCGAAAAGTCATATTCTATGCAATTAGATCTGAACTTCCAAAACCTCCTCAAGTGAGTACTTCAATGAATAGAAGAAACATGGACTTGTGGTGTGAGTATCATAAGGAGCATGGTCATACCCTTGCTCATTGTCGAGAACTTAAGAAAGTCCTTGATCGACTTGCAAACGAAGGAAAATTGGGACGCTTCATGAATCAGAATCAACAATACCAACCTTACCGGTCTAGGCAAGGGTCATACAATAATCAAGGGGGGGATCAGAACTCTGATAGGGAAAAAGAGGAGTAAACAAGTGTCACCGAAGGTTTCATCAATGTCATATCCGGCGAATACTCCAAATTTTAGGCAGGTAATAGGTTTATCGAGGATAGTGTTAATTATTTTTTTTTTTTTTTTTGATAATGTCTAGTATAGCTACCAGAAAATCTTTGCATGCCATGCAAGTAACAAGTAGTTCAAAGTCTAGTAGTAAGCTATAATCGACCCTTGCAACAGACAATTATACCTTTTTAAGAAATTAAACATGTAATGAAATCCTTAGAATATCAAGATGAAACTCAATGTGACGAATGATTGAGAAAATTGTGAATGAAGGAAAGAATGAAAGTTAAGAAAAGCTTTGTACAATGTCCAATCTCAACAAACACGCTATTCGCCATTTCAGGACTCTTTGTCAGCCCTTGGCACGAAGATCCTTATAGTCATGGTCTAGAACTAATTTGGGTGGCAAGCTAGCCCCTAGTTAGCCAAATTCGTTTCAGGAATCTTTAACAGCCTTTGGCACAAAGATCCTTGTAGTCATTCTGCGGTACTAATTTGGGTGGCACGTTAGCCCCAAATTAGCTTATTCATTTTAGGACTCTTTGTCAGCCCTTGGCACGAAGATCCTAATAGTCGTTGGCCATACCTAATTTGGGTGGCAAGTTAGCCCCAAATTAGCCTATTCATTTCAGGACTCTTTGTCAGCCCTTGGCACGAAGATCCTAATAGTCATTGTCCGTACCTAATTTGGGTGGCAAGTTAGCCCCAAATTAGCCTATTCATTCCAGGACTCTTTGTCGGCCCTTGGCACAAGGATCTTTATTAGTCATTGTTCAGGAATTTGGGTGGCAAGCTAGCCCTAAATTACCAATTTATTTCAGGACCCTTTTGTCAACCTTTGGCACGAAGATCCCTATAGTCTTCATCATGAACTAATTTGGGTGGCAAGTTACCCCCAACTTTGTGAACCTTTGGCACAAATATCTTTACTCGATTGTTTCAAGACTCTTTGTCAAACAAAGGCCCTTTATTTTTCATCTTTTTCCCAATCAAGCCAGGACTCTTTGTCAATCAAAGATCCTTGATAACCCTTTGACTTGACATTCATCAATCCTAACCGGATCAGTCATCTCACATCCTTACCGAATCAATCAACTTGGCTCAAATGACGGTCATGTTATTCAAAATTCTTCACTCAAAGGTTGCTTCTGGTAAACAATCAACAATCCTAGCCGAATTACTCAAGCCTGGTTCAAATGTGCCTTATCTCATTCAAATATTACTTGCCTCCCTATCTTGGTTATCAATGTCTTATCTTTGGGATGCACTTGACTCAATAAGTATTTCCATCAAGGCTTCTTGTCATCGTCAGGCTCATGGTATACTCTCATTAATCCAAACACCTTGAGGCTCCATTAATCAAGATTGTCCCTTATTGGAATATTTTAAACCTTATATAAGGTAGAAGGCCCTATACTATGTCAAAATTAACAAGCCCAAGTCGATCCTCTAGTGCAAACCTAGCACACATTGGGGCCCTTATGATTGAAGGTCATACCATATTTAAAAAAAAAAAAAATAAAATAAAATAATCTAACTTTGATCCATGGAAGGTCTTGATACATCCTTTGAACACTTGGAAGACCTTGGGGCTCATTAACCCAAGATAATCGTATGGAATACTCCAACTCCTTCAAATGGTGGAAGATCTCAACTCTCTCAAATTATTATCCAAGCCTTGGGGGCTTATCGAGCCAAAGTCAATACCAAGATAGCTCTTTTCAGAAGATAATCAAGTTCATCTACGCTCACTAACATCTGTCCAGGACAACAATATATGTCATGTAATGACCGAATGATCATCATCATTTGGGGCTAATAGGCTACTCTACAGAATAAAGAGCATGAGGTATTGTCTAATGTTGAAGATCATTCAGACATTCCCCTCCACTCTGAATATGTTGTCAAGAGAAGGGTGAAAAATAAGTATGTGCGCTTACAAACCAAATTTAGCAAAATTCCTCACGAATATCCTAAATCTTTTGATAAGTCCTAAAAATAAGTGAGATTGAATTTTCAAAGACAACAAGGGTGAAGATGAGAGGGAGGCATGATATGTATCCTCGGACTCCCTTGAGCTTCTGAAATGGGTAGCTGAGTTTTATGCTCAGACTCCTTTTTAGCTTCGGGGATGGCAGAAACAAGGACTCCTTGAGTGCAAATGCTCAACACTTTCTTAAATTTTATCCATGTTATCACGAGCTGTTGGGTTCGAACACTCATAGTGTCTGATCCCGATGTCCGTGTGGGGCGTATAATATATCATTTCGAAGCTCTTGAAGTCTAGTTTCTAACGCCACCGGTCTTGCATTATTCCGAGCTATATATCAAAAGTTATAGTCAAAACAGCGAACACGTGTCTTTAGAGTCGCGAGAAGTGAAAATCTATGTACTGTCAAAATGTTTTACTCGGCCTCTTGGGATTCTCTTGACCAAAATCCGAATTTAATCATCATCACCATACCAAAATCCGAATATAATCATCATCACCATGCTGCATGATTGCAATACTTAAGGATCAAATCATAGCAATAATGGTAAGTCAAACACACGGTGGAGACTTTCATCGGACATCGAAATTGCCCTCAACAAACTTCAATTAGCATGGCAGCTACAAGCAAATGACCAAATATGTACCTGGGAAAGAGGAGTATATCTTACTTGAAGCATGACTCATCCATTATAATTTTAGCAATTTAAAGCATTAAACTTTTACCCTGTTAAACTAGTAGATTGATCCAACTTGAAATCGACTTTCCGGTCAAGCGCATTGCCAAGAGCAAATTAAAATGAATACTCACAGTTGCTTGGTCCAACTCAACGCCATTATCATTATTAGGAAGCTCCATCATCGGCATCGACACGATCATCATCAGCAAAACATACATAATTACATCAATTTCAGCAAGATCACACCCAACGCAAGAAAGCACGGTATAGAAAAGCAAATTTCCGTTGAGGCACTCTATCAAACACTTGTTAGGCATGATATTTACATTATTTTTGTAAAAGGGATATCATTCAAGAAAACCAATAGTCAACAAGCAGCCACAAACAAGAGTAAATGCGCAGGAAATGAAAAAAAAAATAAAAAAATAAAAAAAAAATGAAAGTTCAACATTACTCCACTCATGAACTCTAAAGCAAGTAACAAAAACACAAAGGGAGTGGTGGGTTGAGAAAGGCTCGAACTCTCGACCTCATGATTACTCAAAAAAGCAATGTGACCTACACGCTATATTTCAATGGAGACTCAAATGCATACTTGAGTACGCGATGTCGGGGAACTTGCAACTTCAGGAGAGCTTCAATGAAGTTAACTGATACTAAAATACCTTCAATTTGCAACGTCGGGAATAGCTTGAGGGAGAAAGAACAATAATGAAATTTAGTCTGCGTATGCTCGAACTTCATTAAGGTTTAGTACACCATATTTCCTCCAAAGTAAGCTCTCTTTTTGGAAAAGAAGTGTGTATGCTCGGTCTCTTTTGAATACAATCCTAAAAAATGGCGAATAGAGCTCGCATGGAAAATCGGTATGCTCGGACCCTAAAATACAGACATAAGACTCAGATGAAGCTTTGAAAATGGATGGGCGCGTTATGTATACCGAAGCCTATGCTATTTCCAAGTTCCACCAAAATGTGATTTGGGCTACAAATGATGAGAAAAGAAAGATGAAAATGGTGAAATTTGAAATGTATACGATCGGACTCCTGGTTAAGGATGAATTTTCACAAATAAGAGAAGGAAGGAGAAATAATAGAAAGTGAAGGAGAGCATGGGAGAAGGGGAGGTCCAGGAGGTTGTCTTAAAAAAGCAAGGGGGTCATTTAACTTTCTCAAAGCCAAGAAAAACAGGAGTATGCTCGGCCTACTCTTTGACCCCAAATTACTTATTTCCTTTCTCCTGATCCTATTTTCAAGTAAAACTATATATTTATATGAAGCTGGTCAGTTGACTAAATAAAAGGTATGCTCGGCCTATATGGTACAACTATATTCAAAAGAAAAGGAGGGACAAAAAAATCAGAAAAGCAAAAGAAGTAGACAAAAGTTAGAATGAAAGAGGGGCAAGTATCAAGAAGATGGAAGAGGTATGCCGTGTGTATGCTCGGACTCTATTTTAAGGATGAATTTCCGAATCAAAAAGAAAAAGGTAAGTGCATGTGAAGGCACTTAGGGCCACTATAGTGGACAAGTCATTTGAATTCCAAATTTTTCTAATTCTTCATATGTTCGGACTCACATGTGAGTCCCTAAAGATTACCTTTCCTTACAAGCCCCTCTCATGTGGGTTATTGTCACTTATTATCCTTCCTACCAAGTTAAAATAGACAAGGGGAGAGTATGCCCCCCTTGAACATTTTCATTTTCACCCTCTAAGTTAGAAAACAGACCAAGGGGAAAGAGTATGCTACCCCAGATATCTCTAACTCACAAAAATTTTATATCAAATTTTATTCCTGTCATTATTTTCACTTATTATCGTCTCTCAAAAACTACCCGATTACAAAATCCAAAAATTATGATAATTTGTTCATCCCTTAATTATAAATTTCTTGGGGCTTATTAGCCCACACAAGCTTCCAAAATTAGCTACATTCTTACACCTTGGGGCTCCTTAATCTAAGGATTTACCAGTTCCAATAATTTCTCCTACGAAAGCCAAGAGATTAAAAAGTCATTATAAGTTAAGTCAGATTGAAGCGCTCCGATAGAACTTCACCGAAAGCCCCTTATTATCGAGATTCCGCACACAGTCCGTTAATTATCGTTCGACATCAACGCTCTATGTGCGTGGGACTAATGTTTTGGGTCCAAGGCCCCAATATTAATTGGGCCTCATATTTAGTCAATGATAGTCCATGGGTTGGTCAAAGCCCAATTTTAGATTACGTATTAGTCTGTTTCATCGATTATTAGTTCGACAGTCAGATCCGGTCAGCTTCATCATCAGTACAAACTGATTACTATAAATACTCGTAAGTTTCCTAATGAAAGGGGTTTTTTTTTTCTCCCATATTCTCTCTAAGTAATTCTGTTGTCACATTTCATAATCAAACTCGTTCTGACTTAAGCATCGGAGGGGCTTTCCCGGGCGCCGCCCCCGGGTCAGTAACCTTTGTTCATTTTGTAGGTTCATTCGAAGATCTTCAACCACCTTCGACTATCTTCAACCACATTTAACCTTAAATAATTGGATTGGGCTACCCTGTACTTCGACACGTGGACGTTTCTACTTGGAGTTATATGTAGCATTACCCTTCCCCCACTTAATATAAATTGTAACTAAGTTTCATATGTTTGAATAGTCTGCATTAAAGTTGGTATAAATCCATACTTAACCAGTTAACCTATTACTAGAATACTTGATAGGATCAATTAATTAGCTAGACAGAACCCCATTTGGCAGGTTATAGGTATTGGCATTTCATAAAGGTTACCATGATGAATTCTTGATACATTATGGTCATTAATATTTTTTATTGATCAAGTTTATTATATATATATATATATATATATATATATATATATATATATATATATAATATATATATATATATATATATATATATATATATATATATATATATATATATATATATATATATATATATATATATATATATATATATATATATATATATATATATATATATATATATATATATAATATATATATATATATATATATATATATATAATATATATATATATATATATATAATTTATTGTGATTATTGTGTGAAGAAAATATATAGTTTGATCTTACATTTTATTTTCTTTGGTTTTATTTCTTTAATTTATTTTATAACATTAACTTTGATTTGCAATTTTCATAACATTAACTTTTTAGAATTTTTTGTCATATGGAATTAAAGATAGTTTTATTAAAATTAAAATTGTGTATTGAATAACGTGAAAAATAGAGTGTAGCAACTATTAAAACCAGAAGAAGTATAATTTATAAATGTACATAGTTCAGTATATAAATGATCAAAATAGCACATTAAATTGCATAAAAGTCAAATAAGTAAGATTAATGGAGCAAAGAAAGCACAAAGAAAACACGTCTATTAAGGGACTTTTGGCTTTTCGTTATCTAATTAACAGCAAGAAATAAGAAAACTATTGTATTAATCTACGCACTATATATGTTTACTTTAGCAAACTGTTTGGGTAACACTTGCAAAAGTTGATCTAATCTGAACCTAACTCGAAATGAGTTTGGGTTGAGACTTTTGATCCAATTAATTAAATGGGTCGATTCGACCTGATCTGTTTATTAAAATGGATTAGGTTCTGGTCAAAATTTTAAATCTGAAAAAAATCTGTATAACTCATTTAATTAAATGTATTAATTTCGAGTTAAATCAATAAGTATAAGCTAAACTTAGTTCATTTAATATTTTCTTATTTTTCATAGTAAATACAAAATAAACAACAAAAAAAACCTTACAACGAAAACAAAAAAAAATTATAAACGGGTTAAGTGGGTTGAAACTAGGTCAACCTGATTTGTTACAGGTCGGGTCAAGGTTGTGATTTTCGACCCAAGTAACTAAATGGGTTGGGTTTGGGTCAAGGGTTTTCTGACCTGTTTATATATGATCCAAATCCGACCCAATCTGAGATGTTTGACAGGCCTATACTTGAGTCTTGGATGATCTATTCTAATGTGATAATTCAATTACACTCAGGGCTGGCGCTAGGTTCTCAGGGGCCCGGGGCGAAAGACGATTATTTATAAACCCTAAATCATTGTATATATAGAAAAGTTCAAACCTTAGCACTAGTTGAAAATTAATATTTTTTTGGGGACTCTAGACGTAGACACGTTTTGCACTTGCTTAGGGCCCACCCTAAATTACGGAAAGTCTCATGTCCAAGAAAAATTCTTAATTTTCTATAGAGATTTTCCTAATCTAAGTGAGAACTAACTCCCACCATTTTCTAAGTTCTGACTTACACATCAGGACGACATTTCTTGGATCCTCCTCCAAGATTAGAGAAAGATTGAATAAAATATTCCCACTATTTTATTTTGAATGTCTCATTTGTTTTTTTTGTACATTTATCAATGTATTAATTCAATACTTAATCTTGATAATTGTATATAATTAGATATTATACAAACTAGGTATTAAGAAATCTTATGTTGCGACGAATTAAACAAAATTTTCTTTGACTATATGCTTTAACACATAGATTAAGAATAAAATACAAATTAAGAGTAATTAATAAATAGTAACCCAAAAGCAAATGAGACATTTGAAAAGAAACGAAGGAAGTATGTTTTTTTATTAAAAAAAACCCAAAATATGTTTCGGAAATTTAATTCCAAAAATAAACGGCATTGTGTCCGAGCTTAAGGTTAAGAGTTGTTCGTTGTTGAGAAAAAAATTACTTTATTTGATGTTAGTAACAACGAACAAAAAGGTGCCATGATGGCTCAAATCCAAGTTTGTATTTTTTTCTTGATAAACACTAAATTGATGCCAATTTCATATTCACAAATGAAATCATCATTTTCAACACAAAAAAATTTATTTTCCAAACGTAATTATTTATATTAGACTCATGCAAATGAAGAGTGAGATGGGAAAACCCGTAATAAAAGATAGGCCGTAGGCCCCATTTTCATATTGATACAACCGTACAGTGAGAGTCGATGTATCATTACTTTGTACTTTGTACTGTCTTTCATGGTTTTATGAAAATTTTCGGTTCTCCAAAAAAAATGATTTATATCAGAAAAAAAATCTCAAATTTCAAATTTTTGCTCTATAGCAAAAACAAAGTGACAAAAGTATAAGCAACAGTTTCGTTTAAAAAAAAATTGACAAAAGTATAATAAAAATATAGCTCTAAGTGGATAAGACTCCAAGTTCTCGAGACAGGCAACTACTCCTCCAAGAATATGCGCACTTCATGATTATAGATCTTTCAATAGACATTTTAAAAAGCTTGTCAAATGGAACTAGTCAAAAAAACAAACGCAACAATGGAAGAAATCAAAACTTGCTTGTCCTCCAAGTATATATATATATTAAATATTAATACTCCCTCCAATTTTATTTAGATGTTTCATTTGATTGGGCACGGTTATTAAAGGTGGTGTGAGATCCATTAAAAAGTGAATAGTTGGAGTATTTTAAATGATTATATTAATTGTAAAGGTGGTAGTGAGGGTATCGTAAGTAGTAAAAGTGGGGGTATTTTGGACATTACTTGTGTGAACATGGGGTATTTAGGTAAAAAAAAGATTGACAAAAAAGAAAATCTGACAATTGATATGAATTTGTCAAATAAGAAAATGTGTCAACTAAATAGAATCAGAGGGAGTATTAAATAGAAAAAAAAAAAAACACTTTCGCAAATTCATGATCATATTCTTGCTCCTGTTTTTAGTTGTACTTATGTTAATTTCAACACTATTTATTTACTAGATTTACTTGATTGTCATTAATTTATAAGTTAAAATACAATCTTATAAGATCTTATTTAAATCATCTTAATTCAAAATTTATTAATTTTTATTATAATATTCTTTTAAATTGCATAATTAAAGAAATTAACGATTGAAAATAAACATCATTGAGTGAAGTAAAAAACAAATAGTGCAAGTAAAAAAAACATATCAAAATGTGTGATATAATAAAATAATATTCCCTCCTATTCATAAAGAATAAGATATTTAGGTTTTGCACTAAAACCAAGAAGGGGTGGGGGACCACGTAAAAGTGTGTGGAAAACTCGAGTATAAAAACAATAACAATTACTTTATCTACTTAACAACTTTGCAAGAAATAGAAGACTTGGTGACTATCAAAACACATATAAATTCAAGCCAACTTAAAGAAATAATTAAACTCATAATAAACGCATTTCTATTTGGATTAAAAATGGTTTCCTTAATTCTAACCCTTATCATCCCTACATTATTTTTGGTTGTCTATTCTCTTATAAAACTTTCATATTCTATTTGGTGGAAACCAAAATGGCTAGAAAAGCACCTAGAACTACAAGGTATAAAAGGCACCCCTTATAACCTTCTTATTGGAGACATGAAAGAATGGATGAAGCAAGTCCAGGACTCTTGGTCTACACCCATCAATCTTAATCATCAAATCGCCGCTCGGGTCGATCCATTCACAAATAGTATTGTTCAGAAGTATGGTATGTGACTGTTGTTAGAGTCTATAACATTTCTTGAGGCTTCAACCATTAGCTTAAGTTTTTGGTTGAGTTGGTTTTTTGACATGGTATCAGAGCCAACTTGACAATAGATCACAAGTTTGAATCTCAACTACTCCTCATTTAAATGGAATGTCCAGCATCAGGTATGAGAAGAGCATGTACTACATCCATACTTCTAGCCTAAAGGACTATCGAGTGAGGGGGCGTAGTTGAGTATATAACATATCATAGGGTCTCAGGGCTAGGTGGTCAACCCTAAGATTCTAAAGGCCCATGGCGAAACTTAAATCATGGGCCTTTACAATATATCTTTTCTGTATTATTTTACTTGCAATTTTATGATAAATAATGTCACAATGAGTTTATATAACCAAAAAACAAAGAAATTATAAAAAATAGATTAAAAAATTATATATCTATTATATTGGATGTATGCACCACACCAATAATAATAAAATTAACGCAAATGAAATTAGTCAAATAAACACATAAGCAAAACCATATAAAAAAAACAAATTGATAATATTTAAAATTCATAAATTTAATAGATTTATAATTGTAGAAAAAGAACAATCACAAAAAATTCAAAAGTATTTATTAAGAATCTTAGTTAAAGTTTAATGACTTAAATTCTACTTAAATTTGTATTTGTCAATTGTGCACATTATATTATAATTATCACAATTATACATGTTTAAAATCAATAAACATTGTACATAAGACAAGAGTTATGATCTAAAGTAATGGTTAACAATCCTATCTACCACACAATAGGTTTGAGTTCAAATAAAAACAAATTAATTACTTTTTTAGTGGGCCCTGGGCATAGGCTCGGTTTGCTCTTGCTTAGGGCCGGCCCTATAGAGTCTCAACCATCAACTTAAGCTTTTGATTGACCTGTGAAGGGAGAGCTAAGATTAGTATATGAATTTCTAATTTAACTTTCTTGTAAATGCAAGGAAATGGTGCATATTTGTGATGAAAATTGGATTTATAGGCTATATACTTTATGAAAACAGGGAAGGTATCCATGTGTTGGGGAGGGCCCACACCCAGGCTGATAATCAAGGATGCAGAAATGATGAAGCAAGTGCTAAGTAACAAGCAAGGACACTTCAAAAAGCCATACTTAAGCCCTCTCCTACTAGTCTTAACCAAAGGTCTTACCACTTTGGAGGGTGAAAAGTGGGCACAACATAGGAAAATCATCAATCCTGCTTTTCACATTGAGAAGCTTAAGGTTAGTCTTCACTTGTTTTGTCGTATAATCTTCTATAGTTTGATTTTAAACATGTTTAGGATAGGTAATACCCCTAAGAAAATATTATTCATGATTAATAACAAGGTAGTGTTATCGTAGGAAAATAAGGAAAATATTGTATTATTTCCGATAATTTTTCTTATTTTTTGGTACTTCAGAAAATTTAATTAGTGTCATAGTTGGTTTCAAATTGTTCGAGTGTATAACAATCAATGGTTGAAGTTCGAGGATATGTTAATACTCTAACACGCCTCCGCACACAAGAGCTCTTTGGGCCAAAAGTGTGGATGTAAAACAATTCCTCCTTCCACTGTAAATGAGGAGTGGTTGAGATTCGAACCCGAGACTTTTTGTTACGTTGACCTCTGATACCATGTCAAAGAACAAACTCAACCAAAAGCTTAAGCTTATGGTTGATGTCTCAAAATATGTTATATACTCTAACACAAACTTTGTAGAACATGGTACCTGCTATGGTTGCTACATGTGGCGAGTTGGTCGAAAGATGGAAGAATTTGGCTACTGCTGAGGGATGTTGTGAAGTTGATATCTGGCCTGAGTTTCAGAATCTAACAGCAGATGTGATTTCAAGGACAGCTTTTGCTAGCAACTATAAAGAAGGTACCCAAATTTTCAAGCTTCAGAAGGAGCTTGTGGAGCTAGTGATACAAGTCATGCAGACCTTATGGATCAACATACCTGGTTTTAGGTGCCTTTTAATTCTTTAAATTAGTACTCCAATGCCAAGTGTTTCACCTAGGCGGGATTTAGGGGGTCGGAAATATATAACTAGATATGTCAATTTTTGATCCGACCCCAAATTGACCTAAAACATGTGTGCAATTGTATATTAGAGATGAAAAAATTTATTTTGTTGGTATAATAACCCACTAACATCATATAAGCTTGATGGACTACTATTCGTATGACCAACTGGTTTTAAGATGGAACTTCATTGGATTTGTCTGCAGTCAACTCTGCTCCTATGCAGGTCTTGTAATGTACAAGCACAATAACATATTTATCGGATTTAATCAGATATATCCCTACTAAGAAGAATCAAAGAAGAAAAGAACTATCTAGAATCATTACATCTAAGCTAAGAGATGTGATCAAGAAAAAAGAGAGTGCTGTCAAAGCTGGAGAAGGAACAAATGACTTGCTAGGACTACTTTTGCAGTCTAACCAAGACTATATTCAAGAAGAGAACTCAACACTTACTAAAAATAGTGGGTTAACTATTGAAGAAGTGATTCAAGAGTCCAAGCAATTCTACTTAGCCGGCCAAGAAACAACCGCGAGCTTGCTTACTTGGGCGGTGATAGTATTAGCTATGCATCAAGATTGGCAACAGAAAGCAAGACAAGAAGTTATACGCGTGTTTGGATCGAACAACATAGATTACGAAGCAATTAGTTGTCTTAACACTGTAAGTTTACATTATGCGCACATCATTTCACCGTTCTACCTAGGCCCAAACCTAAGGGTTGGCGAGAAGGGCAACCGTTATATGACTCTTTATCTCTTATATATCAGGTTAATATGATACTTATGGAGGTTCTAAGGTTATACCCGCCTGTGATAGCTCAATACCAACACACTTACAAGGACACGAAACTAGGAGAACTCTCGATTCCAGCCGGGGTGGATATCACACTTCCTACGCTACTAATCCATCATGACCCTGATATATGGGGTGAAGATGTGTATGAGTTCAAACCAGAGAGATTCTCAAAAGGGATATCAAATGCATCCAAGGATCATTTTGCATTTTTCCCATTTGGGTATGGGCCAAGGACTTGTGTAGGGCAAAATTTTGCTCTTATTGAGGCTAAGGTGGCTTTATCTATGCTTCTACTTAACTTCGCATTTCGGCTATCCCCATCTTATAGTCATGCTCCTCACACTGTTATGATGCTTCAACCGCAACATGGAGCACATATTATACTGCGAACTCTAAACTAGTTGCATCTTTGTGACAGGGGCGGAATCAGAAAAAAAAAAAAAAAAAAAAAAAAAAAGTGATGTCAATAATTTAAGTTGTAATCGTGATTACTTTTGGAAGGATATATTCAGGATATAATATATGTAATATGTGTATTAATAAAGTTGTAATTGTCATGCCTTTTCTTTTTGAATCAATTATATATGTATATTAGGGATGAATTTTGCAATCCTTATATCATTAGCTAGTGACTTAGTATTATTCTTACAGGCAAGGGCGAATCTAAACCTGGGCCTACATGGGCCATGGCCCGGAATATGAAAAAAAATGAAAATTTTGGATGTTAATGTGAAGCTTAAATAAATAAAAGAAAAAAATAAAAACAAGTGAAAATATCAAATGAAAATTGTATATTGTGGTTAATGACTAGCTTTCTCAATTAGCATGTTAATTTTTAATTTGTTGGTTTCATAATACAGAAACTATGTATTGTCTATTATACTTTCCTACTACTGTTAAATATTCTGCCCTATTCTGATCAAATAGTATTTTATTTGGTTTTGTAGATTTGTAAATGAATCATTTCAATCCTAAATATTTCTAATTGTACTTGGTTAAAAATTATAAAAAACTGATAATATATACTACATCCTATTCAGCCTAAATGTCCTTTTTTTTGGCATTATTCACTCATCACTCTTAACTTGTATTTTACTATTAATCTATAAGTTAAAACATAGTCATGTGGGATCTTGTTTGATTCGTCTCAATACAAAGATTATTAATATCAAATTTTTATAAATTTTAATTAAGAATAATTTGAGATATTAAGGGTTAAAATGTTGTCTCGGCAAGTGTGAAAAACTAAATGGGACATTTAGGCTGAATAAGAGGGAGTAATAAACTTATATTGAGATAAATCAAGTAAGAACTTACTAAATTATATTTTAACTTATAAATTGAAAATAAAATAAAACTAAGAGTAATCGGTTAACAACACTAAAAAAACACATTGACATTTGATCTAATTAGGAGGGACTAGTTCTAATCTTCTATAGTAATTAAAATAAATAATGGTTAAAGAGTTAAGATGGGGTTTTAATAACTAGCTTAGCTTCCCGCGCAAAGGTATTAAATATTTTAATTGAATACACAAAATTTATTTTATATCAATAGAAAATTTTTTTTATTTACCACAAAAAATATCGTTTAATAATTAATGTAAACAAATATTTGTTGAATTATTAAGTATTTCTCTTTTTTTTTTTTTTGAAGATAAGTATTTCTCTTTTTACCCAAACAATATATATGAAAAATTTACAATAAAATACTCAAATCTTTTTTCCATGATTAAAACCATTTTATATATGAAAAATTTACAATAAAATACTCAAATCTTTTTTCCATGATTAAAACCATTTTTATTCGTGTTTTAAGTATTTACAATAATTTGTACTTGTTATTTTGTTGTCAAATTTTAATTTGTGAAATAGTAGTAGTTTAAAAAAGAATATCTATGGAAAATTTAATAAAAGAGAATGGGTATAAAATAAAAATGAGTATTTAAAATTAAAAAAATTTCTAATTTTATTATTTACCGGGGAAAAATGTGAAATTGAGTTTTGGGAACTAACAAAGTTTGGAAGAGCATTAGGAATCTTGAAATTTATATGTGTTCACATTGTAGTGCATGTATTGAAACTTGAAAGTGACTTCTTGGAATTTTATGATGGAAAAACTTAGCATAGCAACAATTGTTTTGGTGCGGGACAATTACACACACTTCGATATTAGGGTATTTGAAAAAATAGTTTATTAAGTAGTTGTATAATTTATTTTGATACATATATAGGATTCTGGATTGGATAGTGAAACAACCCAATGCTTATATACTCCCTCTGTTCTTTTAAGTTTGTCCACGTTATTATAACGGGTAGTTTTAAAAGTTTGTCCTATTTAAAATACTTTTCTATTTTGGAAAGTTTTTATCTTCCATATACTCTCCTTATCTCCCATTTAACCCTTATTTCTCTCTCGTAATACCAATATAATCATTAATTCACACCACTATTCAAATAAAATAATACCCACTATCTACAAAGATTCCACCTTTCTTAATTTGTGTGAAATCTTCAAATAGGACAATTAAAAAAGAACGGAGGGAGTATATATTTTCATTTTAGTTGTTATATTTGCATGGGCACGGGAATTAAGAAAAGATGGGCATAACATATAAAGTATTATTTTACCCTTCACTTTTTATTAATTGAAGAGGAAAAAAAGTTAGTGATGTATAGAGTAGGATAAAAATAGGGACAAAATAGATATTCATATAATTGTTTTATTACTAAAAATAGAAATGTAGCAAGTAATATGAAATTGTCAAAAATGGAAAATGTAGCAAGTATTATGGAACGGAGGAAGTATATATATATATATATATATATATATATATATATATATATATATATATATATATATATATATATATATATATATATATATATATATTTATATATATATATATATATATATATATATATATATATATAAATATTTATATATATATATATATATATATATATAAGGAGAATCAATAGAAGGATTGTTGAAAATAAGAAGGGTAAGAAGGATTACACCCTTGATTTCACTAAAATAAAAAAAATCTATAATATCGATTGCAAAACACATAACTGTAAAATAGCTACTGTAAGAAGAACTATGACATAAATTTTAAAGTGTTCTTTTTTTATAACATAGTATCCTTTTTGTATATATAGCAACTAAAAAAAATCAAACAAAATCCTTCTCATCCTTCTCATTTTAAAATCCTTCTTATTTGATCCTAAACCTATATATATATATATATATATATATATATATATATATATATATATATATATATATATATATATATATATATATATATATATATATATGAAAAATTATAAGAAACTACCTAATCTATACATCTTTTTTTTTAAAACTACCTTATATAAAAATTTTGCAAAAAAACTACCTTATATAATACAATCCTTTGCAAAACACTACCTTTATCATTTTACGTTGATCTGTAACATTAACATTGACTCGCACAAAAACTACCTTATATAATACAATTCTTTGAAAACACTACCTTATATAATACAATTCTTTAGAACACTACTTATATAATACAATTCTGCAGGTCAACGCTAATGCACTAACCGATCATAATCAGTAAAAGGTAGTGTTTTGCAAAGAATTGTATTATATAAGGTAGTTTTTTGTAAAAATTTTTTTATAAGGTAGTTTTTTGAAAAAAGTATATAGATTAGATAGTTTCTTATATTTTTTCCATATATATATATATAGGAGGGATCCAATGAGAAAGGTGGTGAAAATGAGAAGGGTAAGATGGACTCTACACCCTTGATTTCACTAAAATAAAAAGAGCTAAAAACAGATAATTGTAAAAGTTACTATGTTACACAAAAAATTAACTATAACAAAATTTATAAAATGTTCTTATTTTATAACATAGTATCTTTTTTTTTATATAGTAACAAAATAAAATCAAACAAAAATCTTTCTCATCCTTCTCATTTAAAAATCTTTCTTATTTATATATATAATCAACCAAAAGTTGTAATAAATGAAAATAGGGGTTAATTTTTAATATAGAATTTATGTCATAATTTATTTGTTTTTTACTTTTCAACTGACATATATTCCGATGTTGACAACACAATAGTTTAGAGCCTATCCCCAGAATTTGGTTTTAAGCCAAGATGATCCGCATGTTTCTTTCAAAATTAAGTTTCTTATTTTCCATTTGTCAATAGCTCATTGGCCAAATTAAGTCATGTTCTTCGATTAAACTTCAGCATATTTCTCTTGAAAACTTATTTTCGACAACCCCATTGGTCGACTTATGTCATATCTGCAAGTCACTTATCCTACTGCTCGTTTTAATTTGTAGTGTAAATTTTTATAATATTATATAATGTTATTTCCATGGAAAAATGTTTAATCATGAATTTTTTTTTATTTTTGTACAATTTTTCATTACTATTTGATACTACATAATGGTAATGCATCGGAATGAATTTTGCTGAAGAAAATAAGATGTTGAAAAAGAATAGACACAGTCATTAAGTTTGTCAAGAGATATTCCTATAAAGATTATACTAACTTTTCATCATCATTTTCATCGTTTAGAACCGATTACAAAGCAATTTTTGTTTAAAAGTTTTTTTGTTTATAATTTTTCATTACCACTTAATACGATGTACTCTATCTCTTTTTATTTGATATTCCTATTTTTTATTTTTTATAAATTTTATTTATTGTTTTCGAAAGAAAATTCTATATAGAAGTAATGAAGTATATCAAATTTTTTGGAGGCATTTTTTAATGTTTATGATCTCTATATATTTTGCACTAATTTTATAGTCACCAAAATTTATTTACTAACTTTATGTTATATATTTTTCAATGTTTATAGTCTCTACTATTTCTCAATTAACTTTATAATTCAATAAAATAGTATATATCTTTCATCAAATGATTCAACTTTTTTTAATTTTCATAAATATTCTTTATGAAAACTTCAAATAGAAACGGATGAAGTATTGGGTAAAGTCGTACAAAATCGACTTTTTCAAATTTTAAGGTGTAACTTGACTATGGGTCATCCATAAAATTAATCAAATAAGTAATTTAAATTTTAAGTCCAGTCATTTGAACCCACATAATATCCAAGCAACCCAAATGATGATCCGAGAGGAATGAGGATGAATATTTAAATCGAAAAAACGGATATATGGATAAATAAAACTGATTTGGACCTGAATTAATTATATTAACCTAAATCCGAATTAACCTAAGTTGAATTAACATTTACAACCTCTAACCAAATTATAACCATCTCTATCAACGATCATTCGATCTAAAACCAAATTAAACTTAGCCACAAAACTAATTCAAATGAAAACTAAACATTGTAGCTAGATTGATATAAAAAATTAAATATTTAAAATATTCAAATCTTTCAACCAACTCTTAAATTAATCGTCACTACAACATAATTTGTTTTTAGTGAGATATATTTAGTGACATTTAATTTAAATGTAGCTATTTCAAATTTCTTGTAGTGTATATAGAGGATTTAGTGACATTTATTAGACTCTTTAGCAAAATATTCAAAAGTCACATTAACGTTTTTAGCGACATAGGATGTAGTGACATTTCTCACAAATGTCACTATAAACTATAGTGACAATTACATATGCCACTAAAGACCAAATTAAGTGTCGCTAAATCACTTTATGGTAGAACTTTAAATCAAAACCAATAATTATTACACTAAAAATATGAATCGGTGGCATTTTTTTAATGCCACCAAACTCAATGTCGCAAAAGGGTAAATTTGTTGTAGTGCGTAATTAGTCATGTACTTGAACTAAAAAACTAATTAATATTTGATATACGTAGTGATTAATAGAATACGTCTTTTTATTTGAAAATTCAAATCAAGTCTCCTATTTTCATTAGAATTCAAATTATGCAAAAACTACCAAGCTAAGAAAATTCATTATTTGAAAATCGAATGATTAAGTCTCCTATTTTCATTAGTTTGTCAACATTTTTTATTTAACTTTTTTCTTTTTATTTGATGGATTTATGTTTTTAACCATCTCAAAATATCTTATATTTATTTAATAAATAACATTATAAATTTAATAAATAATTCAAAGAAAATTAAATAAAATATATGATTTTGTCATGTATTAAATAATATGACCTAAAAAGCAAAAAATCAATCAATATTGATAACAGTCATAATTATAGAAAATAAAAAAAATCAAAGCTATAAACATTAGTAATAAATATAATGACATCATTATTGTGTTTTAGAGAGAAAATTTTTAATGAGATCGTGACACGTAAACTATATTAAAAAATAATGACATCAACAGTGTTTGTTTTAGTAATAGTTATAAATAGATAGGTAGATTTGTGTTTACTTTTTAGTTTTTAGTTATTAAGTTTATTTTAATAGTGTTTTTTTTTGTAATATTTTATAAATTACATTAATTAATTAAAATTTTTGTTTTCATTATTCCGAACCCAGAGTTATGGGGGGAGGTTGAAGAGACAATAAAACATGAAGCAAAGGACGAAGTCCACGTCATTCCAGGCTGTTATCTCCACTAACCGCTAAGCATTTTCTTCAGTTCCTTCATTAGACTTGTCTTCTTTTCTTTCCCACTCTCACCTCATTTCTTCCCTCTTATTTCATTTTTATTTTTTATTCAATTAATTAGCAACCACAATAAATTTTACTCTCTCCTATTCACTTTAAATATCCCATTTGGTTTTAGTACAATTGTCAAAATTATAAAAAATTGATATTAATAAGAAAAAATTACCTAGAATAATCCAACATTTTCATGTTTTTCCTACAATAATCCCACCTAATTAACCATGAATAATCCCAACTTTAAGGGGTATTTGCCTAGGATAAACTTGGGTAACCCGATGACCTACTATAGCAGGTAATTCACCAAAAAAATAAACTAAAAATTAATTTAAAATTAGGAAAAAATTTTGAAAATTTACATAAAAAATTCTAATTTTGAAAAATTTTTAAATATTTTTTTTCGTCATTTTATTTTAATTTACCCTTTTTTTAAAAAAAAATAAAACTTGTTATAGCAAGTCATCCGGTCACCGGGTTTACTCTAGGAAAATACCCCTCAAAGTTAGGATTATTCATGGTTAATCAATAGGTGAGATTATTGTAGGAAAATCACGGATATGTTGGATTATTTTAGGCAATTTTTCCTATTAATAAAGTTTACAATAAGACAAATGAAATAAAATCCTACATGACTAATTTGTAACCTATAGATTAAGAACAAAATAAGAATAATTGATGAATAGTATTGAAAAACCAAATAGGAAAGAGTATAATAATAAATTTTGTATGAGACCGTCTAATCAAATCAAAAATAAGTGTATGCAATTAACTATGTCTGCAATTGATCACTTTAAATGATCAATTTATAAGTAATTATTTTAAATATAATTAGCATTTCTGTAAGTGATCATTATAAAACTATAAATAATTATTTAAAGGTTATAACTAATTACTTTAAGCTTTTATGATGATTGTTTTAACTTTACAGGTAATATGATAACAGTCGGTCTTTTGAGAGACCGCCTCTTTGAGAGATACCTCTGTACTCTTATTTTATATTTTGTTTTATAAGCTCACCCAGTTAGAGATAATCTTTTAAATAAACCGTCTCTCACAAGAATTTATGATACTACATTGAATCAGTTCAATTAAAATAATTTAATTACAAGACCGTGGCCCTTGAGAATTTTGTAGAAAATCGGCGAATAATATAGCGAGTAGTCTAAAATTTGTTATTGAAGCGAGTAGCACAAAACGACAAATAATTTATGAAGAGATAAAGAAGAGTACAACGTGGATCTGATTTTTTTCAAGATTCGTCTTGTGACACGAGCTCACCACACGCCCCTTCTACCCTTTTAATCTCAACCCTCCACATTAACACTTCATCCAACGGCTAATATCATTCTCCTATGCCACTCCACCACTTGTCCTTCTCCTATATAATCTCCTCACCATTTCACCTCTTCTTCATCCTCATCCCTTCCTTCCCTTCAAATTCCTTCTTTCAAACCATTTTTGCATTTTAATCTAATAATAATAATAATCTTCATTTTTAGTTCAATTTTATAGAAATAACGATGTTGAAATCAATTGCTGTTGGGTCTCCTCTTTTTAGCTCCACAATTTCCTCGAAGGAAAGTGGTTTATGCCATGGATTTCCTTCCAATTTTCTGGGATTTGGAGGAGTTCAAGGGAAAAGAAATGGGCATGGTAGAATCGTTTCTGCTCTGCAAGAAGGAGGACCCATGACTGGAATAGTATTTCAACCTTTTGAGGAGGTTAAAGGTGATGATTTCATGGTGCCCATCTCCCCTCAAGTATCGATTGCTAGACAGAGATATGCTGATGACTGTGAATCTGCCATTAATGAGCAGATCAAGTAATTTTCTTCTTAACCCTTTTGTTTTTACCCGTTTTTAACTGTAGATTTGGATTCCGCTTTTTGATTTCTCTTTATTGGAAAAGTTGATGTGTTTTGTGGAATGAGTTTTTTTGTCTAGAAAAGTATGATGAAAAAGTTGATGTGATAATTGATATAGGTCCAATACAATATTAAAGGTGAAGAAGTGGGTTGCACTGTTTCTTCTTTTATGATTTGTTGTTTTGTGCGCTATGATATTTCCAAATAGGAGATGCCTAACAACTGTTTGTTAAAATGTCTCAACGAAATACTTTAATTCTGTTGTGTTATGATTTAAGGTTTTTGTTCAGCTTATATGTTCTTTGCATTTGTATTGCCTTGATTTATTGTTCTATTGATTAATTTTTACTTATCCGTTCTAAAATAGTCGCTACATAAAAATTATTGATACTATTTTTGTAGTTTTTAGTTAAAAAAATTTATAATTAAGTGAGATCTTGTTTGAATAGTCTAATTAAATACTTTTATAATATCAAATTTTTGTAGTTTTTAGTTAAAGTACTCCCTCCTATATCCAATACACTTATTCGATTCTTAATATATCGAGTTATGTATAACTAAAAATTATAAAAGGTTTGTATTAATTATCTTTACATCAAAACGAATCAAATAAAATCTCACATGACTATGTTTTAACTTATAGATTAATAATAAAATGCAATTTAAGAGTGTTAGATGAATAGTGTCCCAAAAGTAAACATGACATTTTAGATGAATAGGAGGTAGTATATCTTAAGATATAAATAATTAAAGTTACGCATTAGATTGTGTAAAAAGTAAAACGTAGCAAGTATAATGGAATGAGAGTCTGTATTTGATTAATTGACATGTATTTTTTGCTTTTTTTTGTATGTTTTGTATAGCAAGTGTGAAATGAATGACCTATCTACTCTGTCTACAACTGGATAGCTTTGAGAAATTCCTACAAGTATGGAATGCATGATAAGTTGCTTTCATACCTTTTAGCTGAAAAAATAGGGTGACCAATATGGTTGAGATGGCAGAAAATCATGTGAGACTGACACTGTAAAATTTAGGTTCTAAAGATAAGTTTCGGGTGATTAACTAAATGGTGTAACATATAACACATGCAAAATGATATTGAATAGGTTATCTACATATAAAAAGCTAATTGTTCATACTCACTTTATATTTGTATTTGTGAAAATATTCATTTTATATTTGTATCTGAAAAATTTCATGTGGTAACCTGGAGTTTTTGACTTTTCCACAAATGGTTTTTTGAATCCGCACCGCGGGGTTCACTTTAAACTTTCAACCTTTTCATGTGGTACACAAAATGTAAAGTTTTTGGTTAATTTAAGTATTTATTTCGATTGGATTTCGAAATATGTGGTTAATTAAAGTGATGTTTTGAAAAAGTTGTCAGTATGTTGAGTAAAAATAGCGTAAAGTTAACAAAAGAACTTCCACGTGGTAAAGTTGGAACGTCAAGGTCACCACGTAGATAAAAAAATCGTCTACCGTGAAAAAGTCGAAAATTTAGAATTACCACGTGAAATTTCCCAAAATATTTTGAATTGTCCATTGGAATTAGAGGAAATAAACAAATTTGCAGTTTGAATGTCTTTTATGTGTAGTATACAAAACCTTAAAACAATAGAAGTGTTATTATAGTGAGTCAATTGAAAATTGGTAGTATAACCAAAATTAGAAACTCTATTGTATTAGACCTTGGAGCTATATCAACAAAATAAAAACACTACAAATAGAGATGAAATTTGGGAAGCAGTTAATAAACAAGGTGGCTAATAGTTAGAATTTGTTCTCTGTTTGATTACGTTGATTACAAAGTGGGAGTAAAGTACTTAGCGTGTACGTGTGTAATACATGAAAACATGTCAAGATATACGCTTTGATTATTTGACTGGGAAATTTTGATACATATATAATGACAACTGATTATAAATTTAAGTAAGGGCATGCTTGGATTTGGTGTAAATATTTAAGGGGGAAATCAAGTTAAACTAATCAAATGAAACAAATAAAAATGAAATAGTTGAGATAGTTGTAAAGAAGGCAAAATAAACATGAAATAAAAGTAATGAAGGAAAAAAAAGATAATTTTCCCTTTCCCCATCCTCCCCTAGAATAAATATTTGTCCCATTAAATTGAGAGCTCTCTTTATTTTTAATTACTTTGCAACTATATTTCGACTTTTACAACAATCAAATTTCATTAATTTTTCATTTATCAACTTTATTTTCTTACCTTTACTTTTTTCACTCACTTAAATATTTACACTCAATCTAAGCATGCACAAAGTGATTAGCTTAGGAGTAGAGTAAAGCTAGTACTCTGGGGTCATGTGTTCAAACCCTAGCTCTTATATAGTAAAATATACAGCCCGTTTAAGTTGCTCACTTGGGTAGATTGACTTTTCCTAAATAAAAACTACCCATAATTTGGTAAGTACTTCTTACAATAAATTTGAAAACCAAAGATTTACTAGTATAAATCTTTAGCTCCATGCACCCAGGAAACTGCCAACAAAAACAGCCAATTGTATTTGTTTTAATAGCTAGTTTAAAAGCCAATAAAAACAGCCAATATTTTCAGCTGGTCAAACAAGCCAACTAAAAAAGCCAACCGTCAACAACTAATTGCCAAACACCCCTATATGTTCCAAATAAGTAGGGGTGAAACATAGCTTGGGCGGGAGGGGGCGTCCCCCCTACACTTCGTTTCCTAATAATATATACATGATGGGGTGTTTGGCAATTAGTTGTTGGCTGTTGGCAGTTGACTTTTTTAGTTGGTTTGTTTGACCAGCTGGAAATATTGGCTGTTTTTGTTGAATTTTAAGCTAGCTTAAAAAGCTAGCTGTTTGTGGAGATGTTTGGTAAATTTCATATTAGCTGTTAGCTATTTATTAGAGAAAAAGTGGGCCAACATGCCAAAAGCCAACCCAAAAAGCTAGCTGGAGCAGCTTTTTCATTTTGGCTTAAAAGCTAGCTTTTCAGCTGCTTTAAAAGCCATTTACCAAACATTCTTTTTGGCTGTTTGACCAACCAACAAGCCAAAAGCCAACCAAAAAGCCAAAAGCCAACCAAAAAGCTAAGCCAAAAGTAAAGTCAATTGCCAAACATAATTTGTATATATTAATGGTTGGTTTAGCCGCAAAATTAACCCTTTTATATTAGAAGGTCAAGAGTTTAAACCGTTAAGGGTGGTTGATGGCTAATTTGGATCAAATCATCGAATATGTATAATAACTCACTGTACAATCCCATTAAGTTTCGTTGGTGTATGTTATTTGGTCCAAGCCTTCAACCGTGAAACCTTTTTTTACAGATATGATCATTTTAAAGCATTATGATCAGTTTTGTAATATGCTAAATGTATTTGTTTGTATGATTCAGTGTGGAGTACAGTGCTTCCTATGTGTACCACTCTCTGTTTGCCTACTTTGACAGAGACAATGTTGCTCTCAAAGGCTTAGCCAAGTAAGTTAATTCTTGGAGAACCCCATTAATTAAGTTTATTTTGCATTAGATGAATATGGAACTTGATCTTAATCTTATTTGTTTATTGTGATTTTCGCTTTCTTAAGATTTTTTCGTGAATCGAGTGAAGAAGAAAGAGAACATGCTGAGAAGTTGATGAAGTATCAGGTGAGCAAGCTGCGATTATGTCTTTTATTCGGGTTTTGGAACGTTCTGGTGGTTGTAATGGTTTCGATTGTTTTTCAGAACATGAGAGGTGGAAGGGTAAAGCTGTTTTCTATCCTCATGCCTCCATCAGAATTTGAGCATGTTGAAAAAGGCGATGCTTTATATGGTAAGGCTTCATTCTTATTTGCAAAGATAATGATGAACCCAGGAGCAATACTACTAGTACTGGACAAAGGCAGACCAAGACCCATCCTTGAAAATGTGCAAAAATATGATACATATGGGGTGTTTGGCCTATAGATTATGGAACTCAACGCAACTATAAGCTTAAGCTGATGGTTGGAACTCTTAACTCTAGGATGTATTGTATACTCTTAACACGCTCCTTTACACAAGAGTCATTTGGGCTAGAAGTGTAGATGCAACACATATCTTTCTCATATTTGGTTGAATATTGTACCTTAAATGAGAGGTGGTTGAGATTCAAATGCGTGATGTCTTGTCATACTGGCTCTGATACCATTTTAAGAGTCAAATATCCTAAACCCACCCACCCCCAATAAGGATTTGTGAAGACAGTTTGATGGATCATTTTTTTATTCTATTGTGGCAGCAATGGAGCTGGCATTGTCATTGGAGAAGCTGGTGAATGAAAAGTTGTTGAACTTGCATGGTGTAAGTCATTGATTCTCCTTAGAAAACAAAGGATTTTCCGGCTAAATTTGTTAGATGCCATCTCAATCGTATTTTTGCACTATTGTATGAACTTATAGGTGGCTGAGCGAAGCAATGATGTCCAATTACAAGAGTTTGTTGAAAGTGAATTTCTGAATGAACAGGTAAGTTGAGACAATATACTGTGTTCACTCTTGTTAGAGGTGTTTAAAATAGACCTACTGACCTGATATTTAGTTATTTACCCATCCTTGGAATCGAATCGAATTGACCCGATTTCGAAATGAATTTCAAATAATGTAAAAATCAATGTGGACATAAAACCCGATTTTGAACCGAATAGAAACACCTGACTCGAAATCGATCTGATAACCTGATTGATGTTTCTTGTTAATGTTTAAGACTAACAAAATCCATGTTTGGAATCTTACTTAGGTTGAGGCAATCAAGAAGATTGCTGAGTATGTCACACAATTGAGAATGGTGGGCAAGGGACACGGTATGTGATACTATTTCGATAAAATTTCCGACTTTGTGGCATCGTGCACGGCACGTACACATTCTAAAAGCATTTTATGTGCGCTTGCAGGTGTGTGGCATTTTGATCAAATGCTCCTTCACGAGGGTGTGAACTAATCTAATCTGATTTGATCTGATCGTGAACATTTTATGTAGCTCTACGATGGGAGTCTAAAGTTTCTCTGGCTCAAATAAACTTATTTTTAGTTTTGGATGGAATATGGTTAGAAGCTAGAATATGTAGTTAAGGTTGTATAAATGAATGTACTTGGAGTGATGTTTACAAGGATGATTGTAGTATGCTAATAATATAAGCTATTTAGCTAATATTTGAAGTTAGTCGCTCTTAATTCTCCACTTTCATTTTGTTTTGCCTACTTGTTCTAGAAAATGTGATAGCTCTTTCTATGTTTACTAGGATGATTGAAGTATCCTATTTTGTTTTGTCCTCTTCCCTCTTCGAATTTCATGAGATAAGAACCAAATTATTGAGGGTATGAAAACTAAAACTTTAGTCTTTATTCAAAAAAAAAAAAACCTAAAACTTTAGTCGGAATTACAAAGAACAAAATTTTCCCAAAAAATTAGGGTTTGAGTGGTAAAGTTAACGGAAATTGGACGCCAATAAATGAATTTTGCTACAAAATTTTGTAAGATTAAAACTTCATTGCTACCATATTGGAAAAACTTTAAAAAGTACTACTATTCGTGTTTCACCAAATTACAATGCTACCATGTAGAATTTTCCTTAAAGTATAATTAATAGACCAACCATGATCCTTATAAAAAACAAAATAAAATTGCTGAAATTTTGGTTCTATTTCATTTGTGGTTTAGATCAAATTGTTTACACTCTACCTACCGACCTCAACTTGTTTGGATTGGAGCCAACGATTGAGGTAATGTTTGGTAGCGGAGTAATTTTTTTGTTTTTTTATTTTTCTATTTTTGACTTTTGGTTTTTTGGTTTATCAAATAGACAAAAAAGTTTGATATATAGCTTTTTTTTTTTTGAAATAAACCTGTTGCTTATATTAAATCAAGCTCGGCTAACACCCGAAAGCTAGCTGGAAAAGGATCCATATAGATTTTTTCATGGGCTATCCCCGTATCCCATGTTTTGATATATAGCTTTTAAATGCGCTAAAAAGATGGCTTTTTAAACCAAACAATACTTTTCATTAGCTTTTGGTTTTTCGCCACTTTTTCTCTAATAAATAACCAACAAATAATTTTACCAAAGATATTCATAATAATTGGCTTAAATAACTTACTTAATAGTTAATTTTCAACTACTTTCTCCGTTTCAAATTACTTACAATATTTGCATTTTCACGCAGTTTAATGCACTAATCCAATCCTTAATATTTTAATATATATATATATAATAAAAATTACAGCTAGTCTCTTGAGAGACCGTATCTTTGAGAGACATATTTTAAGCTCAGCCCATTAAAGATTAATGTCTACTTACCTTATTTTTAATGCTTACTTAGATTATCCTTAATGCCTATTTTCAATATCTTAAATGTCTACTTACATCATTCTTGATGTCTAATTACAATATTTTAAAAATACATAATGGGCCGACGCAATAAAAGATGATCTTTGAAAGAAACCGTCTCTCACAAAAATTTGTGTAAAAATTAAAAAAATTGAATATTAATAATCTTTGCATTGAAATGAATAAAACAAGATCTCACTTAACTATGTTTTAACTTATAAATTAAACACTAATCACAAATTATGAATAATAAATGAATAGTGCAATATTTCTAAAGTTGCGAGTAATTCAGAACGGAAAAATTATTACATCAAGTTGGTCAAATCAGTCAATAACTCTTTACTAAAGAGGTTAAATTTTCACAAAAGACGGCGATTGGTGCAAATTGGGGTGACTGGTGAGATATGACTAATTCAAATGAAGGGTGAGACAAGAGAGGGTTGGAGTAATTAGTGATGTTGTTAGGTTGTTAGTATGAAAGTTCAAATGATTCTGTAAAAACAGTAGTTGTAAGGTTTGGACAATCATTTTGACATGAAAGGGCGAGTGTGTCACCTAACAATTTGTTAGATGTCTCAACAAAAATACTATTGTTTGGTTCCCAAATTGACGGATGTATAATTTATTCTAAGCATACATGTGAATTCCATTAACCTTTGAATTGCTTGAGTAATGCTTCCTTGGAATTTTGGCTGGCTTACTTATCAAAATAACGGCCACAAAAATTGTAACACAAATTCTTATTTGAGATCGTCTTTTGTAAATGTTGATGTGCCCATTGTTACCCACATGTAAGTTGTCCCACATCGGAGAAAGAGAAAAGTATGCATCACTTTATATATTCAAGGAGTAACTCCTACTATTACCAATTGGTTTTAGTAGTGAACCTTTTTTAGTTTATGAGTGGACTACTTCTTCTCCTCCTTGTTTGGGTTGCCCAGGCCCATTTTCTAAATTCTATTATGGTATCAGAGCCCGATTTGTTGTTGGGCCTTTATACTGGGCATTTAATCTTACCACTGGTTAAGGGGCCTTTAATTGGATGTTCATTCCCAATATGTTTGTAACCCTTCTGGTGGGCTAAAATTCTAAGGACACTTACATGTGAGGGGGAGTGTTGATGTGCCCATTGTTACCCACATGTAAGTTGTCCCACATCGGAGAAAGAGAAAAGTATGCATCACTAAACACTCAAGGAGTAACTCCTACTATTACCAATTGATTTTAGTAGTGAACCTTCTTTAGTTTATGAGTGGACTACTTCTTCTCCTCCTTATTTGGGTTGTCCAGGCCCATTTTCTAAATTCTATCAGTAAAGATGGCTCTCAAAAGCCTAGTTTAATTATAAATGTATATTGTTATAACTCTAAATATAGATTTGGACTGAACTTTTGAGAGTCGTCTTTACGAAAGACGGTCTCTCAAGAGAGCACTTGTAATCGTAAAACCATCCACATTCATCACATAAGTCGTTTCGTGATCGTAATGGAATATGGGTTTTGTCCAATATCTAGATTTTTACTTTGACCAATTAGAGGCTTGGAGGGATTTCATGTATGATTGTTAAGAAAGATGTTATTTCTAGAACATTTATAACAAGCATCATTTACAATTTTAAACATATAGGTGTACATAATTTAGAGTTTTTTTAATGGTTATTATAATCGAAAGTCGAAAACAATATATTTATGGCTCCATTGAGAATGCATATTGTCAATAAATCAACTCAATCAAAAGTTTAAGCTGATGATTGAGGCCTCAGAATACGTTAATACTCTAACACGCCCCCTCACACAAGAGTCTATTGCGCTAGAAGTGTAGATGCACATAAGCGCGGAATATTCCACTTTAAATGAGGGGTGGTTGAGATTCAGACCCACGACCTCTTGTCACGTTGACTTTGATACCATGTCAAGATGTCAACTCAACCAAAAGTTTAAGTTGATGTTGAGGCTCCAGAATATGTTATATACTCTAACACATACATATTTTCATGTAACACTAACACATACATATTTAAAAATATATCATATACATATTGTTAGATTATATAACCTACTATAAGGCCTCAATCATCGGCTTTCTTTGACATAATATCAAAAATCAATGTGACAAAAGATTACCGATTCAAATCTCAATCACCAATCATGTATTGAAAATTTATGCCATATTTGTCGAGGAATGATATCGAGAGAGCATATAAATTGGATGTCTACTTGTCTTTCTTGCTTTAGAAAGAAGGGGTATGATCTAGGAGGAAAGCCTATGGAAATAGGGTGGCTCATGTTTTTGTGAGATCATTACTCTATGCCGAATTGCAAATAATAATTGTACTTTCAACCTGAGTTGATAGGCATTAGGCAATATCTATTATTATACGGCTAGTCTCTTGAGAGACCGTCTTTTTAAGAGATGTCTCTAAGGCCCAGTCCGTCAAAGCTTACTTTGTATTTTTACTTCACATTTTTTTATGGATCAACCCAATACAAGATGGTCTTTCAAAAAGACCGTCTCTCACAAAAATTTGTGATTATTATATGAGCAATATGTTGCCTTAGAAAGCCAAAAGATTTATTTTATCTTAAGCAGCAAGTAAATACAAAGTGGCTCAACTTTACTTATGCCTCCATAATCAAGTTGTTTGGCCGACACATGTAACATGTTCAATCACACAGAACCTTTGAAATTAAAGGCCTTAAATATTAGTACATTAGTTTATATTAAGTTTTTAGTTTAATTACTTTGAGTTAACCCTAAATTTACAAAATAAATGTAAAATATATAAGGCTTTGAGAATTATTGTGAGTTTTTGTTCTGCCGATAAAATAAGGTTTTGAGCAAGCCGAATTAAGGAAAAGAGTGGAAACAATAATTGTGATTAATGCGTCAAAAGAGTAATTAAAGTGTAGTGATCTGAATAGAATCAAATGTGCTTCAAAGTTCAAACATTGAGCTTGTTGGACTTTTTTTTTTTGAGATGTTGAGCTTGTTGGACTTTGGTGTGCCTTTATTCTTCCCTTTTTCTCCACAGGACTGGTGAATAAGGACATCTATTTTGTTGCTCCTTTTCAAATGGGATATCAACCTTTTTTATACAGTCATGGGGAAAGTATTGTTCTGTTTTAGTACTTTCAATATTGCTCTTGAATGATTGAAATTATTAATCTTACACTATTATTATATAGGGAACAAGAACTATAAATGATCTATACTAAGTTTTTACATCTATAGTGCTAATCACATCTTAAGTTGATGCTTATGATATGAACTCTATCATTCTCGCTCAAACGAATGCACTTTGAATTAGAAGTGTGAATGCAACACAACACAAGTCTTTCTTATACTTGGCGCTAATAATTTCACCATATTAAGAAATCAATAGAACTTAAAACTTAAGATGATGGTCTTGTCATATACACTATCAATTCTTTCAGTTACACTATATATGTTTGGATCGCAAATTAAGAGAGAAAAGAAAGAAAAGAAAGGATAACGGAAAAAGAGTGAAAGGAATGGAAGGGGTAAGAAGGGAGAAGGCAGCTTGTTTGTTTAGAAAGAAATGGAAGGGAAAAGGAAGAAAAAAGATTATTATTATTCCAAATCTTTTCACTTTAGGAGAGATTGAATTCTTAACAAAATTTGTTCATATTTCCCTCCAAGCCCCTCCCTTCCCTTTTTATCATCCAGACAAGGGATCCTTCATCCCATACTGCAAGAACAATGCCACATCATCGTATCACGATCATATTGTAATGTTTTGGAGTTTACCACAACCGAAATATAGACCTATAAATTGTGAAATTATCCTTATTGACCGCAACATTTGTTGGTGACCATGACCGAAATCGTATTTTTGCACGATTGCACTATGCTCCATCTTTCTTAATCTCCGTCCTTCCAAATCTTTCCCCTTTCTTTTCTTCTATTTTTCTCTATCCAAACACAGGTCAAAAAACCGAGTAAAAACTAGTGTTATTAGTCATGCTCTTAACCATAAATTTTACTAGAATATAGACAATAGCAAGTCATAAGTTTAGTGATCAAATACTAGAATCACTTATTGAAATACCGTAGGCCATAGCTAACTAGCTTTAAAGCATAACACTAAATATGTAGGTCTTTTACAATTAGTATTAGTACTACCAATATCCTTGGTACATGTAGAATGGATCATCCTCCACATTGTATCTATATCATCATATCCTGCACAAAGCTCTTTGTCTTTATAAAGGCTCACTAGCCCTTTCCTTTTACCACCTCCTATCATCAAAAACAATGCAATATATATTCTCAAATTATTTTAGAATTGACATAAATTCAACCAATTTTAGAATATAAAATATTCAAAAAAAAAAAAAAAAAAAATTGTACCTTGTTTTGCTCTAGAACTTGCACATCCTGTTGATTCAATCAAGAATATGAATATGGTATCTCATAATTGAACAAATTCTAAAAAAAAAATTATAAATTAACTTGATGTTTATTATTGTTTCCAAAATTGTGAACATGTTCTAAAGAACATATTCATTATTCACAATGTTTTTCAAGTTTTCTCCTAAGGGTATTAGGGAATCTCGGCTTATGTCTGCGGTCTGTCTATGCCATGGTTCGGATCATTTGATTTATGTAACATTTGACAAAGACAAAAATATTCGTTTTGATCATGTACATGTATACAGATAACTGATGAGTGTTCAGTCTATTCTATACTATTAGTCTGTATTTGCTTTAAGAAGGGCAATTACGATTTTAAACAAAGGTAGTTAAAAAAGAGAAAAATAATAATCAGATAGATATATTTTCCGAGCTATTTCTCACTAATGATGTTAAATATATACACGAGTACGTACCTTTGGCCTTGCGCCAAAATTGAGGCGGAAGCCGAGTGAAGATGCTTGTAGTTGGAAAAACAAGTGATGGTGTAGTTTTGAAGGAGAGGAAGCCTCTTAGTCTCTCCATGATTGTTTTAGCTACTAAGCTTTCTTCCCTCCTTTTATATATTCCCTAAAGTCAAATGTTATTTCCTTTCAACAAATTTTATTTAAAAATAAAATAAAGTATATAAAAATCATGGGACTTGGAAGAAAACAAAAGGAGCAAGGAAGGAAGGCTTTCTCATAGTAAATTAAGGCTTTTTCTTTACAACTTTTAGCCTTTGCTTTTAATATAAGGTTTCTAATAATAATTAATTTACAAAGGAGTTTTCAACCAGTCTTTTAAAAGATCGTCTTTTTAAAAGACGTCTCTAAGGTCCAATCCATTAAAGCATATTGTCTATATTTATTCTATATTTTTTCTAATGGACCAACCTAATTAGAGATGATCTCTCAAAGAGACCGTCTCTCATAGGAATTTGTGAGGAGTTTTAGGGGAAAAGAATGAAGGTTCTGGGTTAAACCTGTTTCAACCAACAAATAATTAAGTGGGGTTTTTAGTTTTAATCACCTTCTTTGGTTGCTATAGTTGGTAGAAATCAATTGATGACTCAAATAGAAGAATGATGCTATAATAAATAGGAAAATGATATATACAATCCTAAGGGTCGTATATAAGAAGGAATCTTGCATTTAATTTGTTTAATTTAATATTATTTTTGCTTTGAAAACATAAGCAATTAATTATACTTTATTATTTTATCATTTATTATTTCTTGAAAAATTTAAAATCATTATATAAAATATTAATTGTTTACCAATTTTTAGATTAGATTCTCTCAAAAACTTAAAATTAATAATGATAAAATAAATTTGTTAATTTTTATGTACAACCCTAAGGGCTGTAAATATCATTACCCTAATAAATATTAGTGCTATAAAGAAGTGACCAATTAGTGCTATAAGTGAATTTGATAAAGGATTGGTCTAAAATTATGCAATGATGACTTAATTTAAGTCACAAATGAGAGTAGCCCATGATTAGAATTAAATCAGTAAGATCAGATCGTAGGATATTGTTATTTATTTATATAAGGTTTTATTTTTGGTCGTAATTATTTATTTAAATAAGTATATAATTGTGATACATAATTTCTTTGATTTTATTTTAAAGGATAAAATAGAAAAGCACATTAAACTCAATACCAATAAAGCTTTATTTATTTATTTTAGGGTGTATGTTAATGAAATTAATGAAAGATGGTGCATAAGAAAAATCAATAATAATTAAGACTATTGAATCTGATCATATGATCAAACATTTAATCCTACCCACGATTCGTCTCGTTCGTCAAATCTGAATTGTAAAATGACATGCTACATTAGAATCACAATTATAATAACAATTGTCATAGGCTCACTAAAATATAGTTTAGGGACTTAACTTTTGTCATTTTCATATCACTCTAATACTAGTAATAAAAAATTATAAAGAAAATTGTTTAGGAACAGTTTCATTTCAATAAAAATGACATAAAAGGACTATTTTTCATTTAAATTTACCCTAAAATTTATGTAATGTTATTAGACACATTGCTTATTTATCCAACCCGGAATTGAAATCGGTGGGTAATAAGGACATCAGAAATTCTTACTTGAGACCGTCTTTTGTAAAGACGGCTCTCAAAAGTCCAGTTCAATTTTAAATATATATTGTTACAACTTTAAATATAGATTTGGACTGAACTTTTGAGAGTCGTCTTTAAAAGAAACGGTCTCTCAATAGAGCCCCTATAAAACATTTGTTAAGGTGAAATTTTAGCCTTTGGGGTTTGGAATTTTGCTTTTCCCCTTCTTATCTTACTTTACAAGATTCCCAGTTGCAATGTTTTCTGATGAGGTGTGGGGTAGGTCAAATTCCTTTTTTGGTGTCTTCTCAATTTGCACTTTCTGTGTTCTATCATGGAATATTTATATTCTTAGTTTTCAATTCTCATACTATCTATCATTTATAGAAGTTTTTTTTGTTTGTCAATTTTAGTGAAGAACAATCTGAAAATCTTAGATGATCATATCAAACTAAGTACTAAGTAGGAATAAATAGAGAGTGACTATATTTTTTGGTTATAGATTAATTTTAGTCCAAATCAAATAAAATATAAGTTGTGTTGCCGACAATTTTTTACATTTCATTCTAGACAATCTTATATTTTTAGGATTAAAGCTTTAACATTTGGTTGATGGGTCAAAAGTCAAGAGTCAAGAGTGTACAATTTCATTAAGAACAATCCACACCAAAAAAAGTGTACATCAATTATGATATTTCTTCATTTTCTACTTAATAAATTATTTTATATTCTTTAATGAAAAGGTGCACACTATTTAAAGTAAACTAAGTTTATACAAAACATTTATATTTAGTAAACTTTCTGTTCGTGCAACTATTCTTGTGAGATACTGTCTCTCAATTAGATGACTTCAAAATAAGAAACTCAAATTCTCAGAATTTGTGTAAGTTGAACTATTTAGTTTATGTATGAAATACTTCTGATAATGAAACCGCAATTCATCATAATAGTGTCTAATGTTTGATTTTAAGTCATAAACTAGATCACAATGGTATTCCACTTCAATTAAATTTCAAGGGTCACTTATTAGTGGAAATTATATTGGACAATGTAATAAATTGGTATGAGACAGTTTATGAGTAATGTGTTCAACAACCGCAATGTGGAATCCATGTGATATTACCCACCTTGAGTGTTCAAAAAAACTGTGTAGTAAGTATAAATGATAATGCTTCCTAGTCACTTCACTTCCCACTACTACTATATGCCAATGGAAGTTGGTTACACTTCTCTAACTTTCCTTTCTTCATCACCATACATTTTTTATCAAATTGATGATAAGTGATCATAGATTTATGAGACGTCGTCTATCTTTCCTCCCCAGACCATGAACATAGATTTATTTATGCTCGGAATACACTGGGTATGATAATGATAATGATGATAAGTGAAGATATAAACTACTCTATATGTGACTTAGGAATAATACTCGTTATGCGAGAGTTTTTTGAGAAAAGTGTAGTTAAAGAGCAGAATATAGTATCATAACTATTTGACATAGTTTGGGAAAAAAGAGAAGTTTGGGTCACTTTAGAGGCTTTACTAGTCAAATTTTTTGTTGCCATTACTCTTCAAATACTACTAGAAGTGGGGATGGTTGCAAGATATAAACCTTAGGAGTAATACTCTTCAATGTTAATTTAAGATAAACTTCAGCTTGTTCTCCCAAATCTAATGGAGATGTATCGAGCATAATAAAACGGTCGACTAAACTAATTCAGACGAGGACTAAACATACGAGTGAAAGTGACATACGAAACTCAAATCACAAGAGAACAAGACGTCTGTGTATTTTTCTATGATGGAGTCCTTCGGTAGCCCTGTTATACATCCTACGATGAATAATTACTGCTGCCAGCATTCACCAGAGTGCACAAGGATTCTTCAGGAACGTAAAATGCTTTTGATTCACATCCTTCGTGTACAGAAAGACGTAAAACAAAAAGTCATCTAATTGTCAAGCTATACATGATTTTTGCGAAGCAGCAAATTTTGATACCACATGTACGAAAACATCATAGATTTGTTGGAATAAACAAAATCTTGCATTGAAGGACAATGTCAAGCTATAATTATGTTCATACCCAATATGAGTAGATAACATCTATCATCACAAATCTAAATGCATAATTGTACGGTAAGAAGGGTCAAAAATGGGGGGTTTAATTCTACCAAAACTATGTAGAACAATTCAGCTCGTATAGAAAGTTAAGCAGTAGCAGCTTCCTTTTGTTGCCTCTTCCTGGCCTCCTCAATAATTGACAATTTAATACCCTTACCCTTGGGAACAGATACCCATGGTTTAGTTCCCTGGCCAATGATGAAAACGTTTCCCTGACGAGTTGCGAACTCATGACCAACAGAATCTTCAATGTGAATGGTCTCAAAACTTCCTTTGTGCTTCTCTCTGCTCTTAATGACTCCAACGCGCCCTCTGTTTCTTCCTCCAGTCACCATCACAACATTTCCCACATCAAACTTGATGAAGTCAACAATCTTGTTAGATTCTAGGTCAAGCTTGATTGTGTCATTGGCCTTGACAAGAGGATCGGGATAGCGGATGGTACGACCATCATAGGTGTTCAAATAGGGGATACCTTTTTGGCCGAACTGAACAGATCGTACCTTGCAGAGTTTGTACTGGAAATCCAGATCAAAAATAAAAAGACAAGTATCAGAATGCATAAACTAGCCTAGCTGCACGTCGCTCTTTCAGACAATTCTATTGGAACAGAGAAAGAATCAAAGTGGCATCACAGCAGAACAAGTAGCAGGAAATTATACATGAACAGTTGGAAAGCAATCAGATATCAATTTCTAACATAAAGTTAGGTTAGCTCAGGAAAATTGCTGCATACCTTTGCTTCTTCATCTCTGACTGAGTGCAAACGGAATCTACCCTTGGTGTCATATAGCAAACGGAAGTTCTCATTTGTCTTGGGAATTGAGACGACATCTGCAACCCAAAAAATTTACAATCAACACAAGCTAAAGTATTTGGTACCTTAGCAACTTGGATGATAGTTTTTATAGCAGTCCTTGTGGATGACCGCAAAGACATGAACCCATGATACAAACATTGGGGTTTGACACTTTGAGTATTGCGATTTTTGCATAAAAGATCAACAGCAACAATATCACCAAGGCGCAACTTTGATTGTAACGAATCTTGTATAAATGCTTATTACTAAGAGAGGCAATCACAATAACGGAAGGTAGAAAACATACCCATGAAACCAGCAGGGTAGGTCTTGTCGATCCTGACTTTGTTATCAACAAGGATATGTCGTTGCATCAAAATAGAAATGACTTCAGGGTATGTTAGAGCATACTTTAACCTGTTACGAAGAATGAGGATCAAGGGCAAGCATTCCCTAGATTTGTGGGGCCCAGATGAGGGTTTAGGTGCCTACATCATAGTTACCATGCATGAGCAAACATAACAAGCAATCAAACACTAGAGCAACAGCTGTTACATTAGTTATAAAATCAACTTACAAATGCACCACCAAGCTTATCAAGCATCCAATGCTTGGGGGCATTGAGCCTCTTCATGTGCTTCTTCAATCCTCTCGCCTACAATGCAGGGAAAAACATCTTAGCTTGAAGAACATGCATATTCAAAAGTAAGCATGAGAGTGTTGATTTCCCGACCACCAGAGGTAACACAAAAAAACAAAGGAAAACACGAACAGTATCATGGAAATAACTAAGTCCTGAAAATATCAATTCAAACAGAGAAACAGCTCTACCCCCTCACTGAGAAGAATGTTTTCCAGTGTTATAAATGAATGGGAGATGCAATAGCAAACAACCAATAGGGAAAACAGCCAAGTGTGGTACAATAAGGTACACAAGTACCAAAAGATTCACATTTGTCCATATAAGCATATAAAAACTCTCCAAAACAATGAGAAACCCCTATTTTCAGGGAAGTTTTGAACAGTTTCACACTACAATCACATACATTCACACATATCTGTAGCCAGTGCCCATACCACACCTACAAAGTCCATAGATACCTCATGCTACTGACACTAGCTCAAGCCCTCCTCGCAGAAGCAGAAAAGAAAAATAGCGCCAAACTCACACAAGCAGAGGCGATTCTGATCTAGGCAAAGCCCTGGCACATACGATGGCCGAAAACAAAAAAGTAAACGCATCACCAACTGCAACATTACATATTTACACCACCTTCCATTCTATCCCTTGTGCTAAAATCCTCAGTTCATCGTCACACAAACGACCAAATGCATCTAGATAATTGGATACTTCATATAAACTCATGTCCATTATCTTATGTATCCTAACAAGCTTAGAATAAACAAGTGCACACTTAGTTTTAAAAAGCGCGCCTCGCTTTGCGCCTTGTGCGCCTCGAGCTCAGGCTCGACTGAAAACGTCTCGGTTCGGTGATGCAAAGCCCATTACAAGAGGCGTGCGCCTTGGGCGCCTCGATGCGCTTCACGCCTCGTGCACCCGGTGCGCCTCCTTGTTGGGCCGGGTAATTAACTCGTCCTTGCTTGTTCAAAAATGAAGTAAACCTCAAAACTCAAATTTGCTTGAATATGAAGTTCAAAAAATCATTCCTCTTTAAGAAAAACAAAAAGCATGCAAATAAGAAAATAACTTTTGGACTTATTCGTATTCTCATTATAATAGTTTAATGCTAAAGTGGTGTTTGACGCATGAATAATAAGTCTTTTCAAGTTTCTTGATACTAAAATATGAATGTTATGTTGTTTAAAGTATTATGTACGTATTAAAATTGAATTTTAAGATTTAGTGAAATAGTGCGCCTCACATACAAAAAGCCCGTGCCTTCGCCCTGCGCCTAGGCTCTAAAGGCCTTTAGCGCTTCGGTGCGCCTCGCGCTTTTCAAAAACTAAGAGTGCACAAAACCACAAGGTCATATTGTCGCACTGGCAGAGCCATCTTAAATATTTGCGGGACTAGGGCCACGAAATTATAAAAGAAATACACAATCTGAATTTAAACATAGGTAATCAGACTATTTTAAAATTGGAGGTTGTTCACTATACTCATGCAGTCATGCCTTCAAGAGGTTCTGTTCTACACATTGCAAATATCAAAAACCCTTTATATCCTACAAAATCCAGTCGCATTATGTTCAATTCATCGATCTCATTGTACTAATCATCCACAATCTAGTCCAGATTTTTTCCAAAAACAAAACATGTAATAACAAGTTCGACCAAATAAGATCAAAATTACAATGAAATATCAAAATTTAGAGACGGAAATTAAATGCAGCAAATCCAAAATAATCCTTTCAAACTCTAAGATAATGCGACGAACAATGCGACGAACAATGCGACACCCTTGAAAATCAAAATAACAAGATGGAAAAGTAAAAACGAAAAGAGAAAACTGACCATGAATGAAGATTTTGATGAACAGAGATTAAGGTTCCTTCCTAAGCTGCCTTTCCTTAACTCCCTTTGATTTCCAGAAAAGGAGAGAAAGATGAACCAAAAAGGCAAAAACCCTATTCTGTGTTAATAACTTTGCTAGGGTTTCTCTAATTGGGCCCTTTTTTTATTTAATTTCCTAGTTAAGTAAAAATTCAATCGAGTGAGGAGTGACATCTAATAAAATAAACTCGTTTAAAAAAATTCTCAAAATAAAAAAAAGTAAATTTTAATTCCCAACATAAGCGACTTTGCATCTGACTCTAAGATCAAAGTTTGTTCACTATTAGCATATGTTATTAACAGCAAACAAAAGAAGACAATATCATAATATAAGAAGACAATATCATAATATTTAAAGAGACAAAAAATATAATTATATGTTGTTCGTTGTTATTATACTAACCTTTTTTCATCCCCTTCAATGTAATTTTTTTTTCTTGTCCGCTCTTAGTAACATCTAACTATAGCATCGGATACAAAAACGCTTATTTTGAGAATTAAAAATTTTTGAAACTTTTGAAAAATTTTCAGAAAAAATTATTTTTTCAACTTTTCACATACTAACTTACAAAAACGTTATTCCAAAACAAGCCTCTCTTCATTCAAAAACATTTTTTTGTTTTGTTAACTTTTATTTACACTGAACAAATATGGGATAGTTTAAACAAAATGTCAAAAGTCTTCATTCGTTGTTGCTAATAACGAATAATGTTAATCAAACAAAGAACTCCAAAGTTTTTTTAACTTTACAAAATTGTCTTATTTGTGTTTGCGGAAAAGATATACTTGTCCAATTATATGATGATTAACATTATTATAGTCAAATTATAATGATGCAAACAGTTTCGATTTTGCGGTTGCAGGATAATTTTCAAGCGATTTAGGACCTATTCGGTTTCAGGTAACCTGCCCTGTGGCTAGGGGTGTTCAAAATTACCCGACCCGCTGACCCGCCTCATAAACGGCGGGTCAAAAAGTAAAAAAATGTGAAAATTACGGGTCGGGTCATGGGCCGATATAAATTGATCCGGGTACCCGCTAATTACACGATTTTTCTACTGTATCATTCAAAGGTTTATTTGGTTTAAAGCATATATTATTAAAATTTAGCCCAGTAAATTAATCAACATTTCCAAGTTTTCTTGAATTCTTAAGAATTTTGGATATTAATATCGGGTACCCAAGTTGTTTAAAGCATATATTATTATTAAAGATCCATCTTTCATACATTATTATTTTGGATATTAATATCGGGTACCCAAGTATTTAGCCCAGTATTTTGGATATTATTAAAAAATCAAAATATAAGTTCACTAGTGGATATTGTAGATATTTTTTCTTTTCACTACAAAAAAAAGAGAGATGGCTACCGTCAGAAACCGAAGCCAATTCGAAGCCATCACATACTTGGCTACGGAATGGCTTCTGTCAGAAGCTGAAGCCAAAAGTGGCGTAGCCAATGTCAATTTCCGAAGCCATTCCGAAGCCATCTTTTGCGTCAGAATATATAACAGTAGCCATTCCGACGCCATATTAATTGCCCAACTTTCCAATTATTATTATTTATTATTTATTAGTAATATTTTAATATTATTTATTTATTTAATTATTATTAGAATTTTAATATTAATTATTAAAAATTAAGATTTTATAATTTAAATGTTTTTGCTAGGAATTTATAATTTAGATTTTAAGTTTTATATAATTTAAAATAATAATAAATAAATAAATAAAACCCACAATACTAAAATAACAAATAAAATATGTACGACAAAAAAATATAATTAACTAATTATATTTTTTTTGTTTCAAACTAAATATATAAATAAAGAAAATATTCACAAATACATTACAAAAATTATAAAATAACTAAATTTAATTAGAAATTGTTTTGACCAAATATTGAACTTCCTAAATCATCTAATACCGCCACCATTTCCAACACCACGGCGCATACGATATCCGCCCGAACCACCTGAAAATTTTGAAAATTAAACTAAAACTTATTACTAACAGCTAGTTACCAACAAACCAACAAATTTTGAAAATTTAGAAATAAAAAAAATAAATATAAAAAAAAAAACACATTACAAACTGATAAGACAGTTAAATCAGAAATTAAAAAAAAAACATTACAAACAAAATATAAGACATAACACATAAAACAAACAAATCAACAACAACAACATTCTAACATAAAAAAATCATAGAGAAACCCTAAAATATGCACAAGGACCCTAAATTATCCACTACATTCCACATACAATAACTTTAAAAATCATACAAAAACCCTAAACTAATATTATAAAACATCATAATCAACAACAGAAAACTCAACAATAACCGAAAAAACATCATAAAACATCATAATAATAAAAAACATTGCATCAAAACTCAACAATAACAAAAAAAAATTGTATTGAAGATTGAAAAAAATCAACAATCAACCTACAGAAAAAAATTTGTATGAAAACTCAACAACATGCAAACTTTAAAAAAATTCGGACAAATAAAGATTGAAAATAAATAACCGAAAAAAAACTAATTTGAAAAAATAATCAACAACAAAATTCGATACAAATAACCATGTTTGAACTATAAAAAAAAACTGAAAAACAACTAACCGAAAATCGAGGATTGAAGATTGAAGCTTGAGGGTTAATGTTTGAACACTCACGGTTGAAGATGGTGAAAATTTCTTATGAAGATTGAAAATTACACCAAGATTGAAGATTGAGAGTAAAATTTTTTAGGAAAGTAAATTATTGAGAGAAGCAAGTGTAAAGGCAAAATGAAGAAGGAAATTAAAGAAAACCAGGTGAAACTGAAAAGGCAACTATTTGAAAACCCGTGCAAATAAGCTATGGCTTCGGAATGGCTACGGTTGATGTGCGTAGCCAAATGATGGCTTCGGTATGGCTTCGATTTTAGCCGTAGCCAAGTGTGGCGACTGTTCCTTTCCGTAGCCACACTTCGCTACGGATTGAAGCCATCTTGATTTGTTTTTGTAGTGTTTACTTTTTAAAAAACTGATCATTATCCCAATGTGGATTGATGTTTAGACTCTTTACATGATTACATGAAACAAAATCTTTCATACATGGATATTAATATGCAAGTCTTCTGCAGTGACATAGTACGTAATGAGATGGATCAAGACATTAGTTAGACATGAAAATGCTATTTATCTTGATGTTTAGACTTTTTTACATGAAACAAAATCTTGCATATATCGATATTAATATGGAAGTCTTCTGCAGTGATATAGTACATAATGAGATGGATCGAGGTAGTAGCTAGACATGGAAATTGATATCGACATTATATATTGCTTCTGTTTTGAAAATTAGAATAATAATTTTAAAATCTAAAGTTCAAGCTTTGATCAATACGAATTAGAAAAATTCTGCCTAAATATAGCCTAAAATTTGTCCGGAATTCGATCTTAAAAATTATAATTAAATCTGAAAAATAAAAAAAAAAATAATCGGGTACCCGGTGTCCCGACCCGCTTTATCCGGGTACCCGCAATAAATGGGCCGGGACACGGGCCACAAAAAAAGATACCCGACTTTCCGGATACCCGGTAATGAACACCCCTACCTGTGGCATGGATAATGATGCGAATCCTCTCAAGTTGTTGCCTACTTGAACGACATACTTTAGCCTCATACTGTTTCAGGAGACGGAGTAGGCCATTCTAGTTACATAGGATAGGGCAGGTAAAGGAGATGAGAGTTAACCCATATATTTTATGAATTAGTCAATATACCTCCGTTCTGAAATACTCGCTACATTTTAATTATGTGAACTATTCATCGTTCAAGCTTATTTTTACATTGCGACTAATGTATAAGTAATAATATAGTCAAGTGTGATCTTGTTTGAATCGTCTAATCGCATACTTTTATAATATGAAGTTCTTATAATTTTTAAATATGTATAATTCAAAATATAAATAAACAAAAGTGATTTATAGCAAATATAATAGAACGGAGGACGTATAAAGCACTGTTTGTATATATATATATATATAGCTCTAAGAAAGAAGATCCAGGGTGATTCCTCACCTATCCTATCAGGGGCCCAGTTGAACCAAAGCTCTGCGTGCTCTACGTCAGGTGAAATCAAAGGGCATTATTTGCTTCCACAACTCTAATCTATCATTCACAGTATGTAACCCATATAGAATTGTGACTTTAAATTAAAATTATATATATATATATATATATATATATATATATATATTTTGAAACAATATATATTTTTGTATTTGTAGTAATTGTAAGAAATGAAAGTTTGAATGCAAATTCATGTAAACAAAATGGACACAAAATAAAAGGTGGGGACCAATTAAAAGTGGATACACCATTAATAATTAAAATTAACAATTAAGTAAATTAAAACTACATAAATTAAAATTACAAGTGCACAGAAATCATGCACCTAAAGTCTCCAAGATTAATCACTATAAAGTTGTAGTTAATTTACGAATTTAAATTACAAAAATAAAGGTAGTGGATGTTCGATTAGTCATGAACAATCGAATGGATCAAGATAGAAGCCTCATCAGGTTCTGGAGCCACAACTTCTGCAAACACAATACAATAGTTCAATTTTCAAACTTAAATTATTCAAGTTTCATCTGATTTACCAGAAGAAGAGCTAATTAGATCGGGATAATGTCCACATTATAGTCGGCAATTTAGGACTAAATTTTTAACTAACTAGAACAAAACCCTAATTTAATGGTATGGTCTGATTTACACACAAACGAAGGTTTCATCTGATCTGGTAATTTTTCAAATCTTAATACAATTCGACAAGAAGAGATGAAATTAATGAAAAAAATACCTGGAACAAGGCTAGAAATGATACTTGCACCATGATTAGAGCTAGTCCCACCTTCGCCTACGCCATTCCTCTCTGGATCAGTCTTGACATGATTATCACTTTCTTCATTTACAGATTTCAATTTTTCTTCCTCACTTTCTTCCTTATCATTCTTCACATCTTCATCTCCTTCCGCATTATTATTGCGGTGCAGCAGATTCGAGATGAAGTTATTTATCACTCCACCGGCGCCACCACCACCGTCACCATCGCCGTCGCCGTCAGCATCACCGACAGAGTTTTGGTCGCAGGCGGTGGCATGACCCTGAACCTCATTATGAACAGATTCAGGTACAAATTTAGAAAGGAGGTTATCTAAAATCCCTCCACCGCCTTCAACTTTCTGCCTCTTCTCCCTATCTTTCTCATCTTCATGAAACGCTTCTTCTCTCTCCCTCACAGTTACACCATCCTCCATTATTATAGCTGGCTTATTAAGTTTCAAACCATGCACAAATCTCCTCTCTACTTGTATTGCTAATTGCTAATTGCCAAAAGCATTTGTCGGCTCAAATGGAGTAAAAAGAAATAATAAATAATAAATTAAGATAAAGAAAAAAGAAATATTAATAAAATGAATGACACGTGTAACGATAGAGTTGTCTGAAATAGCTCGTTGAACCATGCAAGACCATTTACAGCATCCCACGTGGTCTCCATTCAAAGATCCTTCATTTCTTCCGTTTTCCAATATTTTGGTCGCTCATTTTCTTTATTTTTAATTTAATTTTTAACACAAATTCTCACTCGAGACAGTCTTTCGTGAAGACGGCTTTTAAAAGCCAAATTCAATTCTAATTATATATTGTTATAACTCTATTTACAATTGGATCGGGCTTTTGAGAGCCGTCTTTACAAAAGACGGTCTTTCAAGAGAGCATCTGTTTAGATTAATGTTATGCCTTCTGTTTTCTATTCCTTTTGTGATTCCAGAATTTAAATAAAAGATTAAAAACAACCAAACCCAATCATATTAATGGTTTAACAATTTCCTGAAAAATAACTTATTTTACCCTTTTTTGAACCCAAAAATTTCTGGCGAATCAAAGGAATTAAGTTGGTAAATGATGACAATTAAATCCTTTTTATCACAAGTTAGAAGGAAAAATCTTCAATACTACGAGTTTACGACACATGATTTTCTATTTTACTATTTTAATTAGGTAAACAGTTTACGAACAAAAATATTGCTAATGAAACCTGTATTAGTATTACAATTGTGGAATGAGAATATCATCTTTTTATTACAGGGTAGGCTAAGGAAAACTGAGGAAAGGAGAATGTTATATGAGAATTGAGAATCGAACTCAAGAAAATTCTTGAAAACTGATATTAGCTCTCCAATTAAGACAAAACTCGATTTTCTACTAAGACAATATTTAGAAAGACGATTACACACTCAAAAGAAGAAAAAAAAGAAGAAAGAAAGACGTTTACAACGTCTCTCAAAAAACCAGACTAATGTAAATACTCCTAGTTCATAAATATGATATAAACGAAGGAAATAGATAAATTCGGATACAACATACAGATTTCTGATGTAGAATTCCTTTCCTACACACAAGACCACCATTAGTAGCCGACTAGCCGCCAACGCAAGGTTACTACTCACTATGCTCTTCACCCAAATTCTCTTTTTAGCAAGTTTCGTTTGACACATTCTGCTGGTTAAAAATGAAGTTAAGAGTTTATTGTCGGACATAAATAGGCCAACAAAGAACAGACGACCCATTTGGTAAGTAATAATAATCAGCGGTAATAAGAATGAAAAATTAGTGTAATTTTGATGAAAAATCTCTTGGTTAAGTTTGATGGGTCATGCTTGTCCAACTTCAACTATCTCATTTTCTTCATAAAATTCATTTCAATGCATTAACGTTGGGAGAAATGATATTAAATGATAATGGAAATTTGTAAACAAAAAAACCTTTTTGTGATCAAAGTTTCATTACCATGGGAATGATATGAAATTTTTGATGAAAACTTACACTATTAATCATTCTCATTATCACCATTTAGTACCAGTAACCAAACGGGCCGAGAATGTTATGAAAAGAGACCTGCTTTATGGATCTGTTGCAGAACGTCCATACAAAGCATCTTCCTCGTCCCTCTTCTTTTCTTCCCTCTGCTGTCTGATTCTTTGTTCTCTTGCAATAGCATCTTCTCGGAACATATTCATGGCTTCATCAAAACCTGGGATTTTGCGCCTCATGTCCTTGATTACAGCTTTACTTAGGACTGAAAATACTGATAGCATATTCTGTAAATTCACAAACATCCACGTTAATTCACCTACTCTACTATAGAGGCATGCAATGTACTTCCAATCCACTGATTTAATTGTGTTAAAAAAGAGTTTCGTTCCACATTATTATCGTTGTGATATCTTTTTTAGTCCTTTGTTACAGAAATACAAGGATTTACAGATGAGTGTATCCAGTAGCCTGCAGATGCAGTCAGTTCATGAGATATGCGTGTATGCAGATAGATTGCTATGCATTTGAAGCATACTGCAAAAACAAGGCCGCATTGTAAAGAATTTCAGGCTTATGAACCGATATTACTTTGCTATCAAACTGTAAAAAAAACCGCATTTCGGAACATTTCAAGGGATATCCCATGACTTCGGCTGTGTGTCAATACCAGCTTACCATATCACTATGTCGCTACCGCAATTTTTGCACTATGACTTGGAGTTTCTCTTCCTCCAAGCCTTCCTAGATGGTGAATTTGATGAGAATAATGCCTTGAGATGCTAAATATGGATAAAGGCTGTCACCTATGGGCTATGGTAGGCGACAAATATGTTTGTACTCTTAAGTTTATGGGATCAGTTTTTACTGTGATAAAGGCGGTTTCTTTTTTCCTTTATTTGATGGGACCGAGTTATTTTTACTTGCATCAGAAAAAAATCAACCTAACATCAAGAACAACAGAAAACGTATATATTGAGTTTTGGATAGGTATGTTGGTGAGCCTTATATTCAAATTACTTCCACACACAGTAATAGTAATATGATATGCAGTCTTACTAGATTTTATTTTAAGAGCACGAAAGTTGATGAGTTTCATTCACACCGCAGATATACATACATTATACGTAGTAATGTAACCATGCACAACCATCAAAACTCGTGACAAGATTTATTTAGGAAAAATTGACATTAATAATCCAACCTTTTGCTCATCCGCTGTGAATAATCCGACCTTTTGATTATTTTTTAATAATTTAATGTTTGCCCTTAGTTCGCTGTCAATAATCCAACCTTTATTTTAGTTTGCTAGCAGCATACCCTATTATTACCTATTATTAGTAATAGGGTATGTTGGGGGCAAATTATTTACAAAGGTTGGATTATTAGAAAATAATTCAAAGGTGGGATTATTCATAGCGGATGGATGAAAGGTTGGATTATTAATGTCAATTTTTCCATTTATTTATTCTAAATAGTTTTTCTGTTTATAACTTTTGAAACATATAATGATATAGAAAATGGTGGTCATCAATATAATTTGCGCTAAACACAGGCAGAAATGCAAATCAGCACCATGGAGTCACTGGGAGGGAATGGTGGTGGCGGCCTGGTGGGGGTTGGGAGGGGTGGTGTTTTCTCTTTTCTTCAAATTTTATTCTTTCTTTTCTTTCTTTTTTACTTTTTTTGGTAGTTACCCGTTATGAAATTTTTAGTAGGTATGTTCTAAGCAATCATCTCCTAAAGTTTGATTTATTCATAACTAATTAAAAAGTGAGATTAAAGTAGGAATTTAGGTGAAACACGAGAATAAATTATCCACATAAAGGACATACCAAAACATCGTCATTCCAGTGCTTTATATATGGCGGACCAGTTGTGTATGAACCGAGCGGCTCACGATACCATTGTCCATTATATGTTATTCGGTCCATAGCTTGTTCAACACTTAGAACCTCCCAAGGTCTTAAGCCAGGAATGGCTTTAGCCAATTGCTTCCTGCCAAGACAAGTATATTATTACACATTATCACAACAGAAGTTGAAAACCCCAAATATTATTTTCTTTAAATTTACCATAGATTAAAATTAAAGAAATATCTGAATTCAAAAGACACGAAATATGGTTATAGTTAGATAGTGAGCTTATATTATCTATATGAAACACAAAGTCACTAATTGATCGGAAATGGTGAGTAAATTTTGTTTGAACTCCAAGGGATGAAATATGGTTAGAGGTGTTCAAAACAGACCCGACAATCCGATATTTACCCGATCTTGTACCGAATCCAACTTGACCCGACTCAAAATGAAATTTAATATATGTCAAAACCATTATGGAAAAAACCCGATTTTGAACCGACCTGAAACACCTAACCCGATATCAACCCGATGATCTGAATGAAAACCTCTAAATATGGTAATTGTTTAGATAGTGAGATTTGAAAAACTATATGAATCACAAAGTCACTAATCAAGTGGGTATGGTGATTAAATTTTTTTAAACCTCAAATGTTGTACGCCTAAGCAATGCTCTAACAATGATTCGGAATGCTGATCATTGATCAATCAGTTGAACAAAGGGAAAGAAACAAAAAAGAAAACCTTAGATCTTTTGGTATGAATTTGTTTGGCATATGATCAGCTTCCAACATTGTTGTCAACTCAGAACCACTAGCCCAAAGAAAGAGAGCATGGCTTGGAGTTCTTACTCCAGGCCAAACTCCATCATTGGCTTTGAGCACAGCCAAATCACGCTTCTTACTTTCTACAGCCTCCTGTTGCAGTTGGTCATATGTTTTCTTTTCATGCCCCTTTAATGGAGTCCAAGGAGAAATTCCCTTCTGAAGCTTGTGGAGAAATGCTGTTGCAGCTGCACCCAACCTAACTGAACAATACAATACACAACATAGATCATTTGATGCAAACAACCAGGAACTTGAAGGAAATCATAACCACACATAAGAAATCTATATTAATGATCCATTTCAAAGAAAATTTCATTTCTTTCCTTAAGTTAGTTTTAAAGCTTAATTTACCAACAGTGATGTTAATAAATATACTAGATTCAAAAACCAATTAATACATAATCGAGGGAAGGACAGCCTACAACATGCTGTCACACCAATGTCAATTGTCAATTGGCTACTGCCTAGGTGAAATTTCGTGTGTCAAATGTATGCAACCTTATCCTTGTAATAACGAAGAGGTTTGTCGGAAAATATATGTTATGGTGACAATGTTGAGACATTTGACTCGGATTATATTTGAGTTGCTCGAACAGAAGAACCTATCGCGGATAGGTTCTCAAAAAGGTCATGTGGTGAACTTATGGGTCAATATGGTCAACACAAGATCTAGCGTATTTGACTTATACAAGTGTTTTGATGTACTTATTTGGCCGCAATCTAGGGTGATGTCACAAAGATTAAGAAAAATAGGAAAGTGACTATTTTAGTGGGGTATTGTAGGTGTGGTCATGTATCCTTAAGTAAGGTAATTATAGCTTCCAATTTATGTCGGAATGAAAATAAATTGTAGGTTTTAGTAGCATATTACAAATGATGTTCACAACTAGTTATGGGACAAACTAAGGGGCAAAATCAGGGAGACGAAGGGAGTAATTCGAGTATATATTAAGCTCAAGAATGTTTATGTAATGTTATTATAGCTTGTAATATGGATAAAGTAGTTGTGTACAAAGATCTTAGTGGGAAATTACAGCTTGCGAGTTTCTCTCAACCAACAATCTCCTGGAAATTAGTCCATAAAGTTTGAATGTGGAGTAGTTTGAACTTGCAGTTCATGTAATTCAATGCGGTAGTTAAAGATGTCTTTTATTTGTTAGTTAACCTTTAGTAATAACCAAGACAACGATTGGCAAAGATAAAAAGTAGAAGTTTGTTACTCCACTTAATACACTACTGGAGTGCGATATATTGATTAGTGGTTCAAGCCATAATGCAAAAACAAGGTTGTATCGTATCTTATCGGTCGTATAGTAGAGGTTTTCAAATTTATTACACCAATATTATCCACATTGTAAAGGTGTTAAAAACCTTCATTTGGTGGTGCAATAACCGCATCACCCCTATTAATGAATCACTGTGTCCGTTTTCGCAACCGCGACTTTTACTTGGTTGAAGGGCTAGAAGACATGGGTAGCTGTTTCAAGACATGCAACAAATGATCCAAGTTGCACAAAAGACGATTCTGAGACTTGAAGACACGTCAAAGAAAAAAATCCAAGAAAGATTCGAGGGGAAAGTGCAAGTCCCAACATACTCAAGAACCTCTCAGTAGCAGGTTCTCTACAAGTTCGTTTCATTTATTTTTATGTTTGATTAATTTAATTTTGTACTCATATTCTGGCTTCAAAACTTTATGTTCCAAGCTAGAGTTAGTTTTGGAAAGTTTGTTTCTAAAGTTAAACATTAGAGAGGCTGTATTGAACTAGCCCAATTTAGTGACAGTAAATCCAAACAGTTTGCATCGAGGTTTTACGTCTAGAGTAGACTCTAGATAGGCTAGGAGTACATACTTCCATGTTTGAGAATCTTTGTACTTGCTCATTAGTATTTTCTCACTTTCCAGCTTATTCCGCATAGATCTTCGTGTACATCTTAAACACTTAAAAATTTATAAGTAGTAATTTAGTAAATGAGAAAGCTTCAAAAACGATCAAAACACAAATTAAACCCCCTCTTGTGTCATTCTAGTGTTCATAGGTACTAGGTATATAAAGGTTGATTCTGAAGAATATTAACATTGCCTTATAGAATGGAGGATGAAGCCGGAGGTGTAAGATTAGATATGAAATACCTTATTCTAAGTGAGTATTTCATGTATATTCGCTTAATTTTTCACAACATGGATATTGATCAAAATATTAAGCATAAATCTTGTACATCTTGATACACTTATAAACAAGATAATTGTAGGAAGATAGGATAGTAAAGATCTAGATGGACAACTGGACATAGACTAAAAGATAGAAGAAATAGAACAAAGCGTTAGAGTTGCAGAACTGATGACAAAAAAAACTACTTAAGTTTGGTTTGGCTGTATGCAAAGAACACCATATGTAAAGCTTAGAAGAGGAAAAGGTAGGCCAAAAATTACTTGACAAATGACATGAAAAATTGAGATTTAGAGATCATATGATTATAGAAACGAAAGAATGAGGAGTATATCCAAGGGATCATTGAAAATGATTTTGTTAGCTGTAGATTACAAGCAGATACACCGAATAAATTCTAGTCTTCATTACCGATGATCTCGTGCATTGATTTGTGTTGAGAATCATACAACAAACCCATATGTTGAGATTTAGGCTTTGAAATTAGTGATGTTGTAGCAAATTACAGCTAATTGGTGGAGTGTTGAAGTAGTGTGTCGGAAAGTATTAGAATAGAATTCCTTTCCAAGTGAGCAGCCATTGAAGTTTAAGAACTGCAATTTGGAGACAAACTTTCGAGCTACGATGGAGTAAATTTTATCAAAATTGTATCAAACTAAAAAATGGAACAAGCTTCCAGGAGTGAAATGAAACATTTCCCGACTCAAGTAAAGAATTTAAGTAAGCTAATATTCCAAAATTGAAATGCTACTGTTGAGCCAGCCGCACAGCACACATTGCACTCCTCATTGTGCTCCATTAACGCAAAAAGGGGGTCAAGAAAAGTCAATTAAGTGGAGCCAAGTACAAAACCGGCCTTTATTTCTGTCAAAATTAGCAATCAGACAAGATTTTTACTGTCTAGTGAAATTTTCATATAAAACGTACGCATCAAGTTGAAACTTAATAAAATATGTTTAATGCATTTAGTCAGCAGAGTAAAAAAGTAACGAACTACTTTACTATTGCAATAAAACCCAAATGCCACACAAAAAATATATAATTGACAAGCAGCACACCTTCCCAAGTGGCGATTGCCCGTTCTACACCATAAATCATGCCGATAGGTGCCCATTCATCCATGTCCTCTCCCCATATGAAAGTATGAGTATCGATTATACCCGCACTCCATGCGGTCTTAAGTTGAATCAGCTCACATGGTCCTCTTGTACGGCCCAACCGATCCTTGTAGTACCAACCACCAGTCTTCATTGCAACTGAATAAATATAAACCATATTAGCACTAAAAAAATATTACAAAATCACTAGGATTTGAGAATTGACCCAACGGAGGAAAGAGCAAGGTTATTAGCCATTAAAATGTAAATTTTTTGTATAAGTTTGTACGAATTGTCATGAAGAAAATCGCCACTATACCACAATGCTAAAGCCTTATTCCAACACATAGTCAACTATATGAACCAAAACAGATTATACTTCATTTGAACTACAACTAAGAAAATCAACTGCAATGATCATCCATACGTTGTATATTCCTCCTCCATTTATTCTCATCTGTTGTCATGTGCTCGTATAAAAATCACTGAAGTAACAGAATATAACCTGTTGTAAAGGAAATTTTGCTACAATATGATAATTCTAAACATCATATCATGTTTTCAGAGTGCAGAGGTTACCAATAGCATTAAATATACTTATATACAGTAAACTTAAGCCTAAAAGTCCAAAACACAATAAGATTAACTTCCGCTAATATCCAGAACAACTACTTGAGTCTCTAAGATTCAAAATACCGTTTCTTTTTCCCTTCGCACAAAAGTTGCAAGAAACTTTAGTCAGTTATGACCATGCTTGCACACCTCACAATTAAAATCCTCAAATAGAAAGTAATGCAACAGATGCCTATGGTCAAGCAATTTTCCTTACATTCACTCATAAAAACATAAAAAAAATTTCAAATTTGGATGGCATAGATACAAGAGATCAAAAATATACAGGGGGCGTACATACATCTTTCTACTTATAAGAACACTCTGTCAATTAGAATTTAATCGCTGCTTTTAAAGGCCAATTATATTGCAGTTCCACCTGATTTCCCAGGTCAAAGCACAGCAAAAGAAGCCCACCCTCGAGAAACTCCTTGCCCTCCAAAAATCCCTTGAAAGCATAGTACTAGACGTACCTAGAGTAAACATATACTAAACTTGGACACCTTAAAGCTCCAAAATTTTTAATCACATTTCAAGCATCTTTTTTGAGTTTGAGTATTGTTTATATACAAGCTCCAATTCACATAGCATCTCATAGATAAACCATGGAAAAAGTTATGGATATCGTCGCGATTGGGTTAACTGTCGCAATGTCGCGGAGGCTGCACCTTGGGATGTTATGACTCATTTCGTGGACATTGCAACAAAAATTTTAACCTTTAAGAAAATCGATTCAATAATATAATTCTAGATTTCTAGAACATATATTAAATTAAAGATTATAATAGGCGTTATAGAACCTGATACACTTTTTTTTTAAAACTTAGAATGGCTAATATGTTAGGATAACAACTTAAATGTTTGTATCATGAATGGGGTATTGAGGTTAAGTAATTAATTAAGGGTAATATAGTAATTACCATTTAGTTGTTAGCTTGGGGAGCAAGCTATTTGAGGGATGGGTTTTTAGTATAAATAAAGATAGAGTGAAAGGGAAAAGGCATCCAGAAAATTAGTATACACTTGGTATTAAGTTTTACACTCATTTGGGAGATGAAAAGCTTCCCGAATTGCTTGTAACTATCGCTTACGTTTTGTAATCGTTCTTGTTTACATTCAATCTTTCGTTATCAATTACAATTACATTCAATTTCTACATTTAGTCATTTACATTTTGTCATACAATTTGTGCATTCTTACTTTCTGTTTTCTGCCATTGATAACACTTCGACATGGCTGAGCTAGTCCGTAACAATTGGTATCAGAGCAGTACAGTCCCGGAAGGCCAAGACGATGACGGAAAACTCATACTCGCCGATGAGGGTCAAGAGACAGATCCTTTAGATGCCTTTTTGGAGGAGGTTGATGGTAGACTTCCACCATTAATGAAGCTGAAAATGGCTGTACAATGCAACATTATTCACTCTTTTAAAGCATTCTCCGTGGATGAACTATGAAAAATGGAGGAAAGATATGTGTGAGTTTTGTGATGAAATTATAGAAGAAACGGGATTATCAGGGCACAAATGTAAGGAAAGTGGATATTCAATCATTTTCTTTAATGAAGGAGTGAGGATGAATTGGTTGGGTTGGTGAAACAGAAGATCTCTGTAAATGAGAAGGAAAACAAACTAGATAAAGAGAAAGAAGAACGTACGAATTCTGATGAAGTTGAGGTTGGTGAAATGGAGAAGGCAGAGACGGAAGGTCTTACCAAACAAAATGACGAAATCAGAAAATCAGTTGCAAATGAAGAGTTAGGGTTTTCAAAACAGACGAACAAAGAGGAGGAAAAGCAAAAATCAGAGAAAATCCATTCTGCGGACGACGACGACGTTAGGACAGGCGGTGTTTCAGGTGGTGGTGATGGAGTCGTAGAGGAGGGCAACGGCGGAAGGAGCAACTCCAAAATCGTGCGGAAAATAGAGGTCTCTATAGTTAGGGCAAAGGAAACGGGAGAGTTTCCACAGAGGGCTGTAGGAGTCGAAGACGGCGAAGAAGTAACTGGCATTGGAAGTGGAGTCGGCGGAGGAGAACCAGGTGGAGGAGTAGGAAAGAAAAGAGAAGAAAAGGGAAGAGGCTCAGGGGACGACAACGAGCAGGTGGTTCTGGTTGGAGTAGCTACTAGCGGCGTCGGCGACGAGACAGCTGGAGCTTTGGGTATCGGTGTCGGTGTCGGAGATGGAGGTGGTGGCACTGCAGCGGGTGGCGGTGAAAGGAGTAGAATTGATTCTGGAATGGCAGTGGTAGTCGAACCTAGGGCAAAGGAGAAAGGAATTTTTTTAAAAGTTGTTGAAGGAGGCAGCATTGGTTTTGCAAGCTGCTTGACAGCTGTAAACATTATGGCTAGAGGTACAGGAGTACAGTGCCCAATTCATGACACTTTTCCTGATGTCATAACTCATAACCCCAATTTTTGGTCCAATTTTACTCTTTGGCCCAAGGCTTCATATAACCTTGTTTCAATATTGGCCTACTCACACTTTACCTTCTACAATTTTTCTGGGTCTACTTAAAATTCTCGGGATCTTGCTTCGAATTACATTCTACCCACCTTGAGGACAAGGTGGATTTTTTAGGGGCCGATATGTCATGAATGGGGTATTGAGGTTAAGGAATTAATTAAGGGTAATATAGTAATTACCATTTAGTTGTTAGCTTGGGGAGCAAGCTATTTGAGGGAGGGGTTTTAAGTATAAATAAAGATAGAGTGAAAGGGGAAAGGCATCCAGAAAATTAGTATACACTTGGTATTGAGTTTTACACTCATTTGGGAGATGGCAAGCTTTTTGAATTGCTTGTAACTATCGTTTACGTTTTGTAATCATTCTTGTTTACATTCAATCTTTCATTATCAATTACAATTACAATCAATTTCGACATTTAGTCATTTACATTTTGTCATACAATTTGTGCATTCTTACTTTCTGTTTTCTGCCATTGCTAACACTTCGACATCGCTGAGCTAGTCCATAACAGGTTGTTACTCCATTATTATTAATCACAAGTTACCTAACGAGGAATTGCGGTTTGGTAAGCTCAAATCCATTATAAAGTGGTCATTATGCAACGGAACAACATCATTCTTATTCTATGATTCAAACTCAATATATCTATGACACCACTAGACTGAGTTCAGTAGCACTTAAGGTCCTAAGGTCATCTCATAGGATTTTCCTTCTGTCTTTTGTATACCAAGAAAGAGTGATCAACAGACACAACACAATCATAGTTCCAGCTTGTAGTAGAAATGTAAAGCTACCAACAAATTGGAAAGTCTTGAGATACCACCTCATTTTTGCAATTCTTTCAATTGGTGTTTGCAAAAACTTGAAAGAGAGACATGTTTAGGAAAACACTTTTCCAGTGTTCATTTGTAATTATAATTTGAATGGAGAGGAAAAAGTTCCTCATGGGTGAAAATTCTTAAGTATATATTTTTCTCCGTTCTTGTACTTACGTCAATATAAATCCAGAATATGGGCTCATAACACATTGAAGCCATCAGATCATTAAATCTTGCAGCGGGGAGATACCTCAACAACATATTTAGATCAATAATCTCCACACCATGTCAATGACCTCAATCTTGGTGTTGTTAGTTTAAGGATGAAGGAAAATGGTTGTCATCAGAGCATCAAAGAGCATAACATGATCTACAAATACTCAAGATGTTTCGATAAAATCAACCAGCACCAATTCAAAAGGAAACCTCCTAACCATTACTTAAGACTCAATCATACACAAAAGTATACCCATAGCTCACATAATGTTCCCAACTAATCACCCACTTCCTTGACTATTCTCATTGAAGAAAGCATTATATGTACTCCCTATGTTACTTTGACCTTTTGATCTTGCTACAATCCCCTTAATTGTTTCTCCCATCCAATTAACGACATTTTCTCTTTCGGAAACAACCCCAAGCTCCCTCATTAATTCTCATCTACATATCAAGTATATCACATCCACACACCTCAAATATCTCATTCTTCAAATCCGATCCACGAATCAATAAAGCACAATTTTATACTTGATGCAAACTCAAGCGAACAAAAGAGTACTCAAAACTATCCAATAAGGCTATAAAAAAGAAAGGTTAATATACTCTTAGCTAATAGAAGTACTAGTATAAATGATATTAACAACTAAAACATACTTCTATTTACAGAATCCCCTATATTCTACCACAATGCAAATTGAAAAAGAAATAATGATCAATAACTCCAAATCAAAAAGATTGAACAAGTAATACTCACAATCATAATACCGCTTGTCCAAGCGCTTATACCCAATAACCTGAGCAAAATCAATTGGTCTACCAGGAGGATAAGGACGTTGCCTAAAACCCCATAACCCAAAAAAGAACTGTTTGGTGAAATCCCAAAACCTATTCTCTGCTTCTTCCTTAGTTTTTATAGATTTCCTAGGCATTGGTCTGCCATCTAACCCAGTAACATGAGGAAGAGCTTTCCAAAGTTTAGCATCTTCATTCCTGTAAGGTTCCTTATTATCCTGAAGCTCAGCTTTATTAAGATTATCAGCAATTTCCTCTGCTCTTGTTAAAAATTGAACAACTGGGCTACTTCTAAATTCTTCCCACCATTTATTGTTCTCTTCAATTTCTTCTGGTGTTGGGTTTTCCTTGTATTCAAAAACTGGGTCTTCTTTCAAAATCTTATCAACTTCTGGGGCGTGTCGATAATCAGGTAAATTCTCACATTCCCACCAATATTGGTCCATCATTTTCTGATATTTGCCTGGTTTTGAAGGGTCGGTTTTGGGTTGTTTTGGGTCCGAGAGAGAGAGGGAAGAAAAGAGGGGTTTAGGAGGGTTTTGAGACAGAGCTAAAGAGGATAAGTTCGGGAATGAGATTGGTTGTGGTGGTCTTTTGAACCAGTGAAACCAGTGTTCACCAAATGGACCTAAGTTCATTGACGCCATTGGTGGGTTCTATTGGAGGTCGGAGGTTTTAGCTATGGAGTTTCTGGGATTTCTGCTGGTGGTGTGAGAAATTTGGAGTATAGAAACTAGAAAGAGAGAAGATTGATGGGAATTGACTGGATTAGTAGATAGGCTTACTCAGAACTGAGAGGACTGAGAATCAAAGTAACCCCAAATGCCCAAATTGATTTGCTGGGTAGGGCTCGTCGAGCAACTAGTTGATCGTCTCACGCCTGTTGGCTGTTGCAATTGTCCGAAAATTTGTTAAATTTCTTGTTTGGGTGCATTTTTTTTTTTTTTTTTGAGTTTTGAAAATATGTTTTGAATATGAACTAGACAATTATTAAAATTTCTGACATATTTATATAAACAAAAAAATAAAAAATTTATGTCTTTATGTTTTTACCATCTCAGAATATTCTATACTCATTTAATAAAAAAAACAAAAATTTAATAAAAACTTGAAAAAGTAAAATAAAATATACTTTTATGTCTTTCTAATACATTAAATGATGTGACATAAAAAGTAAAAAATCAATCAATTTGAAATAGCTAGTCATACTTAAAAATTAGCAAAGTCAAAGATATTAATAGTACTCATTATAACAATGACATCATCTTTAAGTTTTGGAGGGAAATTTTTTATTGAGAGAACGACACGTAAGCCATTTTGATAAGTGATGACATCAGCAAGTGTTTTGTTTTAGTAATAGTTATAGATAATAGTTATAGATTAGGTTGGCTGGTAGAACATTTTAAAATAATTTTTTCAACTAAAATGTTAGTCGAAAATTGGTAGACAAAATGATTTGAAATTTTACATTTGTCATTTTGGGATGAAATTTAGAGAAAAGTTTTTTTCAACTAATTTCTGACTAATAAATAGTCAGAAATTTTCTGAATAACTTGCTAGTCGTAATTTTGACCAACTTCTTAGTCGGAATAATCGACAAACTTTCCGACCTGTCAGATGTAAGTCGAAAATTTTGAGTGTTTCCTACTAAAATGAAATATCGATACTATATTCATTCAAATTGTTTTAATTAGTTGGATATTAGTCATTATAGGTCCATACCGACTGATTTCCGACTATTTATTGTTAGTTGGTATAGAGTTTTTTGGTAGTGGAAAACGGGAGGACAAGAAGGAAAAAGAAGGAAAGGAACACTTTTTTAATCTTCTTATGAAAGAGGTCGGGAGGGTTTGAGCAATATCACGTAACACGCTTGGGAAGGGAGGGGAAACAAATGGGTTGACATTAAATTATGATGAACCAAGTCTATTTTAGATTTTTTTTCAAAAAAAGAAAAGTGTAGCTTGGTAAAATTCTCCATTTATATGAACACTGTGGGAATATTTTTGTTCCTTGCCTTTCATTAATCATTTGGGCAATATATATAGACAATACAATCAACCCTAGAGCTATACATAATTTACAAAAATATCCTTATCTAAATACACATATACATAATACTAATACACCCCCTCAATCTAAGCGGGAGGGGGACGAACGCTAAGATTGAATCGAAATTCATCAAACAGAACTCTAGGAAGACCCTTGGTGAAAATATCAGCAATGTTGAACCGAGAAGGTATGTGAAGAACACGAACATGGCCCCGAGCAACCTTCTCACGAACGAAATGGATATCCAACTCAATGTGCTTCGTGCGCTGGTGTTGGACAGGATTGCCCGATAAGTAAATGGCACTAACATTGTCACAATATACCAAAGTGGCCTTGGATAGAGGACAATGTAGCTCGAGGAGAATGTTACGGAGCCAACATGTTTCGGCCACTACAGTAGCAACCGCCCGATATTCAGCCTCTGTACTAGATCGGGACAAAGTAAACTGGCGCTTGGCGGACCAAGAAATTAAGTTATCCCCGTAGAACACACAATACCCCGACGTTGATCGGCGTGTATCTGGACACCCAGCCCAGTCAACATCTGTGTAACACACTAATGAGGTGGAAGAGGAGGGTGTGAGATGAATCCCCAATGGAAGAGTACCCTGAATGTAGCGTATAATACGCTTAAGAGCATGAAAGTGAGACTCACGAGGGTCATACATATGCAAACATATTTGTTGAACGGCATAAGAGATATCGGGCCTGGTGAATGTGAGGTACTGAAGATACCTCGCAAGGCTGCGATATAGAGTCGGATTCTCCACAAGGGGACTATCGGAAGCACTTAGTTTGCTAGATGTATCAACAGGAGTCAGGCACGGTTTACAGGCAGACATGCCCGCACGAGCAATAATCTCAGAAGCATATTGTCTTTGCGACAAGAATAACCCACGGGAGGAAGGAGACATTGCAATGCCCAAAAAATATTGTAGGGAACCCAAATCTTTCATAGCATTCAGAAGCCAAGAGAGTGATGATAGAATGACGAAGACTGTCAGATGATGCAGTGAGAACAATATCATCGACATATAACAGCAGGAAAGCAATATCAGACCCACGATGGAGAATAAAAAGGGAGTGATCGCACCGACTGTTGACAAAGCCAATGGTATGAACATAATCCGCAAATCTTTGGTACCAGGCACGAGGGGCCTGTTTCAGACCATACAGAGACTTCTTCAAACGACATACATAATCAGGGCGTGTGTGATCCCGAAACCCCATGGGTTGATACATGTACACCGTCTCATTTAAGTCACCATGGAGGAAAGCATTTTTGACATCCAGTTGGTGGATGGACCATTTTCGAGACAGAGCAAGACTAAGAACGATCTGAATAGTCGCAGGTTTAACTACCGGGCTAAAAGTCTCAACACAGTCAATGCCAACCCTTTGAGCACTCCCATCACCCACTAACCGAGCTTTGTACCTCGCAAAAGAGCCATCAAAATTTGTTTTGTGACAGAAAATCTACATACATCTAATAACATTAGCATTAATAGGACGAGGTACCAACTCCCATGTATCATTACTAATTAAAGCAGTGTATTCATCAGTCATGGCAGCTTTCCAATGCGGGTCATGGAGCGTTTCTTTAGGGTTACGGGGTAAAGGAGAGGGAATAGTGATTGTGTTTAGGTTAATGATCTTACGGGGTTTGAAGATACCGTGTTGAGCCCTAGTAGTCATCTGGGGAGAAAAAGGAGGTATAGGTGAGGGAATGGGCTCAACAGGACGAGGAGATGTAGGAACCGGGGCACCGGGAGAGACCACTGGAGATCTAGGTGGGGAAGCAGAAGTAATATGTGGTAGATCTGGACTCTGGGGTATTTGTGGAGGTGGAGCAGATGGAGTTGGGTGTTGAAGGAGAGGAAGAATAGGAGTAAGGGAGCAAGAATCAAGAAATGCATACTGAGAAGGGGAAGCTTCATGAAGCTTAGCAAAGGGGAAATGTTGCTCATCAAAGACGACATGTCGCGAAATAATAATTTTATTACATGAAAGATCTAGACATTTGTACTCGCGATGGTTAGGTGGGTAACCCAAGAAGACACAGGGAGTGGAATGGGGTTGAAGTTTGTGTATAGTGGTTGACGGAAATAACGGATAACACAGACACTCAAACACCCGTAGATGATCCGTTTTCAGGATCTTATGATACAAAGCTTGAATGGGAGAAGTATTTTGAAGAAGCTTAGTAGGGAGAAGATTATGAAGTTAAGTGGCCATAGCCGGGCATGATGCCACAAATGAGGAGGCATGGAAGAGTGAAGCATCAAGGTTCGTACTATGTTATTTATGGTACGAATCTTGCGTTCAGCCTTTCCATTTTGAGCAGAAGTATAGGGGCATGAAAAACGAAACAGAAACCCATGTCTAGAGGAAAATTGGTGGAAAGACGAATCATCAAATTCCCGCCCATTGTCACATTGAAAACTCTTGATACGACGTTCAAATTGAGTGAGAACAGAGGTATAGAATTTTTCAAAAACAGGAATTACATCAGATTTGCAAGCAATGGGGAAAGTCCAGAGGAAATTAGTGAAATCATCCTAAAACAACACATAATATTTGTGTCCAAGAGAACTCACAACAGGGGAAGTCCAAACATCACTGTGAACAATATCAAAAGGTAAATATGTAGGAGAAGTAGAATCAAAGAAAGACAGTCTAATATGTTTTCCAAGTACACAAGATTGGCAAAAAAAAGAACCACTTGGTCTATTACATTGAATCAAATTATTTTTCCTAAGAGTATGTAAAACATTAACTCCTGGATGACCTAGACGACTATGCCATAAAGTCTCTGATATAGCAGCAAAAGGTTTGGATATTGTAGCAGATGGTGATGGTAGAAGAGGATACAGGTCCCCAGTACTATTACATCGCAGAATCGGTCTCCCCGTGCATAGGTCCTTCACAGAAAACCCAAAATGATCAAACTCAATAGATACATGATTGTCACTAGTAAAGCGTTTAACAAAAACAAGATTTTTGATAATTTTGGGGGCATGGAGAACATGATTGAGGGCAAGGGGAGGGTGAGGGGGTTGAAGAAACGCATTGCCATGACCAACAATTGGAATAACATTACCACTACCGACTATAATATGATTTTGACTGCTAGAATTAGTGTAGGGGGAGATAGTACCTGCCGACGATGTCATATGATGAGTAGCGCCCGTGTCCATATACCAATTGCCATCCGGTGGAGTAAGAGACATAGTGTGGACAGCAACAGTAATATCAGTAGGGCAATATGATTGAGACGACCTTGGTGAAGTCACGGACTGAGTATGATAGGCCTGGGGGCGAGGACCCAAAACACCAGCAGTATTCATAGAACCCGAGGGGCGTGGCCATGTCATAGGACTAGATGGATACGGGCATGGAGGTACAGACCAAGGAGGATAAGACTAAGGACCCCAGTGAGAAGACATGTTGGGCCATTGAGGAGGAGTACGCCAGGTATGATATGACCGGGTATTCGACGCACCTGAAGACGGACCACGACCACCCCCACGATAACCATGCTGACCACGACGACGTCCACCACGAGACCTATTGGGCTGTCCCCTCATCGGATGGTTGGAAATGACAGGAGACGAGCGAGAAGAAGAGCGGGGAGGAGACACAGGATCATCGGCCTGTTGTTGAGCCGAGAACAAAGCAGTACTATCGCCGGCAGCTTCACGTGAAGCTTGATGGTTCCTCCTGGTTTCATAAAGGATAAGTCGGGACCGGGCGAGGTAAAAAGACGAGAGTGGGTCCAGCTGTTCCAAGGAGGTAGCCTCATCATTATAGGTCCTTGGAAGGCCCTTAATAAGCTGGAGTACAAGACGTTGATCCGTCACGGGAGCACCAACGTTAGCAAGTTGGTCAGCCAAGCCTTTGAGGTGAAGACAATATGAACTCACATCAGAGAACTGTGAGAGCTGAGTATGTGTGAACTGATCCTCCAAATACAAAGCACGGGTGGATTTGTTATCTTGAAAAAGATCCCGGAGGTCCTCCCATGCCTTTTGAGCCGTGGCTTGGCTAGTGGGGGAGATGATAGTAGTCAATAAATCTCTAGATATAGTGCCATAAATCCATTGAAGGACCCGAGCGTCAATGCACTCCCATTCTGCCACTGTCTCGGTTTCGGAAGAGGTATCGGATGAAGAAGAGGAGGAGGTGGAAGGGATAATGTGGTGGAGAACACGGTATGCCTTGCAGTGGGTAGTGAATAGATGGGACCAGGTAGAGTACATTCCCTTTTCCATCTCTAGGATGATGGGTACATGGGTTTGGATATGGGTAATATTTTTGTTCCTTGCCTTTCATTAATCATTTGGGCAATATATATAGACAATACAATCAACCCTAGAGCTATACATAATTTACAAAAATATCCTTATCTAAATACACATATACATAATACTAATAAACACCATTTTGGTTGAGATGACAAAATGAGCAAATAGGTGTAATATGCTCTTCTTATACTCATACCTACCTAAAATTTCTTTGCTTGTCATCTATCATGAGTAAACTTTTCATATCTACGTCTGCCCATCCATATACATTCAAACTCATCCTCACCTAAAATTTGTTTGCCAACCATCCATGGTGAGCAATTTTTTCAATGTTTGCCCGCCTACTATGTATTTATACTCATCCCCACCTAAACATTTAGGAAAATTTGCTTAAAATAATCCTAACTATCACCCGTTGGCCAAAAATAATCTCAACTATCAATTATTTTTTAATATTCCCAACTATTCTCATAATTTGTTGAAAACAAACTCACCTTCTTATTACCGGCTGGAACATGTAACTTTTACACTTTTTTCTGTTTTTTTTACTTAATTGTTCAAAATTAACTCTTCCCCTTCATCTATTAATAAAAAAAGAAAGAAAAAAGTGGATAAGTTATCTGTTGCAGCCGGTTAAAAGGGAGGTGGGTATGTTTTCAACAAATTATGTGAATAGTAGGGATTATTAAAAAATAATTGATAGTTGAAATTATTTTTGGCCAACGGGTGATAGTTGAGATTATTTTGAGCAAATTTACTTGCCTATCATATATGCGGGTACACTTTTCATAGCCATGTCTACTCACCTATTATGTATTCAAACTCATCCTCAGTTACTAATTTACTATAGCCAACTAGGAATTCGCCTCACATTTTCTTTAAGTACGTGTTATATCTATCTATAACTATTACTAAAACAAAATACAACTGATGCCATCACTTTTAAAAATTGCTTATGTGTTACTCTTTTAATAAAAAATTTCCCTCTAAAACTCAATGATGATGTCATTGTTTGAGTTTTCTACTTTTTAACTATGACTATAATATTTTTGTTTGAAGTATAATTATGAGTATAGTATTATTCATATTAATTAATTTCTTAGTTTTTAGGTCACATCATTTAATATAATAAAAAATTATATTTTTTTCAATTATTTATAAAATCTTTACAATGTATTTACTAAATGAATATAGGATATTGTTTTCAAAAAAAATAAATATAGAATATTTTTAAATCATTAAAACATAAAACCGTCATTTTTTTTAATTTATACAAATAAGTCAGAAAAATTAATAAAACCATGCATCACAAGGGTATTATCTAGTGTTCTATTAAATTAAAATGCTTTTAATTGTAATTGTAGATCTAATTTTATTCAACCCATAGTATGATGTAATAAATAAATTATCATCCTTATTTTTTTGTCAATATATTTCAATAAAAATATAAAAATTAATACAAAGTAGTACATAGTAGATATGGGGCGGACTTGTATAGGGCGGGTCAAGTATGTAGCAAGACAATCGAGTTTGGGGCGGGTTGAGTGGGCCATGAGAGGAGAAAAGACCTCACATCTATTACCTACCTATTACCAATGACATGTCTGAGTTTTCATATCCATATACACCCACTATTTATCATTTTATACCGACACCCACCCACCCCATTTGGGACAATTGAAATTTAAAAATTATATAATTTCACCTATCTATCATTTGAGTTAAATAAGGGAATTCTACATGGTAGTATCGAACTTTCATGAAACGCCGGTGGTAATAACACTCTTGTAAAAAATTTCCACATGGTAGCATCCAGTTTATGCACTATTTAACTGTCATAGCATTTTCCATAAAATTCTTATCAATTTCCATTAAAATCATCATCTTGGCGTTTCTACTATTATTAAGTTTTGGTTGTTGTCTTTATAATTGCCGTAAAACATTTTTATGTTCTCTCCAATGTTTAATTCACCAGTTCGATGATTAGTTCACCGTTTAATTCTTCAATGATCTAAAATGTTATAACAATTTTGTTTTTATTCGATATGACAAAAGATGAATTAACCATTATGAAAACAAAATTGTTACAGCATTTTAGGGGGTATTTGAGAGCATAAAATGGTTTAATGCAAATTATAAAGACAAAAACCAACACTTAATAAGGATAGAAACATAAAAATAGTAAATTAAATGGAAATTGACAAGAATTTAACAAAAAATGTTACATCAGTTAGATAGTGAACAAACTGAATGCTAACATGTGGAAAAATCTTACTAAAGTGTTATCACTACCGTTTACGAAAGTTCGATGCTACCATATGAAAATTCTCTTAAAATAATTATGTTAGTGATTTTAAATTTAAAATTCTAATTTTAAATTTGGAAAAAGTTCCAAAAATGCCATGTTTGGAAACAAGGATTTCATTTGGAAATTTGGAACTCAAATTTCAAATTTATTGTTTGGCAAATCAAAAATTTCAAATTTGGATTTGAGTCAAATCCACTATGGCTATAAAAGTGTTGAAATTGAGAATTTGAGAATGACTTCTCAAACCTTGTCATTCTCAAATTCTTAATCACAAATTCTTGTGAGACACAATTTCTTTGAGAGACCATCTCTAATTAGGTTGGTCAATTAAGAAAAATATAAAATAAATGTAGGCAATAGGCTTTAATAGATTGGGCGTGAGAGACTTCTCTCAAAAAGACGGTCTCTCATAAAACTAGCTGATCCTTAACATAATTGAAATCTACGATTCAAGATTAGAGGTGTTCAAAACAGACCCGATGATCTAATAGACACCCGATTTTATAATCGAACCCGATTTGAGCCGACTTAAAAATGGATCTACAATTATGTAAAAACCAATATGAACACAAAATACGATTTTGAACCGACCCGAAACACCTGACCCAAAATCAACCCGATGATCCGAACAAACACCCCTATTCTACTATTCAAGATGAAAAGAACTTCCCAAACGCAACCTCAATTTTTTTGTCGGGCAAGTTATTCAAGCACACACAATGACACAACGAGCTACAGGAGGGTGAGAGTGGACGAAATCGAGGGCGCCAAACCATTTTCAAATTACAATTCCTTTTTACAAATTCTCATTTGTTGCTTCGACACAAATTTTGATTTCTACTTACTCTTTTCACTACCACAATTATCTTTGATTTCTACTTACTCTTTCACTACCACAATTATCTTTTCTTGATTTCCTCTTATCTTCATTCTACATTAATCAACTCCAAAACCCTAGAAAAATGGGGGAGAAATCGCCCCAAACTGATATACAGAAGCTATTATCTTACTGCGACGACCTCGTTGGTGTTCTTGCAGACAAGAAAGACTATAACGCGCTCAATTTTTGCCTTGAGCTTTCAAAGTCAGTCAAATCGTTTTCTGATTCTGATTTTAACGCTACCCAGATTGCCATTTCAGGTTCATTTTTTACCCTTTCTTTCCTTTTTTTTAACGTTGGGAATTCCGACATCTTATACCTTTTCTTTATGCGTATGATTTTTGGGGTTAGCTATGGTGATCAAGCTTAGATTTTGAAAGCAATTTGATAAGAAGTGTAAGATATTGTGTTTGTATAACTTTTTGATTTTGGGGAACAGGATTCTATGGTGGGTTGCTAGTTAGGAATGAAAGATGACGATTAGCGATGGCCTATGGGAGGGTAGACTTCTATGTAAAGATTGCTTTTTATTGCTTTTGATTACAATCTTGTTGCATAATATTGAGTCTGCACATTAAGCTATATTATTTCATGAAAAATACACTCATTTGTTACGAAGTGCAATTGAACTTTAGATTGGTAAAGAAGTTAAGTAGGTTAGCACATCTTATTAGCAGTGACCCAGCCTATATATGCTACTTTCTTGCCACAGCACTTCGATGGATGAAACGATGTAATGTATGGCATGTTTAAGTTGATAATTGTATGTTTCCCAACAACTTTGGTGGGGAAAAACTTTTGGCATTTTTGATTTCCAAGGTCTAAAAATTTTAGGCCTTATAGCATGAACTCCTTTTGGAGGCGTCTAATGTTCTACAATTTACATATGGTACTTGTTAGCTCATAGATTATGATAGGAAGGGGCTGTCTTGACTATTATTGAGCTTAGTTTGGAGAGTTTGGGCCACTAGTAAGCTCATAAGGAGGTTCCACTTGAAACCGATGTGTCATGGCAAGGGTATGTCTTCTAGCTTAAAATATGTCTCCCCTTCTCCAATGTGGAAACACTCACTTGGTTTACATAAAATGGGTTTAGTAATTTAGAGCATATACATTTGGCATCTTTAAGTCTTGACATATTGATAAATTATTGCTAGGAGAAATACCTTGACTTTTTCAATGTTGAAAATAAAAAATATGCATGATTGAAAGGATTTTTACTATCATTTCTCAATGTCAAATTCATGTCTCAAAGCAAATAGGGGACATTAGTTATAGTTTGTTAGACTTGTAGCTCCAAATTTCTGTTAAGGTAGGAACTTACAAGTATGAAGATTTCTATTTCATCCTTTTTGCTTTGGAATTGAGAATGCTATCAATATACTTCATGTAACAGGTACAACACAATAACAATTCCAAAACTTTAATCCCAACAATTGAGGTCCACTACATAAAACAAACAAACAAACAAACAAACGTGGAAAATGTTGCTTCATTTGACTGTATCGAATACTAGTCTACAAATAAGAAGTTTGATTACAATGATCATCTACATATATTCTTCTCATGCATCCATTCCTATCTATTATCATATGCTCTTGTAAATCCCAATTCTTGATGTGATTCTTAACTTTTGTTATCAGGTCATCTTCGACCTACTTATTTCTTTTATGATTTCTTAAAAATTCCAACCTTTTCCAACACACTAATACTTATAATGAACATGGAAGTATATCATCCATCCATATTAGAAAAATGAACAAACTAAATGTAATCATATCACACTTTAAACTATTTTGACACTTTTACAGAGTCAAATTAGCCTTGCTTTAAACTATTGGATGGACTAGTAGATAAGGATTGCTAAATGCCATGCAAAAGCAACCTATGTAGTATTGCTATGTCATCCTCATATTAATATATTTACAATGATTTTATTTTTAATGGTGTTGGTGATGCATCATGAATTAACTGTAAACTGCAAGCTATTTTTTATGGCTCATTTTAATGAAATATTTATTCCAAACTGCTAGCTAAAACTCTTAACTCATCAACCCTTACTTTCTAGTCGAGTGGTTTACTATGTTGATCTTATGTTCAGACAGAAACTGAAAATTTGCAGCTCGGTTTGTAGTTTCTTGCTCGCACCATTTGTGATTTCACTTTTTGGGTGTTTCTGTACTTGCTAGAATTGAAGTTTGTATTCTAGAAAGCATATGTCTGAGCATGAGACACGAAGAAGTTGACTGCATTATTGAGCTTGTCGCATTAGAGATTGCTTCCTTTAATACCTTTATATTGAATTGCATTAACCTTGAATTGTGACATACTTAGATCGAAAGAAATAAAAAATTTTCAGGGAGTAGAAAGACTGATGTTACATCGTAACTAAGAGGAAATATGTTTTAGATATTTTCTTTTATTATTATTGATGCTTCGTGCAAAAGTTTTCTTTTATTTTTGCTGAATTTGTTCAAAGAGTCGGATAAATTTAGCCATTTTACCTATAGGCTATCTGGTTTAGCTATTTTCTTATATTATTGATGATGCTCCCACGGTCCCACCTCAATCTTTTCAAATTAAGGCTTTGGCATTGTTGTCTTGTTGATTGATGATACTCTCTGCAGGTTCCTTATATAAAATTCCTTCTCTTCTAGTTAGTTAGAGGTGAATTTTAATTACTTCCTCTGGCTTTAATAGTTGCTACACTCTGTTTTTCACGCTATCCAATGCACAATTTTCATCTTTAATATCTTTAATTTCATAAAATAAAAAATTTTAAAAAGTTAATATTATGAAAATATGCATTAAGACGAATCAAACAAGATCGCACTTGACTGAGTTTTGCATTATACATGGAGAAATATATACCAAATAAGATCAGTTGATGAATAGTAGTTGCTACAAGAATTGTAGCAACTATTAGAAACCGGAGGAAGTATTTATATATTCTCTAAATCAAAGCATACAATGAAAGCATTTTTCCGTTTCATATAGATGTTTGAATTTCTCACAGTGGACAGCACACTATGTCTTTCGTCTGATCATGCTTTAGCTACTCTTGTCATCTTGTGCTGCTTAAAGCTACTTTGATATCCTGGTCTTATTTTGGACATGTTTACATCTTTCCATAGATTACGAGAAAAAGATAAATGATTGCAAACACAAAATAGAAGTTACGCGATCTGAAGTAGTCTCTGATGAAGAAGTGGACCGCCTTCAGAAAGAGCTCGACGAGGAAGTCAAAAAAGAGCAGTTGCTTCGAGAGGATCTTAGATAAGTATCAGATTAGTTATTTGTTTGTGTTGTTCGTTTGTTAGTTCAGTTATTTTAACTCATTGTTATTCTTTATATGAACACAGTGATTGTTGACAAAATTAATGACTTAGATAATCAGCAACTTTCGATAGAGGAACATAATCAGCGGCTGAAGAAACTTAAGGCAGATCTTGAGAAAGACGAGTAAGTGTTTTTCAGAAAAGTGATGCAGAACTTTATTTTCTTTTGGGCTGACCCAATATAAACTTAATGTCTTAAAGTAATCATTTACAGTTTTAAAGTGATCACTTTTTATAGTCTTGTGGTGATCACTTGTTACCTTAAAGTAATTACTTATAACCTTACTTATAACCTTAAAGTGATAACTTATAACCTTAATGTGATCATTTACAATCTTAAACTGATCAGTTAGAGAGATAGACCAATTATATTGACTTGTTTCATAGTAGTCTACGTTCTCAAGAGTGGCTGAAAATTTGAGGGTCACTTATTTTTCTCTGGCTTACATGTGGATCAGTATTTTACAGTTCTAAAGTGATCACTTTTTGTAGTTTTATGGTGATCACTTATAACCTTAAAGCGATAATTTATAATTTTAATGTGATTAATTACAATCTTAAAATGATCAGTTACAGAAATAGACTAATTATATGGACTCCTCTCATAGCGAAACGGTCTCAAGACTGACTGAAAATTTAAGGGTCACTATTATTTTTCTCTGGCTTGCTTGTAAATTTGTATTCGATGATACACGCCTGTTCGGCTGTTCCTAATTCCTAACTAAATATTTTGTTATTATTTCAGGAAGATACTTTCATTCTATGCATCTGTCACAAACATTCTTCCAGGCGAAGAGAATCAGTCAAAAATCTCAGGGTGTATCCTTAATTTATCACTAATGTACATTTTGGTTATATTTTGCCTATACCTCTCCTGGTCCTTTCTGCTCTTAACAAAATATTCTCGTCTTCTGTCACCTAGATCTATAATAACTCATAAAACGGCTAGACTTGTTATTCCTTGATCGGTTCTTAGACATTGTGGAGCATAATAAAAAGCCCGTGGAGAAATTTGAATTTGATCTACAACAAGAAAGTTCCTTCGACATATGCAATAAGACTTGGAAGATGATAAAGCCATAGCTTGTTGCGCGGTGTTCATTCATCATCATGTTATATATGTATGATTATACTGATTTCGCACTACTTGTTTTTGTAGCGAGACCGGCTATTCTGTATATTTTGCTATCATTCTCTTATAAGTTTTTCCTGTTCTCGATCTTATGTTGTTGTAACTTTATACCTTCAAATTGAGATTCTTAATCAAGAACACTTTGAGGGTCCTTGTTCATCATTACCCGTTTCTGATCTTTGAATCGTTGATAGTTTGGTGCAAGTTATCTCAGCATGTTGAACTGTTAATTGCTGATGAATAGGCCGATCGTTTGTTAACTATGTTGTTTCTAAGAGTTTAGTGAAGAACAAATGAGCCTTAATGGAACATGTCTACAAATAAGCTTAGCATGGAAGTATGGGCACAAATGAGGTGAACACTTGCTAGACTTCTACGTTTCGGTTGCCTATTCATCAACCGAGTTGATCATAAACCGAGATGAAATACACATTGCACGAATCGGTGCTACTCAGTTTCCTGCAGTGGTCGATGCAAGATTATGCCGAACCCCTATACTTGCACTATTCTAGCAAATATTTCTTTTGCACTTAACATTTTTTCATCAACCAAAGGCACTTCAACTTACAATATATGCACATGATGATTTTAAAGCTTAGCTTAATTTGGGCAAGACAATTCTTTGTGAATTAATTCTTCTTCTAATACTTCATGACTCCAAAAGGGTGGCTCCAAAACTAGCCATGCTAAGCTGAAGTCTTGAGTAATAGTCCGACTAATATGAGTTTTTTGTTTTGAAATTGTCGTACTGGGAGACGGTCTCTTATAAAAATAGCTCATCAAATAAAGTACGCGTAAATTTGGTTGATGATTAGCATTTAGCAACAATTAGCTCAAAAATAGCAATTTACGAAGTATTTTAATTAAGGTTGTGAACTTGTGATTGTCAGTTATGACTAAAAGTAAGTTTTGAATGTTGTGCTGAATGAAAGATGAATATTACAATGTTATACTCCATTTATTATGATGTATATTACATATTTTTGAAAAAAAAATGTATATTACATATTAGTTCACTTTCTTATATTCTCTCAATGCCATATTTTTGTCATAAATATTTATTTAGAGTTTGTTTTTATTTTCTTAGTAGCTTAAGCTATTCATTATTAATCATGCGTTAATTAAGAAAAATAAGTTGAAAAGAAATAAAAGGCTGAAATTAAAAAGACGAGAATGAATTTCTAGATGTGATTAAAACAAAATTGTAAATACTATTACCGAAAGAAAAACAAATGCAAAGTAAATGAGACAATTAAAAAAAATTAGGTGCCAACTAAATGGGAGGCAAAGTGCAATGACTTGATATTGGACTTACGAAGGGGTAATTTAGGTAATTACCATATAGGGAAGACTTAGGGAATAAGTAAGTAGTTATTATAAATAAGAGGAATTAGAGGCTCATTATCATCATGAATATGTTAAACACTTGATGGATGAGTTTTACTCATTTAGGCGATCTCAAGCTTCTCGAATTGCTTGATTTATCTTTTGTTACTTTGTAATCTTTAATCATCATTTTGATAGTATAATTTCTGATTTGCCATTTTATCATTTTAATTTCTATTTGCTGTTTTAGTATTTGCTGTTTTAGTCCAACTTATCAGTTGATATCACAAAGTTTTTGCCAACATTTACAATTCAATTATTAAAACTATTATTACCGAATTAACCCATCCATTCATGTAACAAATGATTTAGTGAAGCTAATTATCTTAAAATAAAATAGAAAAAATTATCATTTAATATTAAAATTTTATATAATTTTGACCTTTATCTCTCTATCCATCTATTTATCTATACTATATTCAAAGTCATTAATTTCATGACATATATTGTATCAATGTTTATTTTTGCCGTCAAAAATCCTAAAAATAAAAAACAAATTTCAACTAATTAACAGATAATTAATTTGTTTTCATTACAATGAAGCAAAATATTTTTATCATAAAATATAAAAATATTCTCTATGCATATAATATTCAAATATTTTTTTAAGTTTATACATTCCAATATAATTTGAATTTAGTTATTTATAATAAATTAATTATATATATTATCAAGCAAAATGTGTCAACAACATTTCACGAGCAACTAGCTTTACCCAAATCTCTATCAAACTTTTGCAATCCCATCTTTACCTCAATATAAATACTAAAACATAGCGCGAACTCTAAATAAGATTGAAAAATTCAAAAAAAATATTCCTGACTAAAACTAAACCCCTGTTTTCCTCTCTTTGAGTTTCACATTCTTCTACATTTTCATCGCACAGTCGGTAAATTCTCTCCGCTCTTTCTTGTTTTGGATGCTAGCATTTCGAGAATTTTCTTGACTGAATTCCGAATATTTGCATTTCATTTATACTTGCATTTTCTTGTTTTGATTTTGTGTTAAATGTTCATAAAAATGGTCCAGAATTGTTGAAAGCACTAAATGCTTCCTGCTAAGAGAGCGGCTGGAGGAGAGACTGACAGCGATGAAGTTGTCGAAGCCGCTGGTTTGACTCTGTCTCGTACCGATGGAGGAAAAAGACAAAGAAAGGGTGAAATCGGACTCAGTAACGCAAATACTTATAACGATTCTAATGACATTGATGAGGATTTACACAGTCATCAAGTTTATTTTTATGGCCTTGAGACGATCCGGCGTCTTTCCGCTTCCAAAATTCTCGTCTCTGGTTTGCAAGGCCTCGGTGCTGAAATCGGTATACAGTATACACTCCGTGATTTTTTAGTTAAAATTCATAATAAGTCGATTTGTTTGTGATTGTTTTTGAAGTGCTTATTATTCGTATGAATTCGTAAATACAGAAGAAGAATTTGCGTATTGCGTATATGATACATGCTCCATTAAGACATGTGCCACTAAATTATCTTTAAAAAAATAATTATAGAAATTAGGGAAAAGGGTCAAAAAAATAACTAATAAAATTTTTTTTTCAAAAAAATACCTAATAAATTTTTTTTTTCCAAAAATACCTAACAAAAAATTTTCTTTTTAAAAGAGTACCAACTAACGGCTGGGGTTAAGTTTTCCGTTATCTTTTTTTGTCAATCTTTAAAAAGTACCTAATAAAAATTTTCTTTTCAAAAAAGTACCAAAAACATAACATAATCATTTAATACAAAAACAACATAAACCAAAAAAAATTCATACATCATTCAATACAAACACAATAATAAAAATAATAATAATAATAATAATAATAATAATAGTAATAATGATAATATTAATAATAATAGTAATTAATAATAATAATAATAATAATAATAATAATAATAATAATAATAGGGAAAAAGTGTCAAAAATTACCTAATAATTTTTTTTAATAAACGGTCAACTTAACACTAACCGTTACTTGCTCTAGGTTTGTGTTGGATGATGTTCTTATGTTGTGTTTGTATTGGATGATGTGTGAACTTTTTATGGATGATGTTCTTAGAGTTATATATTATGTTGTGTTTGTATTGGATACTTATGTTGTGTTCTTGGTATTTCTTTGAAAAGAAAATTTTTATTAGGTACTTTTTTAAAAAGAAAATTTTTATTAGGTACTTTTTAAAAATGGACAAAAGAAGATAACGGAAAAGTTAACCCCAGCCGTTAATTAGTACTCTTTTGAAAAAATAAATTTTTATTAGGTATTTTTATGAAAATTTTTTTTTATTAGGTATTTTTTTGAAAAAAAAGTTTTTATTAGGTACTTTTTAACACTTTTTCGTAGAAATTAATATCATAAAATTAGATCTTACTTCACTATATATACGTTTTTCTTATACATTAATTCGCGTTAAGTGGAACATATGATTGATGCATCTTGTAAAACTAGATAAAACCTTTGCAAGATACGATTTTAAAAGAGGATGAATACTTTTTTTGAAAGGAAGGGGTAAGTGTAATTGCCCATATGTTACTCACATGTGAGTTGTCCTATATCGGAGAAAGAGAAAAGTATGCATTACTTTATATACTCAAGGAGTAACTTCTACTATTACCAATTGGTTTTAGGAGTGAACCTTCTTTGGGTTCATGAGTGGACTACTTCTCTTCTCTTTGTTTGGGTTGCCCAAGCCCATTTTCTGAATTCCATCATGGTATCAGAGCCCGGTTTGTTGTTGGGCCTTTATACTGGGCATTTAATCTTAAGGGTCTTTAATTAAATGTTCATTCCCAATAAGTTTGTAACCCTTCTGGTGGGCTAAAAATTCTAAGGACATTCACATGTGAGGGGGGTGTTGAAGTGTCCATGTGTTACCCACATGTGAGTTGTTCCTCATCGGAGAAAGAGAAGAGTATGCATCACTTTATATACTCAATGAGTAACTCCTACTATTACCAATTGGTTTTAGCAGTGAACCTTCTTAACGGTAAGTACTTGGTGCTTATAAAAGCTCCATTTATAAGCTTTTTAATTATAAAGGATAAAGGACTTGTTAATTTTTTCTAATAAAACTAAATGTTACTAAATGTTAGTAAAATAGGACTTGTAAAACTAATAGTTTGTATCAAATGTTTCAATCATTAATAAAAAAATTAAAAATAAATATAAAAATATATATTAAAAAAATATTTTTATATAAGGATAGACTAAAATGATAGTATTTTTCAACAAAATATAAATGACTTACACAAAATAGTCAATAACTTAAATATAAAAACAAAAATGACTAATAATTTAGGTAACCAATAAAAAATGTGAGTATACTACTAATAAAAGGTTAAAATAAAGCAAATTCAAATATATATATATATATATATATATATATATATATATATATATATATATATATATATATATATATATATATATATATATATATATATATATATATATATATATATATATATATATATATATATATATATATATATATATATATATATATATATATATATATATATATATATATATATATATATATATATATATATATATATATATATATATATATATATATATATAGGGGTAGGATCAAGTGAAAACACTTAAAGTGTGAAAACCTAAAACTAGATGAGGTTTACATATTGTAGCAATAGGTACATATTATCTTATATAGGGTACATATTTTTGTGAAGAAAAAAGTGCATATAATTAACAAAAATGCCATCCGAATATGTACACATTTTAAGCATATATGTACACCGTAAAGCAAATGTCTAATTATTTACAAACATTGACCACCCAAATATGTACCCCAGTTGAGTTTTATGTACCTCGCTTTCGCCACCATTTTAATTGGTTTTCACATGATCCAAATCCTATATATATATATATATATATATATATATTTTAGCTAAAAAAGTGTTACTTTCTAAAACAAATATTTTTTCAAAAAAAGAACCGTGAGAACCAATATCTCTGATAAAAATGTGTTACTTTTGTTTTAAAAAAACTGGTACTTTTTAGCTAAAAAAGTGTTACTTTCTAAAACAAATATTTTTTCAAAAAAACAAACATACTACAAAGTAACACGTTTTTTCCGAAAAGCAGCATCCTTTTATGTAAAAAGTAACATCTGTTTATGAGCTTTTTTCAGATTTTTTTCATAAAGTAACACTTTTTTGTTTAATAGTATCAAACAAAACAGTAATACCTTTTTGCCTAAAAGTAACACCTTTTTAGAAAAAAGTAACACTTTTTTGTAAGGCAGATTTGTTCTCACAGTTCTCATATAAGGATGGTTCTCACTGAAACTTCTTCATATATATATATATATATATATATATATATATATATATATATATATATATATATATATGAATTAATTGTGAATTACAGCCTTGATGTTTAGTGGCTTTGCGAATTACAGGTATCATGTTTCAGTTTTGACCAGTTTGTTAAACAAAATGTGCGGTTGGATTCTAGTTCTAAGGTGCAAATAAACTAATGCATATAATAATAATGGTGTGATAACAGTGATAAGGCAAACTATAGGATGTCGGGCGTCGCCTAGTTATGTCTTTGCCCTAGGCCACCGAAATTCCACAACGGCCCTGCTCTATTGCTTGTATTTTGGTCTATGCCATTTTGTGTAATTGTGATATGTAAGTTTCTAGGTCACCTTAAGATCTCTAGATTTAGTAGTTGGGGGTTTGGTATGCGTATTCATTTGTTTGAAAATTTGTTGAACTATTTGTTCCATTTGGGTTACAGAAGTATCTGCTGGTTATTAATACTTTCTTGAAAAAGGGTGTCGTTGGTCTCAAAATACACCTTACGACTCTGATACTATGAAATAATTGAATATATAAATTTTAGGTTTAGGATTAAAGCTTGAATACTTATTTTTGTTATTAAATCAGAGAAAAAAACACCCTATTAATACAAGAGATTAAAGCTTAAATATAGAAACTAAAATAACATAATATCTTTCCTAAAATAAAGAAATAATATTTTGAGATTTAGTTTTTCTGGTTGGTAGACAAGAAAGTTTGTCTCAATTTGGTTTTTGATGGGACAATTGATGTAGTAATGTTTTACTCGTGCGATATATTCATAATTATTTGTGAATTATGATTGTAAATTACTGATTATGCAGCGAAAAATCTCATCCTTACTGGTGTCAAGTCTGTGACATTGCATGATGAAGAAGTTGTGGGATTATGGGATCTTTCTAGCAATTTTTTGTTTTTAGAGGAAGATGTGGGAAAGAATCGCGCCTTTGTTTCTGCTAAGAAATTGCAAGAACTTAACAACTCTGTTGTTGTTTCCTATTTAACTACTGGATTAACCAAGGAAAGGCTGTCTGAATTTCTGGTAAATGATTTATATGTACAAGGATCATGTACTATGTGACTCAATTTGAACTTTTTCCATCACATCTTTGTCTTAGAATTGGCCCTATCTTTAGATTTTTTCACAAATATGATGTCATCTAGGGATGGTTGTGGATCTAAAATCCTATTGGCCCTGCTCTAGAGTCTAGACTGCCCTTATTTATGTGTCCAATTTTTGAGACCTTAGCGCATTTGGGTCTAATCCTGGGTCCAAAAAAAATGGTTGTAATTCTAGGTCGAGCAAATCCGACCCGAACCCACTCATTGGACCCATTTAAGATTCAAACCTGTTAGACTCGTTCTAGACCTGTCAGACCCACCGTAGATCCGACCTAATATACAACTCAACATATATATTAAATTCGTTCGAAATCTATTTTTACATCCATTAGAACTCAATTTAGACTTGTATTCAACTTAACGATTAAGGAGTCGTTAATGAACTAGTATGCTTAAGCTATTTTTCGATTCTCCTATCCAATAGTGTAAAACTTGTATGTTCTTTAAATCAACTATTGAAGTATTTTGGTTGTGTTGTTCTTTGCAAATTTTTGCATCAGAAGAGGGTTCTTGGACTAGTCATGTTATTGCAAGTTTGTGAATGATGCTTAAATGAACAATTTTTTAATGATGTATGCTAATTCCTACTTTGAAGAATGACTTATGCGGTACCAAATAATAAGACTGTCGTTTTGAAGCTATTTTGAGTAATGGTGGTTTTTGGTGTTTACAAATTTTCCTTCGTGGGAAAGACTTCCTTTGACGAGATTACATATTCTAATGACTTCTTCTTGGATACTTGATTGACAAGTTTATCTCTCTGTGTAGTATAAATAAGTTCTATTTACTAAGTTCAGTTTTTGTTGCATATTATTAATTGCAGGTTGTGGTGTTTACTAATATCAATTTAGACAAAGCCGTTGAATATGATGAATATTGCCACAATCATCAACCTCCTATTGCTTTTATCAAGTCCGAAGTATGTGGCCTCTTTGGCAGTGTCTTTTGCGATTTTGGACCTAAGTTTACTGTAGTTGATGTGGATGATCAAGATCCCCACACAGGCATAGTTGCATTTATTAGCAATGAAAATCCTGCTCTTATTACTTGTGTGGATGATGGGATGCTTGAATTTGAAGATGGGGATCTGGTTACATTCTCAGAAGTCTGCGGGATGACTGAATTAAATGATGGAAAGCCAAGAATGGTCAAGAATCCTGATTCCTTTTCATTCACTCTTGATGAAGATACCACAAATTTTGGGCCATATGAGAAGGGTGGTATCGTGACGCAGGTGAAACAGCCAAAAGTGTTGCATTTTAAACCGCTAAGTGAAGCTCTGAAGGATCCTGGTGATTTTTTTCGTGGTGACTTCTCCAGGATCGATCAACTACCTATGCTTCATCTCGCATTTCAAGGATTGGACAAGTTTATTTCTACATTTAGACGGTATCCTATTGCTGGATCTAAGGGGGATGCTCAGATGCTTATATCTTATGTTCATGAAATTAATGATAAGAAGCTTAATTCTTTTGTTGATGGTGGGGTTAAAGATATTGACGAGAAGTTACTTCGAAAGTTCGCTTTTGGTTCAAAGGCTGTTTTGAATCCCATGGCTGCTATGTTTGGTGGCATTGTTGGACAAGAAGTTATAAAGGCTTGCTCTAGAAAGTTCCATCCACTCTTTCAGGTTGGTCACTTCAACTGAATATGGTGATTGAGATCTTGCATACATCGTCAGTGAAGGAAATGGTTTCAAATATAACTGGTAATGTATTGGCTTGATACCTGCTTTGTGAATTGCAGAGTAAATTTTGCTTTTCCTATTTTCTTTTTTGTTGTCACAAGTTTTTCTATTGCTTATATTGTTCTACTCTGTTGCATGAAAGCAACCCTGTAGACTGATTGGTTTGAAATGGGAACAATGTGATTATGCATGATGAACATTCTCAGTGATAGTTAATACGTATGAAATTAGCTCCCTAATAGGATGTTGTAAATGAAGAGAAACCACTCGAAAAGGAATTTCTTTTCCCTTAGAAAGGGATGGGTGGTTCTATACATAAGTAATTGGTTACGCATTATTATCTTGTTTAATGATGCTACCTTCATTGCCTTGTTAGTTACTGAAGTCGTTTACTTGTGAAGTTCCTGCATCCACTAAGCTGGTTTCTATTACCTTTATAATGGTCACTTTGCTGGTGTCTTCTACTCTTTGAGATTTGGCATTAACTTGCTCTGAGAAATTCCAATCACTGATATGATGGTTGTTACTTGTTACTTGTTTGCATCCCCTTGATAGTCCCTCCCTCATCTATTGTCCTATCTTTATTCTCCACTAGTCATTTGTATGTAGAAAGGGAGAAGGGCTTAATTTGGGATGCAGAAAATATCAGTTCGTTTATTTTAAAAACCTTACAACGCGGTCGATGCCTTAAGAGATGAGTGTCAACTCTTTCATTGTTTATGCTCATATATTTGCATATCTTGTGTTCATTTGCTTTTTTGCAGTTTTTCTACTTCGACTCTTTGGAATCTCTTCCCGCACAGCCCCTGTATCTGAGTGACTTGAAGCCCTTGAACAGTCGATATGATGCCCAAATTTCAGTATTTGGATCCAAGCTACAGAAAAAGCTTGAGGATTCTAAGGTGTTTGTTGTTGGTTCTGGTTGCGAGTATCTGAAAAATCTGGCCTTGATGGGTATCTCTTGTGGCATCGAAGGTAAATTGACAATTACAGATGATGAAGTGATAAAAAAGAGAAACCTGAGCAGCCAATTTCTTTTCCGTAATTGGAACATTGGGATGTCAAAATCTGTTGTTGCTGCTGCTGCAGCAGCTGCAATGAATCCACATCTTCATATTGAAGCTCTTCAAAATTGTGTGAACCCAGAGACTGTGAATGTTTTTGATGACTCGTTTTGGGAGAATCAAAATGTGGTTATAAACACGCTAGATAATGTTGATGCCAGACTTCACATTGATAAGAAGTGCATCTATTTTCAGAAACCTCTTCTAGAGTCAGGCATCCATGGTGCCAAGTGCAATACACAGATGGTCATTCCTCATCTAACAGAAAGCTATTGTTTTTCACGTGACCCGCCTAAGAAACAAGCACCTATGTGTACTATCAATTCTTTTCCCCATAACATTGATCATTGCTTAACGTGGGCACGGTGCGGGTTTGAAAGTCTCTTTGAGAAGACACCTGCTGAAGTTAATGCCTTCTTGAACAACCCTGGTGAATATGCATCTTCCATGAGGAAAGCTGGTGATGCTCAGGCCAGGGTTACCCTGGAGCATGTGATTAAATACCTGGACAAAGGAAGATGTGATACCTTCCAGGACTGTATTATGTGGGCACGTTTGAGGTATTGTGGTTTTCTCTCATTCGTGTTGGTATACCTTGTAGTTTTCCTCTGTAACAAAGTTACTTTGATTTTCATTTATTCAGTTTTGAAGAATATTTCTCCAACCGCATAAAGCAGTTGACTTTTAAATTCCCCGAGGATGCAGTGACAAGTGAAGAAGTCATATTCTGGTCTGCGCCAAAACGTTTTCCCCGACCGTTGCAGTTCTCTGTTGAGGATGCTGGCCATCTTCACTTTGTTGTAGCAGCAACTAAGTTACTTGCAGAGATTTATGGTATTCCAATACCTGACTGGATCACATTTCCTCAAACATTAGCAGATGCCATCAATAAAGTGATTGTTCCTGAATTCGTCCCAAAGAAGGATCCAAAATATGATAGTGATTTAGAGGATGATAGTGTAGTTATTGAACAATTGATTGAAAGATTAGAGAACAGCAGAGGCCAACTGCCTTCTAGCTTTAGGATGAACCCAGTGCAGTTTGAGAAGGTTAGCATTATTTATCTTTGCTTTTTTGTTGTGTGAATTGCCACCATATCTGTAATATTGCTGTATTAAATGTTTTAATTCAAGCAGATAAAATTGGTGGCAAATTTTGCAGGATGATGATAATCACATAGACATGATTGCTGGATTTGCTAACATGAGGGCTAGGAACTATAGGATTCCTGAAGTAGACGACCTCAAGGTAAAGTTCATTGTTGGTAAAATCATCCCTAATATTGTGACATCCACCGCCATGATCACTGGCCTTGTTTGTCTTGAGCTCTACAAAGTTTTGGATGGAGGCCACAAGGTGGAGGACTATCGCAACACAGTTGCCAACCTTGCACTCCCTCTCTTTACAATGGCTCGACCAGTACCTCCCGAGGTGATCAAGCATAAGGACATGAGCTGGACATTTTGGGATCGATGGATTCTGAAAGACAATCCGACATTGAGAGTGCTTCTTGATTGGCTCCGGAACAAGGGGTTACGTGTATTCAATATCTCATATGAAAATAACATGCTGTATAATTTGTTGATCCCAAAACATAAAAAAAGATTGCACGCAAAGCTTGAGTATATTGTCAAACATGTCACCAATACTGAGCTGCCTGCAAATCGTAAGCATTTTGATTTGTCCATTGTTTGTGAAGATGAAGATGGCAACGATGTGGATATTCCCAAGGTGTCGGTATACTTCAAGTAGTTTCTTTTTATCTTGGTGTAGAAATTGTATAGATGCTGCCACATTGTTCGAAACTTGTTGATAATAAAATACACTGATGCTGAAAATGAAATCATAATCTCTTAGACATTTTCTATGGATAATTGCTATTTCTATGCTCTGTTGTGTTGATATTAGTGGATATAATTTGATATTCGCACTAAAATAAACACAGCAAATGCCAAGAAAAATGTTTGCTACATGTGAATAAATTGTGCTTTACTGACAGTGATATGGTAGAAACTTCATACGGTCTTCAATTTTTACTCCACCCATGTATAATACAGTAATAATATTAAGAGTCTAAGCCCTATCGATTCAACCAGTGGCGAGTCTAGAAAAAAAATCAAATAATGTCAATGAATTCAAGTTAAAAAAACTTCGCATTATAAAGGGTTCGAACACCGGTCAACTGGGTGAAAGATAAGCTACATAACCAACTCTGCTAAGACCAAACATTGTTAAGTGACAACATCGCTATGGTCTAAATCCGCCACTGGATTCAACCTTCAACTACATTATCTCAAAATAGGCATGATCACTAACCCTTTTTGTCAATCTCCAAGCCTCTCTCTTCATTAACTCACAAATACAAGATAGCAGTAATTAACGGAGAACTATATGTTTTTATAATGTTGATCGTAGATTCGTAGTGTTAAACCTACAAATTCAGTCTCTTTCACCCGAAAATTGAAGATACAAGAAATAAAAATCATTATCCTGTATATATGAACAATTCTAAAATTAAAATAGGAAAACAACAACAATTTTCCAGAATTCCAAGTAGTATATCAGAACACTTTCTCGAGATGGAAACAGTTTGGGCGAAAATTGAAACAATTTATGCGAAAACTGTACTGACCTTGCATAAAATTGAGTCATGGCTTCTCCTTGATCATCCTTCATCTTCTTCTAAGAAATCTTCTTGATTACATCAACAAATCCAAATCAATTCAGAGAAAAGTTTAATTAAGCTTTTAATGAAAATAACAGGTAGTGAGGGCACGGAAAGAGCGTGACTGACTCGCGAGTGGGAGATAGTTCTACGGATGGGCACGGGTCTTGGACTCGGGTCTAGACTTAGAGTCCAAGACCCGACCCGACCCTAATTTTAAGAGCATGAGTCCTTTTTTTTTGGATCCTATGGATCCGGGTCTTTACATTGAGACTCAAATTCGACCCAGATTCGAACCATGTATCCATTTACATCTTTTTTAAAAAAAATTATATATTAGGTATTATGTGTTTAATTGCGTGATTTGAAATTTTGTTATATTTTTTAACATTGCGTTTTGTTTTAACATTGCGTTATTTTGAACTTTATCGGTTCATGTAATTTAAAATTTGGTCATTGAATCAATACTTAAAAATTATAGACTTGATAAATATTTCGTTATAAGAATTTAAATGTCGAAAAACTTCATATGTTTCGCTCAATTAGTATAAAGTATTAGAAGATCCTCGTTAGTCGAAAATGTTTAAATAATATTATGCAAATGGTCGAAAATTGCACTTCATAATATACTTTTTAAAAAATTTTAGGAAAAAAAAAATTTATGTTGGACCCAGATCCAAACCCTAGACCTGCCAGACCCTAAGGGTCTGGATCCAGATCCAAAAATTTTAAACCCTACGGATCTGGGTCTGGATCTGGGTCTTGCTGGACCCGACCCAGATCCGACCCCTAGATAGTTCTCTTTATTCGATAGTTTTGATTTTCATTGTTTTCAAAAATTAATTAAATTTTTTTTGAAAATTTACTCATAATAATTCAGTATTCAGTTGGCATCCTACGACGTCTCTCATGCCTAATATATTAAAGCTTAATTAAATAAAAAATTGATTATAAACTGACCAAATTAGAGATAGTCTTTCAAATATACCATCTCTCACAATTTCTGTCTTTCAAATATACCATCTCTCACAAGAATTTGTGATAATAATTCAATCTAATTTTACTACAATAATCTTAATAGTTGATTAGCAATGAATAATCTCAATTTTAAGGTCATTAACCCAAGAACATTGTTGCCCAAATGGTGATCGATTTTTGTAGGTTAGATGCTAAAAAAAATAAAATTAAATATTAAAATTAAAAGTTAAAATGAACTAAAAAATGTTCTTGAATTTTTATTTTTTAAATTTGTTTAAGTTTTTAATTTTTTTATAATATAATTTTGTATTGAATTTTTTATTTTTATTATGCAAAATGACTTGTTGTATAGATGAAAAGTTACCTTGATGTATTATTAGCAAACACCCCTTATAATTATTCATGTTAAATCAAATTTTGAGATTATTATATATCAATAAAAGGTTTGATTAACTGAGAGATTTTTCCTTTTTTAAAAAAGTTTTAGTTAAGCTTGCTTCTAAACGAAAATAAAAAAATCATTCCGTTTAATGTATGAGTTTGCATACATCTTTATTTTATCCCCTTTCTTTATTTTGCAACAAATCCTATTTTATAATGTTTTATCACTTTTTAATTCATATTCACACATCATACAATTAATAAAAAGATTGAAATTTTCAAATAACATTGTCACATAGATTTGTCAAACGAAACATAACTATTGACTGAATTGATGAATCACAATAAACAAAACAAACTAAAAATATGATATTTTCAACCAAAGATAACATTAATATACTCCATGAAGGTTTTTTTTGTTTTTTTTTTTAATTATTAATAAGATTTCTTAGTTGAAATTTAAAGTTTTGAAATTGTTGCCAAAAAACTTAATTATAAATCTATATAATTCAACATACTAACAAAAAATAAGAAAGAAATAAAGAATAATAAATATAAGAAAACTTGCTTGAAAGTTAATAATGAATAAGAGAAAAAAGAAATCTTGGATTAAAGAGAAGCAAGCAAAGAATCTCTAATAGTAAATTATAGGATTAAAGGAAAAACTCAAATAATAATTAAACTTGCTTGAAAGTTAATAATGAATAAGAGAAAAAAGAAATCTTGGATTAAAGGGAAGCAAGCAAAGAATCTTTGATAGTAAATTATAGGATTAAAGGAAAAACTCAAATAATAACTAAAAGAACATTAATATATTCATTGGACAAGAGACCTCGAACACAAAACATATTGATGCAACAAAAGGATCGAAAGTTTTATATGCAAGATTAATTTAAAATTGAATCAAAACTTATCTATAATCGAAATTTAATTGAATTGAAACACTTTTGAACTATTAAATATGCGTTCCAACTCAATAATAACTTGCCTGATACATGTTCAAACTCTTTCTTAAGCTTAATTGACCTAAAGCTAAGATTGATCAACAAATTTTGTATTCGATCTATCAGCAAACAAAAAATCACTCAGTTACAACTATTATTTTATTTGTAACCAACAGTTTTCGGCTAGTTGTTTTTATTGAGCTTTGTCTTTTGGTTTATTTTTTGATGAAACAACTTTAAAATGTGTTTGTTAAAAGATTTTTAACCTAAAACTAAAAAGGTATTTTGAGTTGATTTTTCAATAACTTTTGACATATCTATCTTTTTTAATGAAAATTACTGTTTTAAAATTAAATTGAAAATCAAATTTTGCCTCAATTGGAGTAAACATTACTTTTCAACTAATATATTGAGTTTGATTCTCATATTCTTATGTAGTCTTCCCTTTCTTTTAACTTATCCTATCCTCTAATAAAATACTCTTTTTGTTCCTTAATAAAGTTCGATGAATGTTAAGGGGAATCAAGAAAAAAATCTTTTAGATAGTGAATATATTATTTTATTGGATTATCAATTTGAGGGATGAAAAGTGGAGATCATAAACATTGAAAAAAAGTATTAAAAGAAAGTTAGTAAAAAAATATAGGGATAAAAACTAATAATTTTTTTATAAAGTGTATGGGAAACATGTGGAGACCAAACTATAAAATGTTAAATGTACTTGGTAAAAAAATGTGAGAGTCATAAACATTATTAAAATATTAAAATGAGGTTAAACAAAGTTATTTTTGTCCACATTTCAAAAAAAAACTTATTTTTATCCAAAATTTATGATGTAAATAAAAAATTCTTTATGAAAACAATAAATAGAACATAAAAAATGACAAATTGAAACTCATTTGAACGAAGCAAGTAATTAAAATACAATTACGCTTATGAGAGACCGTCTTTAAAAAAACGACATCAAAACAAGAAGTCCATATCTTTATTTTCTCTATCTTTAGTTATGCATTCTATTAATTTTAGTGCATATAGCAAAAAGAAAGTTTGATTGTGAGCATGCCATTTGTCTTTTTTTCATTGTTTAGTATTATTAATGGAATTTAACTGATTTGCATTTTTTACAGTTACTATATTTACAAATTTATATTCTCGGAAAAACTCATACATTAATGGATGAAATAAATCACAATTATTCCAATTACACAGTTGTATTTAAATGCACTGTTTCAAAAATTATAATGGGAGATATATAATGTACTGTGTAGGACATTATATATTGTCTGATAAAATTCTGGAATTACACCGCGTAGAAATTTATACTACAAGATAAGTTACATTTATTCCGGTGTAGGAATTCCACGATTTAGAAAATTATACTGCAAGATTACATCATACATTCTATTAATTTTAGGAAAATTTACTTTTAAAAATCCGACCTTTTGCTTGTTCTCTTTTAAAAATCTCACCTTTCAATTATTTTTTAAAAATCCGACCATTTGCCTCCGTTTTCTTTCATAGAACATTTTTACGGGTGACCGGATAAATTTAAAAATTCATCATTTTTTAAAAGAAAACAAGCAAAATGTTGGATTTTTAAAAGACAACAAGCAAAAAGTGAGATTTTTAAAGGAGAACAAGCAAAAAGTCGGATTTTTAAAAGTAAATTATCCAATTCTCTTTTTTTTTTTTAATTCAAAATTAACCAGTTGTTTAGGTAAGTTAGAGAGGTGTGTACTATAAAAAAAACAAAGGCAAAAGGTCGAATTTTTAAAAATAATCAAAAGGTGGGATTTTTAAAAGAGAACAAGCAATATGTCGGATTTTTAAAAATAAAACTTCCTTATTTTTACTATATAATAGCAAAAAAAGAAGTTTGATTGTGAGCATGTCATTCGTATTTTTTTAATTGGTTATTATTAATGGAATTTAACTAATTTGCATTTTTTACACTTACCATAATTACAAATTTATATTTTCGGAAAAATTCATGCACTGATGGATGCAATAAATCACAATTATTCGAATTACATAGTTGTATATAAATGCACTGCTTAAAAATTTATAATGGAAAATATATAATGTACTGTCTAGAACATTATATATTGTCTGATAAATTCAGGAATTACACCGCGTCGAAAATTATACTACAAAATAATTTAAATTTATTTTATTGTAATTGAAATTGCACACTTTAGAAAATTATACTGCAGAATTACACTGTGTATAAAATTATACAACAATTTAGAAAATTACTTGAAGTTCATAATAGCTTCTTTTTTCATCAATTGTTATTTAAAAATAAAATGACATACAATTAATTGATCATTAAAATTAATTATTTATATTGCTAGACTACTTTATATAATTACAATTTTGAATTTTAAGAAAACTTATGAAGTATAGTTTACAATTTAAAATAAAATTAAAATATTAACGTATTTAAAAATTTGTGCATTGCACGAGTTTCTATCCTAGTTATGTATAAAATTATACAACAATATATGAAATTACTTGAAGTACGTAATAGCCACTTTTTCCATCAATTATTATATAAAATTAAAATGACATAAAAATTCAATTAACTGATTATTAAAATCAGTCATTTATATTGTTAGACTACCATAATTACAATTTTGAATTTTTTGAAAAATGTGAAGTATGTGTTGGAATCTAAAATTTTAAAATACTAATATATTCAAAAGTTTGTGCATTACACGGACATCTATCCTAGTTTGTACTCATTAAACTATTTAACCTATATATCTGGTGCCTCTAAGAGACCATCACAATAATTTGTGATAAAAATAAATCAACAAAATCAATTGCCAATTGCCATAAGACAAACTATTAATGGTAAAAAATTTCACCCAAGGGAAGCGGGGGAGAATTTGTGAAAATTATTCAATTTTTTGTTTTTTCCGGAAAAAATAAAAAAAAATCTGAATATTTTTTTGAAGTTAAATGAATAACAGAGAAAAAAAAGAATAAAAGAGAAAAAATAAAGACAGAGTGGCCGTTCAAACGGCCACCCCACACTCTTCTTCTTCTCGTTGGCCGGCCTACGTGCTCCGATCACTCTTCCTTCCTTCCTTCCTTCCTTCCTTCCTGCCCCATTCCATCAATTTTTAAAAAATAAACTTAAATTCCTTTTTTACATATTTTTAATTAAATAATTTATTTATTCTTCCTCGAAATTTCCTTTCTGAATCAGTCAATCATGAACAAAACTTCTCAATCCCATCATGATTCCAATTTTCTTGCTAATGTTTATCTGATTGATTGATTCCTTAATTTACCCATATACCCATTTCCATATCTTCCTCCCTTGAAAAACTTTCCTTGTTTGATTTGATTTTGATTTTGATTTTGATTTGATTTAATTTTCTGGGGTTCCCATAAAATGCAAAACAACATATTGTCAACGATGCGTAGTTTGAAGCTTATTGAGGGGTGTAAAAGTACCCAAGTTTACGCCATTAATCCATCTTCAAATACCAACAACGCTGGTGGTTCTGGGGATAAGTTTTTTCAACAGCTTCAAGACCAGTTCCGAGTCAACTCGGTCCGATCTAAGACTCGTACATCATCTAATTTGGATTCTAAGATCTTACAAGCAAATCTTGTACAGGAATCTCTTCTACCATTTGGGCTTCCTTCCACAGATCTAGTAGAACCCCAGGTAGAACCTTGCCTTAAATTTGTTGATTTTGTTGAAACCCTAGCTGATGTTTATAGAAGAATTGAAGGTTCCCCACAATTTGAAAAATCTCTATTTTATCTTGAACAATGTGCTATTTTCAGGGGTCTTTCTGACCCCAAATTGTTTCGTCGTAGTCTTCGATCAGCTAGACAACATGCTGTTGATGTGCATACTAAAATTGTTTTGGCTGCTTGGTTGAGGTTTGAGAGGAGAGAAGATGAGTTAAATGGTTCTTCTCCTTTGGATTGTTGTGGTAGAAATATTGAATGTCCTAGAGCTAGTTTGGTTCCTGGGTATGATCTTGAATCGGCTTTCGATGACTGTGTTTGTCGTAGGCGAGATAGTGTCGAGGTTTCTAATGCTAATGAATGTGATTTGGAAGATTATACTAGGATTGACGACGAGGAGTGTTCGACTTCTGAGGATGATTTCGATATGTCTTTTGTTGTTGGAGAAGATGAGGTAAGGTGCATTCGTGACAATATCGCTTCGCTTTCTAGGCCATTTAAGACATTGTTGTATGGAACCTTTGTTGAATCAAAGAGGGAGAAGATAAACTTTACACAGAATGGGATATCTATTCAGGTTATAAGAGCCCTTGAGTTTTATAGTAGGAGGAAGAAAGTGAATTCCTTGGATCCCCAAATTGTATTAGAGTTACTTTCTTTGGCAAACAAGTTTTGTTGTGATGAACTCAAATCTGATTGTGATGCTTATTTATCATCTTTGGTTACTGATAAAGAGAGAGCATTGATGTTGATGGAATATGGTCTCGAGGAGACGGCATCCCTTTTGGTTGCTGCTTGTCTTCAGGTGTTTTTGAGAGACCTTCCAGGTTCATTGCACGACCAGAAGGTGATGAAATTCTTCTGCAGCTCGGAGGCTAGTACAAGGCTAGCCTTGACGGGGCATTCTACCTTCCAGTTGTACTATTTTCTTAGCCAAACCGCCATTGAAGAGGACATGAAGTCTAATACAACGGTAATGCTATTAGAGCGTCTGGTGGACTCTGCAGCCGAAAGGTGGCAGAAACAACTGGCATTTCATCAACTCGGTTGTGTAATGTACGAGAGGAAAGAATATAAGGATGCCCAATATTGGTTTGAGGCATCTGTTGAGGCTGGTCATGTTTATTCACTAGTGGGTGTTGCTAGGACAAAGTATAAGCGTGGGCACAAGTATACTGCATACAAGTTGATGAATTCATTAATTTCTGAATGTAATCCCACTGGGTGGATGTATCAGGAACGGTCCCTATATTGTATTGGTAAGGAGAGACTGGCTGATCTTGAAAAGGCGACTGAATTGGATCCGACTTTATCTTTTCCTTACAAGTATAGATCGATTGCGTTGTTGGAAGAAAGTAAATTTGGAGCAGCCATCTCTGAGATAAACAAAGTCATCGGATTCAAGGTGTCTCCTGACTGCCTTGAGTTGCGGGCGTGGTTTTCCATTGCTTTTGAAGATTATGAAGGGGCTCTTAAAGATATTCGTGCGCTTTTGACACTGGACCCGGATTACATGATGTTCCATGGAAAAATGCCGGGAGAGCAGCTGGTGGAGCTTCTTCGCCCTCATGTCCAGCAATGGAGTCAAGCCGATTGCTGGATGCAATTGTATGATCGATGGTCGTCGGTTGACGATATTGGATCTTTAGCTGTTGTGCATCATATGCTGGCAAATGACCCTGGAAAGAGTCTCCTAAGATTTCGGCAATCTCTCCTTCTCTTGCGGTGAGTACATAATTGAAAACTATATGCACAATTCTCATTCTTAATTCCTCTAATATGAAGTTAAGCTTGCTAAATTTTGATCATTCTTATGAATCTGTTATCCCTAGGGAAATGATACTTATTGTCATTGTGATAAGCATAGATAGATCCTTACTCTGTTTGCACCTCGTTGTTTGACTTTAAAATTAAAAAAATTAAAAAATTACAATCACCATTGAATAAATTAAGTAACGTCAGTTGACCTCAATGACTACGTAGTGAATCCGCCCATGCTAACTTGGCATGAATTACTGCCTATGTTGCACAATGCAAGTATATATAATTACGATGATTACTTCATGTACAGCTTAGTGAGTGAAATTATTGACGGACTGTGGGCTAATACTACAGATTATTCTAGAATCAAGGTAATTGAGGGTTGTCTTAGGTGAGATTCTAAAGCTTTAAGTATGTAATTACTGTCCTGATTCAAATCTATCTGCATGCCTTGACATATAGATACCATATTCTACCATATTAATTCTACCATATTACAACCTCTTTAATTATAGTTCTTCTAAAGTAGTTTCAGAACTTGACTTGAATTTTCCGTCCCCTCTTTTCCTTCTATGGCCTTTCTTGCTATTGAGCATATCTTAATTCAGTTGTAAGTTGTAACCCAAAAATTGTATTGAGTAGCATGCTCTATTGCTGCAAAATGCTCTCTGCACGTACTTTTCCTCTTGAGAAATGTTTGTGAGAAATGGGGAGAAATGAACTAATGGAGACTTGGGGAGTTCAGCTGTAATATGCTTTTGGATGTAGATGCTTCCTAGAACTGACTTCCAAAGCTACACTTTTCATTATCAGCCTTAAAAGGATCGCTGTTCGCTGTCTCGGATGGTAGTAGCGAATTTCTTATTGAAGTGCTGCTAATTATGTTTTTTGAACAGTCTGTTCTTGAGTGTCCTTTTTTTTTTATTGCTTTTGTCGGTGGAATCTGTTCCCTGTTTTGTTATAGCCAAAATCTGATTACATATTAGAAATTCTTTTGGGTTAGGCATTGGTATTAATCTTAACTTCAATCTGTTGATGTTCAAATATGGTGGGGGGACTCCCTGGATTATGTTTTTGCCATCCTCAGGACAAGATATAGAGTAAGATTCTGATTATGATTCAAGCTTTAATGGGAGTATACAATTGACATAATGTTCATCTAAATTGTACCAATCCTATGTCTTTAGTTGGTCTCATCTCTCAAGTTATTGGGATTTCATACAAATGTTTATGAAGTCAAAAGTACAAGCAAAATAAAAAAATAACGTCGAGTTGGAAACTGACTTGAATACTATATAGAAGCTATCTCTTTACTCATTTAAGATATTGACCACTTGAGATTTGATCAGTTTTTACAAAATGGCCGTTGGACCAGATTATTTGAACTGAAATTTATCCATAATGACATTCTAGTCCAATTATTAGAAGTCATAAGTAACGAAAGTTATATATGGGAATTTTGGAAAGTGTTCACTTAATTCTTTTTCAGCATCTTCCAAAGTGTACCCTCTCGCCTATATATCATTTTTAGCTCGTTACCTAACAATGGTTTTTCCCATATCCTGATTAAATGTACAGGTTGAATTGCCAGAAGGCTGCAATGCGGAGTCTGCGACTGGCTCGAAACTGTTCAAATTCTGACCATGAAAAGCTTGTTTACGAAGGTTGGATCTTATATGATACAGGCCATCGTGAGGAAGCATTAGCAAAGGCTGAAGAATCCATTACCATCCAAAGATCATTTGAAGCATTTTTCCTGAAAGCATATGCTTTAGCAGATTCAAATCTTGACGAGGAGTCTTCATCTTATGTTATTCATCTTCTGGAGGAAGCTCTTAGATGCCCGTCAGATGGTTTACGTAAAGGACAAGTATGTATTTTTTCAGCCCTTATTGGTGGTGAGTTATGACCCATTATCCGTATCGTTATTCACGCTACTTCTCCCTCCGCAGGCATTAAATAATTTAGGTAGTGTATATGTTGATTGTGAAAAGCTGGATCTAGCTGCCGACTGCTACATGAATGCTCTTAACATTAAACACACCAGAGCGCATCAAGGTCTAGCACGGGTGTATCATCTCAAAAATCAGCGAAAAGCTGCGTTTGATGAGATGACAAAGTTGATAGAAAAAGCCAGGAACAATGCATCAGCTTACGAAAAACGTTCAGAATATTGTGACCGTGAAACGGCAAAGAGAGATCTTGCGATGGCAACACAACTTGATCCCCTGAGGACATACCCATATAGATACAGGGCAGCTGGTATGTCTACTGATAATCTTATTATTTCTCACACATGGTATTTTTTTATGTAGAGGATTTACGGCCAATTTGGTAGGTGGTTCTAAACGGTGGTAATGGAATGAAAAAGTAGCGTATCTTTGGTTGAAAATCTCTTGGCCACCTTGATGGCCATGTTTGTCCAAGTTCATAAGTGGTTAGAAATCAACTGGTGCCCTTATAAAGCGATTTCTGAAAGCTTGTTCAACATTTTTTTATTACGTTTTTGATTTTGCGGCATTTCAGTTGGATAGATTGATCGTAGTCATCCCATCATTATTTGGAATTTGGACGCCGAAAAGATTTCTAATTCTTTTAACTGCTCAAATATCTGCAGTGCTAATGGACGACCACAAAGAGGAGGAGGCAATATCAGAACTATCAAAAGCCATTTTCTTCAAACCGGATTTGCAGCTTCTCCATCTTCGAGCCGCATTTCACGACTCCATGGGCAACAATGCTGCCACCCTTCGAGATTGTGAAGCAGCTCTTTGTCTCGATCCTACCCACGTGGATACACTCAAGCTTTACGAAGAGGCTCGAGAACGAGTTAACGATCCTCAACTGGTAAGATACGATTCTGCGAGTCAAACCGACTCGGTGGACTTGGATGACAATCTCAACAGTGCTGCACAAGGATTTCAGTAAAAAACTGAGCATTTCAAGTCGGCATTTGAAGATAACGTTTGCAGATTGGTTGTTGTTGTATTCATGTTTACGGATGTTCATAAGATCGAACATCAAAACTCAGGGAAACAAGATGAAGAGAAGAGGCAAGTCAACTTGTAAATACGATATCGACTTGGTTGCAGTGAGAAAGGATTGCTGTAACATTACCCGCTCGTGCAGCCGTGTTTTATGCTGCAGCTGAAGAGCTTGGTTTTGTGTAGATGATCAGCTGTACACAGGGTTTCTGTCTTGTTGTAACATTATGTTATGTATTTGTTTTGCATCGGTGGATTGGCGATTTCCGCCCCCCCAAAAACTACCCAAACAGGCCTTTCCTTATATATCAAGTGTTGCTTACACAAACATCCTCCAAATCAAAGCAAGCTCTGTTCAACCCCAATCTTTCTATATTCCGTTTTATTTGTTAAACATCTTCGCCTTAATTGTTATTTAAACAAGTAAAAGTTATTTCTTGGTTCGTGTGTATCGGGTTTCATAATATGCGTATATAGTCGAATGATAAAATTTCTTTTTGCCAAGGAGAAGCAATCTGTGAGTTTTAGGTTATATGAGTTATACACTGTCATTAATTATCATGTACCTTGTAATTTTTCATAAGCATCAATGTAAGTTGGTCATTCAACACAATCTATTACTCCTAATAGAAATATATATATATATAAAAATAAAACTAAGCAAAACAAGGTGGTAAAAGAAAATCCCAAAAACAATGATGTATTGGTTATTTTGAGTAGGTCATATTAAGCATAGGTATGATATTTCAGATCAGGTTAATTAAATTTGTGTGTTTAATAGAAATACTGGTAAACCAATTTGGGATCTTATATTACATTAATTAAGATCATCATATTCGATTTTGATTAATCAGGACAATTTTGATTTTACATTATATTATTTCAGATCGGATCATACTCGATTTCGATTAATCGGGTCAATTTTAGACAACTCTGTATAGCGGCCAACAGGCAAGTTTAAATGATTAGCAGCTAAAAGAGTTAGTTCTAAACCACACTTTATATGTAAACCTACTTTCTAAAGCTTCCTTATTATAAAGCCACTTGTGACTTACCAAAAGCCACAATACAAAGATTTTGGTTGGATCACACGAGAAACCAGAGTTTCAACTTCTTTACATTAAATTCACAACCAACTTACACACTTTTCTGTTAAAAATCATACAAATAATTAACTCTATCCTCAAATGCAACACATAATATCCTACGAGCTTACCTTAATTTCCCTACTTACACACAAAAAATGAAGGACATCGATACGAAACGCCCTAAAAGGCTAGATCTCGATGCACCCCTCATGTCAGCAAGACGCGCCAACCTTACTTGTGCGACTAGCACTGCCCTGTTACGTGCAAATTCACTACGTGCCTCGTGTGAACGAGTTCCCTTTTCGTGGGAGCAAAGTCCCGGTAAGCCTAAAGATTTGATGGTTAGAAGTCGAGGTGATTATGATGTCGAACAAGGCATGTTTTTGCCTCTTCCCAAGCCACCTCTTATTCGTTGGCAAGAACAAGGCCACCCTACATTGAACTACGTTCGAGATTATGGTTCTGATGATCGTATAAATCAAATTCATCACCATGAAAATGACGATGATACTAGTTTTTCAGATGCTATAGACTTGTTTTCGTTAGCAGAGTCGTTGAATTTTAGTGAACGATTCGATTTAGAAGGCGGCATTGGTAGAAGTAACGATGGATCGTTGTCGCCTAATTTCATGATTCAGAGATTTCTTCCTGCAGCAACTGCATTGGCTGCTTCTTCATTGTCTGCTTTGGCTGCCAACAAAGAACTACTAAGAAGTGATCATAGTAAGCTTAATCATGATGGTTGTAGTAAAACTTTATCTAAAGGTTGTGGGTTTCAATACTTTTTTCCTTGGCGTGCAAAACATAAGCTTTGTGGGGTCAAGAGTCCTGTTAGAAGGGTTCGTTCCAGTGTGACTAAGTTTTAATGAGCTGATTGTCACAAACCTACCGCTCACCATCATTCTTTATCCGAGATTAGAACCTGCAATGAGCGACGAACAATGAGCAACAAACACTCACAGGCGAATTTAGGCGAATTTGAATAGGTTGTTATGGATTTTGCAATGTTAAAAAGGAGTTAATAACATTTGAAGCTTGGTTTTATGTACACTATTGTGTATACTAGGTATTATATAAGCTATTCCACTTTTGTTTTACATCATTCTTGTACATATACTCTGGTTTTTAGGCCTATGCAATGCATAGAGTTTATTGAATAATGGGGTTTAATAACTATAATAGATTATTTTGAACGTAAATTTTGATTGACCTGAATCGAAAAGTGATATTGAATGACTAATGTAATGATTTAATTTAAGCAAGCCATTGAATATTGTTAATAATAGGATCATTGATCAATAGCTTAAAGTTGCTAATTTAAATAAATTCAACGTTTTCAACACTTAATCTTAGAACACTATCGATCAATCGATGATGATTGATCATGATTACATCGATCTTTGACTTTCCTATTTCAGTGGTGGTGGTTCAATCACCTCCATTTTCCCCCTTCATCAACACCACCACCACCACCACCACCACCACCACCACCACTCTTTCCTATGAAAATAGAAATTGGAAGAAGAAAGAGTGGTGGTGGTGGTGGTGGTGGTGGTGTTGATGAAGGGGAAAATGGAGGTGATTGAGGTGGGTTAGAGAAAGGTTGGGGAAGAAGGGTTTAATTTGGGATAATTGCGTAATTAAGTTTAATTAGTGAAATTAAGGGAAAGTCAAAGGTCATTGAGCATGGTCAACGGTCAATTAGCAGGTCATCCGGTGAAGTGGCTGTATCGATGTCGTGTTTCCTAAGTTGAAGGTTGTTGTTGGTAAAACTAAATTTGAGTCGCTATTTGAAATGAGAAACTTTAAAGCATGTCAAACGATCCTAATAATAATGAGTTAGAAATTCAATTTGATCCTACATCAAAAATGAATTAATAATTATTTAAAATCAACATGGATATAAAATTTAATTTTTAACGACCTAAAAAAGACCCGAAATCGATACGATAACATAAACACCTTAGTCTCGGTACTACGTTAATGTGATAAAAAATATCATATATTCTTCTTTATGGTGTAAGATATTATGTTATATAATGCATAATAAATATTAAGCTAAGTTTTTAACATCATTAGTATTTATTTTGTTATCCTACGCTATAAATATTGAATAATAAACATCACTACAATTCAGGAAGCTTGACAATTAATTATTTTGTATGAGTTAGAGCCTTTTTTCTTTTTTTAAAAACTTTTTTACTAGCATTTATTTGTAAATAATAGAGCATGTTACAAACTCCTTTCATGAAAAAACTATTATAAATGGAACTCAATTTTTACAAAAAAAAAAAAAATTACTCATTCACTTTTTGATTTTGTAATATTTGATTTTTTGTATGTTTTAAATTTTAGGGAAAATTACTTTAAAAACTCCCAACTATTCGCAGTTTAAATATAAAACTCCCAACTATTGATTATTATTCAAAACTCCCAACTATAGGCCCATCTTAAATATAAAGCACCGATACATTTTATAACATATTTTAACCGGTTACCTTTTGTTGAAATGGACGGGTACGTGAAGGGTCGTGTAAGGTCAAAGGAAGTGAGGTGATTAATAAATACAATTGGGTCCCACTACGTCTCAATTAAAACCAATTTATCTGGTTATAAGTCATCTTGGACTTTAAATATAAAATGCGCCTAAAGTTGGGAGTTTTAAATAATAATCAATTGTTGGGAGTTTTATATTTAAATCGCCAATAGTTGAGAGTTTTTAACGTAATTTTCCCTAAATTTTAAGTAGTAGTTAGTAAAAAATAAGACAAAAAATAGCTTTAATTTAGATGATGAAATTAATGGAGAGAAAATAAGTTTATATCCACAAACAAAAATGTAAAATAACCACTAGGACGACCATAAATGAACAATCACAAATTTTCAGTCCAATTCTAAATATATATTGTTACAACTCTAAATATAAATTTGGGCTGAACTTTTGAAAGTCATATTTACAAAAGACGATCTCTCAAGAGAGCCCTGACAATCTAACACCATTAAGAGGGACCAAAGAAGTACTATTATAAAATTCTACAATGGCCAACTAGAGAAATCGTCAAGATTTTAGCTGTTTTTTGTCTTTAAGGAACCGCTACTCGATATTTTTGCTTACTTTTTGATAAGTTAATACCACTAAAATTCTTAATATATTTGAAATAAAATAAAGAACCTCCGCAATTAATAGCTAACGGAAAAAATAATTTCTTCCACAATAGTTTGTTAAATAAAATTTGTAGTCATTATTTTGAGATTTTGAATTCATTGTGGAAACATCAGGGAACTTTTTTATTTTAAGGGACAAAAGCGAAACCATTCTACAAATTGTAGTCTTTTAAATACGATTATCTTAAAAAAATAATTAATAAATGTAATAATGTTATTATCAAAAATAAAATAACATAAATACATATCAATCAAAATAAAAAATATGAGAATTAAATATGAGTATCAAGTGAATGTTGATTTGTTCTGAAAATCTATTTCCTACTTTCCTTTTTATTTAGGAGCATTCATTAGGTTATTAATTAGGTCTGTGGAGGTGTTTTATTCATGTGTTAGACTACTGATTGTCCCTTCGCTTACTTATCGGTTTTTTTTGTTTTCTGACTTTTATTCGTTGCTTTTACTACTGTTATTATTGTTTTTTTTTCATTTTTAATTGTTTATACTATATTTTATTATATTTATATGCATTCTAGTTATATTTATCTTATGTATAAGGATAACGCTTGTGTGTGATAAGATGCAGACTTGCGGAGTTCGCTTCAGCCGTACTCAATCCATCAGTTGCTGAATCATAATCTTATCTTATTCTTTCTCGAGCCGGGAGACTCTTTGGTCATGCTCTCCCTTATGGGTATGAGTTGCCGCCATCTTTCCCTCCCCAAACCCTGACCATAATTTTCTATGGGCAAGATATACTAGGTATGATTGTATGATGATGATGATTCAAGCTATTAGGTCGATTTTAAATTGGGTATTATAAATCGATATAAAATCAAATCTTACATATATATATATATATATATATATATATATATATATATATATATATATATATATATATATATATATATATATATATATATATATATATATATATATATATATATATATATATATATATATATATATATATATATATATATAATATATATTATATAAAAGATCAAATAAGAAGGTGTGTGAAAATAAGAAGGATAGGAAGGAATTTCATCCATTAGATCTTAGATCAATGTCCATCTCTGACGTTTGAGAACGTAAAAAACTTGTGATGCTTTCTTAATTATTAGTGATACTTTCTATATAAACATGTGCACTGAAAGTGTGATGTTTCTAAGTTAAGTGAGCTTTCTTCATAAATAAGTGTTACTAAATCACGCTATGACAAAATGTTTTCTAATCAGGATCTTAATCAATCAACGTAGCTACTCTTCCTATCCTTCCATTCTCACACCTCTCATGGATCCTCCTATATTATATATATATATATATATATAATATATATATATATATATATATATATATATATATATATATATATATATATATATATATATATATATATATATATATATATATATATATATATATATATATATATATATATATATATATATATATATATATATAATATATATATATATTATATATATATATATATATATATATATATATATATATACATATATCGTACATGCATTTTAGAGCCGAATCATAATCTAATTCGAATAAATATTCAGTATTCGGTAAATATCATGTCGTCGGGTCTTTTAAACAGCTCTGCCCCTAGACGTCTCCTTCCTTGTGCCATTCAGGTAATGGCACGTAACCTAACAAAGACCACCGACCTACCTCGCTTCAAAATCTGATTAACAAATACTATCACATAAATAAATTTTCATCTCCAGCTCCAGTAATCAGTTTCTTTCTTCTGTAATCTCAGAATTTGCAATTTTTTCATAGATAGAAGAAATAGATGCATAATCCAATGGAGGACAGTCATAAAGATATGGAGCCGGAGACAAGGTCTGGAGGGATGTTAGTTCAGAGGAGAGAGAAAAATTATGGTGATGAAAATGGTGGTCCTATGTTCAAAATCAAGGTCTCTTATGGTTCTTCTCTGTACGATTTCACTGTCCCTTGCAACTTCACTTTTGGTATTCTTCATTATTCTTTTCTCGTGCATACCGTTTCACTTCCTTCACTTAATTGGGGTTTTGTCCATTTTTTTCTGCTTAATTTGTGCTGTACTTGAATTTGAACATATTCTTTTTGATTTATTCATTTGGGTTACTGTTAGCCCTTTACCAATCTTTGTGTATGATGTAGTTTTTCATTTGAATTGTGGGATTTTGGTTTATGTTTAGGGTTCTTTTGCTGAGATTTTTTGTTTTGAATGCTAAATTTATGAAAATTGTTTGCTAAGCCCACAAGTGTGCTTTGTTAAGGTCTGGTAGGCAGTGTTGTTTCCTGGTATTTTATGGCCCTAGGAAAAATGAAAGAAATGAGCCCTTTTTATAGAGGATCGATTTTGATCTTTAACGGGTGTTTGGCAAACGTAGAGTTATAATTTTACAAATCGCTAATATTACAACATTGATGAATTGAGGTATTGAGCCCGTTCTAACTCTGGAACCTAGGCAAATGTCGGCCTTACCTAGGGTCAAAAACGGCCCTGCTAGAAGTAGATATACAAATGAGATGCAAAGAGTGAATGGGTTTGGGAATAGGATTAGGAGATGGAAAGTGGTAATTTTTCAGATTTAGGAGTGTAACAAAAATAAGCGAGACGATCCAAACACGAAAGTGTAGCAAATTGACGAGGATACTCTAGGACTATCATGTTAGTCACCGGGAATTCAAGTATTGACTATCTTCATCAGGAGAAATTTGGGATTTTGAAAGATAGAATCTTTGCTCCCTCAAAATGTGAATGTGACTTATCTTGCAGACCATTGATTGTTTTTCTGCAAGAATATTCAGCTTTATGAAAGAACCCTTCGATAAATACTCCATATTCCACTAAAGATCCTGACCTTTATGGATTTCAAGATGCTTATATTAGTTTGTATTGTCTCAGCTGCATTACTATGTTGTAAAGGATTTCAAGATTTGATTGATGCTTGGTCGTAAAGTATGGTTTTACGAATTATCTCATCTTCATCACTATGTTTTAAGGATTTCAAGCTTTGACTGTGAGGCTTGGTTGTTAATTAAATAAATGATTGCAAGTCATTTCATGGGAAGTACACTTCTGTTATTTATTAGGAGCATGAAGTATTAAGCTTGTCCTCATCTGAATCAATTTCTGACTAGAACAAGGTGTGATTGTAACCTTCCTTGCCTTTTTTCTCATATTCTGAAACAGAGTGATACTAGTTCATGTTATGTTTTCCCTTTAGAGAAGGCTATTATCAACGGTTAACTGGAAAAAATCATTGTTTACAAGAATAGTTTTGCGTACTTTCAATTGTTTAAAATCCAAATCCCGAGTCGGAAATCTAGGTGGGAGCCATTTAATGCAGTTGAGGTTATATAATGTTGTTTTGTTAGGGCTATTATTATCTTTCAATTGATGTCTTAAAGTACCGGCTTTGTACGCAAAGTTTTTACATAAGGAATCAGGTAGTGCTCAAGGTTGCAGGGGAGGAAGAGTAAAATCTGATTGTTGTTGGTTCATGCTTTTTTGGATGAAGGTGAACTGAAGAAGCTTCTTGCAAAAGAAACAGGCTTAGAGCCGGAGGACCAAAGACTCTTCTTCCGTGGGAGGGAGAAAGATGATGGTGAGACTCTGCTTATGGCAGGTTTAAAAGACCTCTCAAAGTTGTTGCTTATGGAGCGTCCAGCTAGCAAAGAAAGAAAAATGGAAGAGTTAAGAAAGAAAGAAGAAATTTCAAAAGCATGTGCCGCAGTGGCTGAGGTTCGGGCAGAAGTTGATAAGCTATCTCAAAGGGTAACATTTCATCGATCATTTTTTTTTCTGTATACTTTCCTTTGCTAGTGGAAAGCTGGTTGATTTTGTTATTATATTAATTCCTTTTCTATAAGCAGGCTTCCTCTTTGCAAGCATCTGTTTATAGTGGGACAAAGGTAGATGAAAAGGAATTTATCATTTTGACTGAGATGTTTATGGTTCAATTGTTGAAACTGGATAGCATTGAGGCTGAAGGAGAAGCAAAAATCCAGAGGAAGAATGAGGTGAATTGGTTTTGGTTATCTACATTGAGAACTATTTTCTTACGTACATTAGTTTTAATACTTGTGTGATTGTGTCCCAATGTTATGATGAAGACATACTCGTTCTTGTGGGTTGCTTCTAGATTCATTTTGTGCATGATACTTTTTGCTGTTGAGGAAAGATATCTGTGCTCTAAACTGATAATGCAGTTATTGGATATGATCAATCTTGAGCTTGTCCCTTTAACTCTCTTTTGAATACACAAAACACACATAGATGTACGCGCACACACATAGACATTTATACACACACATGTGCGATGTGTAACCTTGCATTAACCAAGCGTTTCAGGTTTATGAATTCTGTGGATAAAGCCATTAGTTGAAAGTCGTGACTCGTGACCTTAATCTACCCAAAGAGCTTATGCTTGTTTGATGCTTTTGGAGGGCAATATTTAGTTCATGCAATTGATATTGTCTTTTGGTATCAAGGATTTGACAAGGCTGTTGTTTGAGTGGAAAACCATGTTGCAGAATGCAGCAAAAATTGTTAGAAAGCTGTTAGATTGATAAGGAGCTGAAATAGTAATATGAGATTGAAGAGCAAATTAGTCACGGGCTTGCATCAAGTGTTTCTTGCTAGTTACTATGGAATTGTGTTAATTTTTTTGTTTCTGCTGTAGACATCATAAATATGTCAAGTCCATTATAGATTCGACCTAGTGAATTGCAAAGTAACATATTGTATATAGCAATCCATAATAAACTAGAAACCTTATGCGCTTTCAAGGTCTTCTACTCTAATATAATGCCTCATCTTGTATCAATGTGAATATAAGAAATATATGCATATTACATTTTCTATGTACATAAAGATCTCTTTGGGGTTCAATAGGAATGTGTCAAGTCTGTATTGATCTTACTGCTAATGTTATTAGCTAACATTGCTCACTTTCCCGTCAAAGAACAAATTTACCATATCACCTTTTGCTTAATACTGCTATCAGTCTATCACGGCTTTGCTAAAGGTAGAGTACTGGATTCACGAGGGAAATGATGCTGAAGAACAATTCGATTTGTACTGAGATAGTTCTGGTGTAAAACTAGTTTGAGGTGCTTAATGGTAGGGGCCTAGGGGGTTGAGTGAAGCAGCAAAGGATGTTTCAATATAATCAATCTTATAAACTATAATCTCAAGCATTTTACAAGTTCCGAGCATTATATGAGATATGGTTATATTACATTTAACTCAATCCGTAAACTTCTCCCTGTATAAATTGACATGCTTCTGAGGAATGGCATGAAAATGTGGTGCAAATGACTTTTAGCTATAATCGCTTATATCCATAACAATTCACCTAATAAGCATGTTATTTGTTGTTGCAATTGTCATTATATCACATAATCATTCTTTTAAACCTTTGTTCATTCTTTACACATGAAGTGTCCTCTTTCCTTTGTTGCTCAATTAGAATATCAGATGTTTGACATTGTGAAGTGCCTTAGACATCTGTTTGAATATGGTCCATTGGTATAACGCTAAATGGATGATATAGAAAATCAAGTAAACATTTTAACATTAGTAGGAATAATATTTTTTAATATAAGCTTAATACATTGTTGTATCTAGGATCAAATGTTTCAATACTTCATCAACATGAAGCTCTCTAAGGGTTTCAAAGTAGGCCGACCGTCTCGGGGTTAGCCGATAGCCTCTTGGTGTTAGTCATGAAATCAATCTGCGATATTATGTTACTCGGAGTCTTCATTGTGCTTCACGTACTCGTGTCCGATCGTTGATGCTCGGACATTGGTGTAGTACTTAGTCTTAGACACTTCATTTTAGGCGTAAAATTGAATATTAGACGTATGCGACACTTGGACACGTACAAGACTACCAATATCCGACATCAGTACTATCATAGGTGATACATAGTACTTCATGTGTTTCATTTTAGCTGCAATATTTTTCATTTTGGGAAATGTCATTGGTTGCACATTTCTACTAACATTAACCTTGTTAACATTATCTCATTTTCCCTTTCTTCTTCCACTTGCTCATTTTCTGCTCACTCCTCCCACTTCCCCCCGCTATATGTTTCCCTATCTTAATATTAACGCCAATCCTTGGGCGGCAAGTTAAAGAAAGAAAGCAGTGACATTCCGTATATTAACTCTATGGATTTTCATACTTTTCGTTTGAGTCATTATGTGTTGTGTGTGTGTAGAAGTGAGAAATTTTTACGTAAAATGTTGCGTAATCTTTAAAAATGGCAGTTATCTTCTATGGTGTTTGTGCTCATCACTCTGTTTCACCATTATGTGTTTCTCGCGTGCATATTTTACTTCTTGAGTGTTGATAGAAACCTGTTCTTGCTTGGGCAGGTTCGTCGTGTGCAAGGCTATGTGGATGCACTGGATTCCCTGAAGGCAAAAAACTCCAATCCATTTGACGATTGTGGTAATACTGTCTCAGTGGCCACCAATTGGGAGACTTTTGATTCTGGTGTCGGCAGCTTAACTCCGCCTTCTGCTTCATCGTCTACAAAAGTCACTCAAGACTGGGTGGAATTCGAATAGCTTAATTCTACGCCTCATTATAGCATGTACAAATCCGTAAGTGACATGTGATTATTATTATTTTTCCTGTGGTGGCTACCTTATTTACTTTGAGAGTGGTATTCTACCGAATGAGAATTGAACATAAAATTGTTACGAAGATTATTTTTTTTTGAGTGAAATTATTACGCAGAATTTGTTCGAGGATAATGATCAGTGTATACGACCACCTACAATATGAAACATTATTTACTGCCATTACAACTTTCCGCTCTCTCCCTTTCTATAAGCTTCGTTAGGAGAATGCCCCGTCAAGACGGGAGCAACTACTATTGTATTTCACAAATTCTCGTGAAAGACAGTCTCTTTGAGAAACCTTCTTTGATTAGGTCGGCTCATAAAAGATGTAGAGTGATAGACTGATAGTAGACATTAAGCTTTAATTAATTGGGTCTGAGAGACGATCTCTTACTGGCCTTTTGGTTAATAGTATTAAATGGTGGTAATGAGAATGATTTATAGTGTAAATTTTCATCAAAAGTTTTATATTATTCTTATGGTGATGAAATTTTGATCACAATTTTTTTTGTTTACGAATTTTCATTACCACTTAATACCACCTTTCTCAAAAGAAATGCATTAGAATGAATTTCACGAAGAAAATGAGATGATTGAAGTTGGACAAGTATGACCATCAAGGTAATCACGAGATTTTTCAATCAAAATTACACTAGTTTTTAATTCACATTACCACCGTTTATTACTACTTACCAAACGGATCGTTAGGATACTGTTTGTATTTAAATACATTTTTGTTGAGACTTGAGAGTGATGAGCCTCGAGTTAGAGGGCTCAAGGCAAGTGATTCTGGTAACCATTAGGAATTTTATGGCTGCTTATATGCCCCTTTATTTGTTTATTTTTCTCGTCCAAAGTAGAATGTATGACTAATTGACTATCCATATAAGGACTATGCATTGAATGAGTTTGTAGAAATCTAATATGACAAAGTTTAAATATTCATATATTCTTACTTGAGACCGTCTTTTGTATAGAGTAAGAGGAAGAGTCTGATACCTTTCTCGGCCTTTTCGCTAAGATCAAGTGTATGAATCACCGTGAATCATATGTTGATTTATAAAAATATAAGATGGAATTGTAATTTTAATGACCCATTTGGTAGTGGTTATTAAATTATGAGAGTAATAAAAGTTGGTATAATTTTAGTACGAATATTTCTTGATGATTTTAATGGTTGTATTTGTTTTATTTTTATTAAAAAAATTCATTCAATATATTATTATTTGAAAATCTGGCATTAAGTGATGATGATATTTTTTTTCAAAAAACTTTTATGATTAAAGTTATATTAGTATGGAAATGACATGATAAATATTATGAATATTTAAATCATCTTATTACTACTATTAAGTACTAATAATCAAACGTCCATTATCTTAATTATTTAAACTTGTCATATTAGATTTCTACAAACTCATTTTATAAAAGTCTCTTTAGTTTTAGAAAATTTTAAAAGGATAAGATTAATTATTAAAAAATATATAGAATAAGAGCAAAATTAACTTATTTTCAAATGTAAACGCCTTTAGTCCCAGAGTTCAAGTTCGAAGTTGTTTACAGTTAGTAATTCGGAACGATTATTGTAAAATTCAAGGAACATCAATTTTTTGAGCTTTGAATATCCGAATATTGACATTTTTTTGGAATAGTTGGACATCCGATATTATTTTGGATAGTCGGATATCGAATATCTGATATTCAGAAGAATAAAATCATATTTTTTATAAAAAATTATTTTGACTAAATTCTAATCGTAGAATTTATCAGTGCATCTTTCTCGATCTGAGAGATTTTTTTATTGTATTTTCTTTTATAGGTATGAGTTGTCGCTTTCTTTCCATCTTTAAATTTTAATCATAGTTTCAATGAGCAATATACACTGATAATTATGATAATGGTGACTAAATTTAGATGTCAAGTGTTTGATATCTCAAGTTATTAATTGGAATACCAAACTACATCAATACTCCCTCCGTCCAATTTAATTTGCAGCATTCTCCATTTTGATCCGTTTCACTTAATTTGCATTGTTTTTATTTTTGGGTGATGACCCATCACTTTCTTCTCTCTTAGTTTCATCCACACAATTTATTCTTCTTCATTTATCACTATATCCTTAAAAACTATCCTCTTTGTCTTTGATGCTTAAATTAAAGAGGGCAGAGGGTGTACGTCAGTTTTAATAATCCAACGCCAAAAATAAAATCAAATTAATTGAAAAACAATTGAGAAAAGATAAGATATTTTAACTGGTGGGATGTACCAGATAGTTGTAGAAGATTGGAAGACGTAACTTTAGTCCACGCATCATAACCACTCACCACGTGTCCAAAATACCGTTTTCCTCCTCTCGCCAACTCGAGACCCTTCCCACCACTTGTCATCTTTTTACCTATCTTTGCCTCTATAAAACAAATAAAAGTGTTATCTATATTATTATTATTATTATTATTATTATTATTATTATATTACGCAAAAACAGATTTATTTCCAAACCATCAAAATCTCCAACAAAATCGATCAAGGAACAAGAGAACCATTGTGGTAGCTAAGAATGGCAGGAGTAACACCCGACCCGGACGAATTTCGGATCGTATGCCCACCCATTAATAAGGAAGACGGTCGGTTATCACGTAAATATACAGACGAAGGCCAAGGCGCCAAGCGCGGATTGTCCCCTCCTGTTGAGTGGTACAACCTACCTGAGGGGACAAAGTGCTTGGCGTTAGTAGTCGAGGATATTGACGCCCCTGACCCAAGCGCTCCATTAGTTCCATGGACCGTTTGGGTTGTGGCCAATATCCCACCCACTGTTAAGGGCTTGCCCGAGGGATTTTCGGGCAAGCAACAAGAATTGGGTGGAGATTATGCGGAAATTGTTGAAGGGAATAATGATGAGAAAGTACCAGGGTGGCGAGTGCCGATGATGCCTAGCCATGGACACCGATTCGAGTTTCGGTTATATGCTCTTGATGATGATGTTCATCTTGGCAAGACGGTATGTGTGTCTATCTAGCATGTCTATCTAGCATGTCTATCAATGGGACCCAAAATTTTTTTATTATCAATACTGTCCTTGTATTATTGAGCGTTTTACGATCGTAACTTTTTTTGTCCAAAATTGTTTAAAACGGTTATTAACTTTCTTTTATGTTTTGAATTGAAAAATAAAAGAAAAAAATACTCCCTTCGTTCCTATAGAATTTTCACTTTTCATTTCATTTTGGGTGTTTTAATTGTTCTCATAAGGAATTTTTTCATTTATATCACAAATTTTGAACAAAAATAACTTTATTCATCCTCATTTTAATATTTTGATAATAATTATGGGCTTATATATTTTCCACTAACTCCATTTTAATATTTTTATATTCTCATGGTCCTTGTACGTTTCCCACTAACTTCATAAAAATATTTTATAAAAATATTTTTTAATTAGTTGTAGTCTCAATTTTTTTCCACTTAACTTTCTTTAAATAGTTTTTTTTAATATTTGTGGTTCTCACTTTTCCTCCATTAAATTTATTATTAATAAAATAATATCTCGACTATCTAAAAGATTTCATCTTTCTTAATTCCTGTGAATATTCTTTGTGGCAACATCAACAGGGAACAGAGAGTACTTAAAATTAAATTTTTTTAAGTAAGTAGTGATAATTTTTTGGTTAATAGATATAGTTGTTTACTAAGAAAAATGAATATGCAGGTGACAAAGGAGAGGTTGCTAGATGCTATTGAAAACCATGTAATTGGAGAGGCTTCTTTGATAGCTGTCTTTTAATCAGCTTGGACGACTCAGATTGTTTGTGTTTATGTTTGTAAAAGTAGTTATAACCAGACATTTTAATAATAGTCCAATATGTTATTATGTTCTTGGCAAAATTAGTTGATTTGGTACTCGAGAGATTGGCTTTTAAATTTGATGCTTTTTACTGTACGCGATAATTTATAGGGTTGGTAAAACTTGACCCGACTTACTAATCTGACATGAATTTAATTCGAAATAAGTGTGTTTGGATTGAGATTTTTGACCTCAATTATTTAAATAGGTCGACATTAAAATTTTATAACCTAAAAAAAATCTGTATGACCCATTAATTAAATGTTAATTTCGACTTAAATAAATTATTAAGTATAAGCTAAATTTTGTTTATTTACTATTTTTTCTTTTTTATAGTAAATATAAAATAAATAATTAAAACATAACTTTAAAATTAAAGTTCAAAAAATTTTATTCAATCAACTTTAAAAGTCTTAAAGAAAACAAAAAAAAATATAAACGGACAAAGTGTTCGAAATTAGGTCAATCTAATTTGTTTCAGCTAACTGAATGGGTTTCTTAGGCCTAATAATATATGATATACATGTATGTATACGAAGTTAATCGGCATGGCAGGTAGACATGGGGAAACCGGGTTTCAGGAACAAAATATATTATTTTATCTTTTTTTTTGTTTAACTTAAAGAGTTGTGGAATTTTTTATTTTATCATTGAATTTGAAAATTATTTTTTTAAAAAAATATTTATTATAATGCCTATTAGTTCTCGATAAAATAAAAATGCACCTTTTAAACGGTAACATTATATAGTTTAAAATGCATGGTATACTAAAAAAATATTCAAATGATTTCAATATAATACAATAATTAAAATATTAATAATAGTACAGAAACACATATATTGTTAACAATAAAGAAATGTTAGTTTTTTTTTATTTTTTATCATGTTTGTGCATTCCATCGGAGAGTTATACCTTTTTTTAACAGCTGTATAACCTAACGGGACAATCTTGACTCAAATCCAAATAACCTGGGTTTTAAAGGATCTCTCGGGTTTGGGTGGTTTTAACCCAATTATTTTGGTTTGGTTTCAGATTGGTTTTTGAGTCGGTTAAATATTTCCCCGCTCTAATGGCATAGAGCTATGGACACAAAATAGAGACTATAAAATAGGGAGCTGGGACGATGAAATAGACGGGTTGGTGGGAGCTGAAATAGTGCGGATATAACCTTATACTCTTAAAATATTCATCATCATCATACTATTATTAATTCATAAATATTTTGTGACAAGTGTCACTTTATAATGTATTTTTACAAACATGTGCTATGTGTCACACTAACAATGCAATTTTTGGGGCATTCCTTCATTTTCTATAATAATACAATGCAAATTATTATCAAAGAAGCGGTAGATACACTTCTTGATAATGGAATCCGTGGACAACCAATGAGAGATGGTCATAATAAAGTTTACAAGTCATTTTCAGATGTAATTGAGGGTAAAGAAGGAAGATTTCGTGAGACTTTACTTGGTAAACGGGTCGATTATTCCGGCCGTTCCGTCATTGTCGTAGGCCCTTCACTTTCATTACATCGATGTGGATTGCCTCGTGAAATTGCAATAGAGCTATTCCAGACATTTGTAATTCGTGGTCTAATTAGGCAACATCTTGCTTCGAACATAGGAGTTGCTAAGCGTAAAATTCGGGAAAAAGAGCCGATTGTATGGAAAATACTGCAGGAAGTTATGCAGGGGCATCCCATATTGTTAAATAGAGCGCCTACTCTGCATCGATTAAGTTATTTGAAGTGCTTGTAATTGTAATTGTAATTGTAATAAAATAATTAGTGGTGAAATAAATTCCACTAATTTACATTAATGTCAATATGAATTATTAATATTGATAATGTGTATTCTAACTCATAAATAATGTAAAATTTATAAATGTTAGATAATTATTTTTTAACCCCTCTATTAATATTCTCTAGCAATGTACTATAAAGTGAGAGTTTTTTAGAGAAGGTCAATAGTTTGAGAAATAAAATTAGAGTGATACATTGGGATTAACTCATGCAATATTGTTTTATTCATAACAAAAGAGTCACCTAATATATCTTTTTAGTATGTATTACACAAAAAAAAAATTTAGGTATATAACAACATTATATGATACTAATTGAAGATTTTTCAACCACTACTACTACTTTCAATGGTCATGATCAAGAACATTTGAGTTTACTAATTTTAGTATATCAATCTAAAATTTAGTTTTAGCATCCAGTTATGAGGGAATATTTAATCATAATATCTAGGAAAAATTACCTAGAATAATCCAACTTATTCATGATTTTCCTACAATAATCTCACCTATTGATTAACCATGAATAGAGGTGTTTAATGGGGCGGGGCGGGGCGGGTCGGGTCAAAATTTAAATGGGCCGGGGCGGGGCGGGTCATGTCAAATTATAAATGGGCCGGGGCGGGTCAAGCCCATTTAAATTTGACCCTCTTTGACCCTTTTTAAAAAAGTTCATAGAATAGCTTTTTTATCATACTTTATGGTCCATTGGGTCGACTTACTTATGTATATAATAATAATATTTTAAAAAATAAAAAAAAGTGGTTAATTTTTTTTCCGCAATTAATATTTATAATTATCCGACCCGGCCCGACCCGACCCTTTACACCAAGGCCCGTTAATGACCCGCCCCATTATTGACCCGACCCGTTAATGACCCGTCAAAATGTGACCCGACCCTTGACCCGTTGGGTCGACCCGCCCCATTGAACACCTCTAACCATGAATAATCCCAACTTTAAGGGGTATTTGCCTAGAGTAAACTTGGCTAACTCGATGACCTGCTATAGTAGGTAATTCACCAAAAAAATAAACTGAAAATTATTATAAAATTAGAGAAAATTTTAAAGTTTTACATAAAAAATTCTAAATAATAAATAAGGTCATAATTTTTTTTTTAACATTTTTGAACATTTTTTTGACATTTAATTTTAATTTAATTTTTTTAAAAAATAAAACTTGCTATAGAAAGTCATCCGGCCACCAGGTTTAATCTAGGAAAATATCCCTTAAAATTTGGATTATTCATGGTTAATCAATTGGTGGAATTATTGTAGGAAAATCACGAATAGGTTGGATTATTCTAGATTATTTTTCTAATATCTATTCAAGTGTATCAAGCACTTTGAATTTTATTATATATTATGATTATGATTACATTTTGTACTCATTGATAACTATCAAGCATATCCAAGAAGTAGTAAAATGTTTTTTTATGATGACTTTGTAAATTTAATTTGGTCAAAGACCCTACATATTATAAACTCCTACAATCTGTAATAAACAAAAGTATAATCCTTACATAGCACAGGTATTATAAACTCCTACTAGGTTGGATTATAGTATAATCCTTGCATAGCACAGGTATAATTCTATTACTTTGATTTAATTGTAATGAAAGGGCTGATCTTTTTCCAAACATTAATAGAAGGAATTAATGACTCCTTTAAAAGGAAGGAATTTGTTACATTTGAACAATATTAATACCACTATAAAAATTATGTCATTGGAATTAAGGTATTAACTATACTATATTATTTACTGAAGCATGTAACATTTTCCCTTTTCATAGCCTCCTATTTCTAAAAATTACTAAAGCTATTATTTTAAATACAGTAATAAGTTTTCCTAAAGTAATGTGTTTGCTCTAAGTAATTAAAAACCCCATAAAGTTGAATTATTGTAGAAAAATCGTGAAAAAATTGAATTATTCTAGATAATTAATTTTTCCTAAAATTTAAGTCTAAAAATATCATCAAAATCTTCTTTTTTTTAGTAATGTGTTTTTTCTTTCAAAAAGACTCTTTACTCTTAATTACTCTGGCTATAATCTCTAAGATGACTATTAATTATTTAATAATTGTTCATCAATAAAAATAAAGGTAATAACACTATAAAAAGTGGAAGCAAATTATTATTGAGTATATATATCTAAGATACACATTTAGCTTATTCGATAAAATTGACTTAAATAAGTAAGTCGTTTAACTATTTTCATTGATCTTTTCATTCACTATCAATGTAAATTTCATAGTTGTGCTTTAAATTGCGGATATTTTAAGCTTTTTTTTGTTTAATAATATATTGTTTTTGTTTACTAGGTTAAGAAATAATAAGACGACATAAAATTGAAATTTATCACGAAAATTGATTGCAATTCCTTATTTATAATAATGTCAGTTTTAGCTCTTTACACATAAAATTTAAGTCTAACATATATCATTAATCTTCGATTTTTAGTAATGTGTTATTTCTTTCAGAAAAACTTTTTACTTTTAATTACTTCATTCTATCATCTCTTAGATGACTATTAATTATTCAATAATTGTACCATCAATAAAAATAGAGGGAATAACGCTATATAAAGAGAAAATACTGAATATATATCGATTCGATGATATACATTTAGCCTATTCGATAAATTTGACTTAAATAAGTAAGTATTTTAACCATTTTCATTAATCTTTTTGTGCCTATGATACTCATTCACTCTTAAAGTAAATTTCATTGTTGTGCTTTAAATTGTTGATTTTAAGCTTTTCTGTGTAATAATGTTTTTGTTTTTTAGGTCCATTTCAACATTCAATATGATAGAAAATAAGTACTAGACGTAAAATTAAAATTTATCACGAAAATTATTTGCAATACTTTATTTTTAATATTGTTAGTTTTAGCTCCTTACACATACAATTTAAGTCTAATATATATCATTAATTTTCTTTTGAAGACCCTTCTTGAGCTGAAGGACTCTTTGACCGTACTCTCCTACATGGATATGAGCTGTCGTGTCTTTTCACTCCCTAGACCCTTACCACAATTGTCTATGAGCGGGATACACTATGTATAATGATGATGTTTTTTCTTTCAAAAAACCTCTTTACTTTTAATTACTCCTTCTATCATCTCTTAGATGACATTAATTATTGAATTAATTGCGAATTATAGCTTTAATGTTTGATGGTTTTGCGAATTACAGCTTTGATGTTTTTTTGCGAATTATAGGCACCATGTTTTAAAATTGACCAGTGTTTAGGTCAGATGACCGGTTCCGTACAAAAATGACCGTTGACCACCAATTTTACCTTTGAATTTCCGATTTTATTTTTTTAGGTTTTTTTCTTTTTTCATTTAATTTGTTTTTCCATTCTCTCTCCTTCTTCTTCCCCAATTACTCATTCTCTCTCCTTCTTCCCCAATTACTCATACTCTCTCCACCTCCATTTTGCATATCAAGAGATTGAATTTTCTCTTCCACCTCCAAAGTTTATTAGGGATGATGATGATGAAGAAGAAGGAGCGCAATTTGGAGGTGGAGAGAGTATGAGTAACTGGGGAAGAAGAAGGAGAGACAATGGGAAAGAAAAAATAAATGAAAAAAGAAAAAATAATAAAAACCGAAAAAAGGAAAGTCAAAGGTAAAAATTGGTGGTTAATGGTCATTTTTGTACAGAACCGGTCATTTGGCTTAAACACAGGTCAATTTTAAAACATGGTGGCTATAATTCGCAAAAAAAAAAACATCAAGGCTATAATTTGCAAAACCATCAAACATTAAGGCAGTAATTCACAATTAATTCTTAATTATTTAATAATTATATCATCAATAAAAACAGAGGGAATAACACTATATAAAGAGAAAATAAATTAATATTGAATATATATCGATTCTAAGATACACATTTAGCCTATTCAATAAATTTCACTTAAATAAATTAGTCTTTTAACCATTTTCATTTATCTTTTTGTGCCTATGATATTCATTCACTATCAATGTAAATTTCCTTGTTGTGCTTTTAATTGTTCATTTTAAGCTCTTTTTTTTTGTAATAATGTTTTTTTACTAGGTCTATTTAAACATTTAAGAATATAGAAAATAAGTACTACTTAAGACAGACATAAAATTGAAATTTATCACGAAAATAGATTGCGGTACTTAATTTTTAATATTGTCATTTTTTGCTCCTTACACATAAAATTTAAGTCATATATTCATTAATCTTCTTTTTTTAGTAATGTGTTTTTTCTTTCAAAAAAAAAATTCTTTACTTTTAATTACTCCTTCAATTATCTCTTAGTTGACTATTAATTATTCAATAATTGTATCATCAATAAAAATAGAGCAAATAACACTTTATAAAGTGGCAACAAAACATTATTGAACACATATGGATTCTAAGATACACATTTTGCCTATTCGATAAATTGACTTCAAAAAGTAAGTCTTTTGATGTTTTCATTTATCTTTTTGTGCATATAATAGTCATTCACTCTCAATGAAAATTTCTTTGTTGTGCTTTAAATTGTTGATTTTAAGCTCTGTTTTGTGTAATAATGTTTATATTTACTAGGTCCATTTAAACATTCAAGAAGATAGAACATAAGCACTATTTTAGACGACATAAAATTAAAATTTATCACGAAAATAGATTGCGGTACTTAAATTTTAAGATGGTCATTTGTAGCTTCTTACACATAAAATTTAAGCATTAATCTTTTTTTTAGTAATGTGTTTTTTCTTTCAAAAAAAACTCTTTAACTTTTAATTACTCCTTCTATCATCTCTTAAGATGACTATCAACAATAATTGTATCATCAATAAACAGAGGGAATAACGCTACATAAAGTGGTAACAAATCATTATTGAACATTTATTGATTCGAAGATACATTTATTGAATAACACTATTCGATAAATTTGACTTAAAAAAGCAAGTCTTCAAACCATTTTCATTGATCTTTTTGTGCCAATGATATTCATTCACTTTTAAAGAAATTTTATTGTTGTGTTCGATGATGACCTTAGATTTTTTTAGGAAAATTTCACGTGTTAATCTTAAGGTTTTGGATTTTCTACGTGGTGACCAAAACTTTTAAAAAATTCACATGGTAACCTTCATGTTTACCAAATTGTTCCACCGTGAACTTTTTGCACATATATAAAACGTTAGCAAAACGTTAAGAAACGTTAATTTCGAAATATTAAGGTGGTTGTACGTCTATCTATGCGAGTCACCATTTCAAATGTCATCAGTTTCAACCTTTTCCCCGAAAATATAATCCCAAACTCTACCATCTTTGGATTTGGGGGGAAAATATAATTTGAATGAAAGATGGTAGAGTTGGGGTTTATATTTTGTAAAATAAGTTGAAACTGATGGCATTTGAAATGTTGAGTCATATAAATATGTATACAACAACCATAAAGCTTCAAAATTAACGTTTGCTAACGGTTTTTATGTGAACAAAGGTCACAGTGAAGCAATTATTTAAACCTCAGGGTTACTGCGTAGATTTTTTAAAAGTTTTGGTTGTCAGTGAAAAACCCAAAATCTCAGGGTTACCACGAGGAATTTCCGTTTTCTTTTATCTTATTCAAATCAAGGGTCTAAATTATTTCGTTTCTTTCTCATTTTGATCACCCTTCTTATTAGTTCTCTCTCTCTATTAGTTCTCTCTATCTATCTATCTATATATATTTTTGCGTGTGTATATATATATATATATATATATATATGTGTGTGTGTGTGTGTGTGTGTGTGTGTGTGTGTGTGTGTGTGTGTGTGTGTGTGTGTGTGTGTGTGTGTGTGTGTGTGTGTGTGTGTGTGTGTGTGTGTGTGCATATTACCTAAAAATCTTTACGAACAAAGATCTACAGTCATAATAATAGTTTGAAAAGTGGGATAAAAAATCAGCGATAAAATTTTTTGTTGGATTCAAGTTTATGTATATTACCTAAGATGATATTAAATTGAAAATTTATCACCAAATCATACATTAATTGGTACTTAATTTTTAATCTTGTCATTTTTTGGTCCTTACACAAAATTTAATTCTATTACTAATACCAATTTTTTTTAATTAAATGACTATTTATTATTCAATAATTGTATCATAATTAAAAACATAGACAATATCACTATATAAAGTGAGAGCTAATTATTATTGAAAATATATCTATGATAACATTTAGCCTAAAGGATACATTTGACTTAAGAAATTAAGTAAGTTTACTAACCATTTTCATTGATCTTTATGTTAAGCATTTTCATTCATCTTTATGTGCCTATAGTAATCATTCACACTCAATGTAAGTTTCATCATTGTGCTTTTTTGAATTTTATATTTTAATCATTTTCAAACATCAAAATCAATGTGTAAATCAATACAAAAGACATTTTTCAAATTCTCAAGTGCTCTCATGATATGTATGTTCCATAATCATAATACATGCAATTGAGAATGATAACATGTCATCTTTTGTTGAAAGTATTTTAGTATTAATCAGGGTCGACACTAGGGGCGACCAAGAGGGACCGTCGCCCAGAGCCATATGTCAAAAAAGCAAAATTAATAGTTGTAAAAGGTTCATATAAGTTATAAATTACAAAGAAAAATGACCCAATATGCTATCTCGCCCAGGGATCCCAAATATCTAGGGTCGACCCTGGTACTAATCGTATGTATTTCAAAACAAATATACTAATTCTATACAAGTCAATATTTTTCAAAGCCACATACATGGATGGACGCAATAACAATGCTGGTTCGAGCAATCATGATAACTCAAAACATTCAGAGAATAATGCTGATTTGGATTCTCAAAAGCTCGCCAAAAAGTCAGTAACTTTTACTTTTCGCATTTTAAAGTTATGATGTATTCTCTTATCGGATTATACTACACAATACACAAAAAATTCAATTTAATTTACGAAATATAGCAAAATTAAAGGAACAGATTAAATTACTACTTTAATTAATAGAGCTTGTTTAGATACAAAAGTTATCACAAGGGAATCCAGTCTTGTGTTGGTTATAATTAAAAAAAAAATGTACCGCAAATCAAATGATTCTCATCTAGTCTTCTCATACCTTCAACCTACACTTTAATAATAATAAAAAAAACTAGGAATATTTACTAGTAATAATCCAACATATTCGTTGTTTTTCCAACAATAATCTCACCTATTGATTAACCATGAATATGGTATTTGCCTAGAGTAAAGTTGGATAACCGGATGACCTGCTACAGTAAGTAATTCACCAAAAAAGTAAACTAAAAATTAATTTAAAATTGGAGAAAAATTTTAAAATTTTATATACATTAAAAAAATAATGCTAATTATGACATTTAATTATCAATTTTATGAAATTTATTAAATGTCACCAAAATATTTAGTGACACTTGTAGGAAGTGTCATAAATTAAGATTGAAATATTAGATTAATACTCTAAGAATGGTGACATTTTGATGAAGTATCAAAAATATTGTGTCACAGTTGAATATTTTTTTGTAGTGATATAAAATTTTAAATAATAAAAAAATCATAAATTTATTTTGAACATTTTTTTTTTACATTTTTTTCGAAATTTGATTTTAATTTATCTTTTCTTTTAAAAAAACTTGTTATATAATAGCAAGTCATCCGATCACCGGATTTACTCTAGGAAAATACCCCTCAAAATTGGGAATATTCCTGGTTAATTAATAGGTGAGATTATTGTAGGAAAATCACGAATAGGTTGGATTATTCTAAGTAATTTTTCCAAAAAAAACTATCATAACATGATTATTATTTAAAAAATCTTAATTTATAGATTATAGTGAAATTTACATAATGTTGTGTTTAACAATTTCAGGCAAGAGATGAATAGATTATATAATCAAAGGCATCGTGATAGAAGTCAACTACACATACAAAATCTCACGAAAATTGCCGATGAACATAAGGTGTTTTATGGCCATTTACATTTACTTTTAATTAATTCCTTTCTTTATTAACTAATTTCGTTTATGTATACTATATTCTAGTTAAGTCCACGATTGTCATTTCTCGCTCGGTTATCGAAATTGGGCATATAATATATCATTGGAAAGATCTTGAAGTCTAGGTTCTAATGCCACAAATATTGTAGTAATGTGATTTTCGTATCAAAAGTTTCGGCCAAAGGAGTGATTATGTATTAAATTTCAATACAAAACGTGTAATTAGGTTTATTTTTCGATTTTAAAAAATTATTTTTTTACTAAAATTTATATTTTTATTTTAATTTAATTTTTATTAAGAAATTTAGTTTAGTTATAATAATGGTTGATTTTATAATTAAAATTGAATTTAACGGTTTTTAGTATTTTTATTAAAAAAGGTGGCAATATAATGAAAAGGGTGGCGATGTGTAAGGATTGGTTTAAAAAAACAGAAAACTAAAAACAAAAAACCAAAACTAATTTGTTAAAAATGAATTTAATTTAATAAAATTGATAAAATAAGGCAATTATATTTATATATGCTAAGATAGTTTTTTTTTTTTTTTTTTTACTTCTGAGTTAGGTTTATTTTTACTTGTTCGTGTACCATTAATTATGTATTCAAAATAAAATGCAGGGAAATATTGCTTTTTTGTTGGGCCAAGTTTCAGTTTATCAAGCACAAAAGCAAAGATTGGAATTTGAGAATGCTGAATTGAGGCACCAACTACTGCTAGAAGAAGAAAAGGCATTGCTACAAGATGGTAATTAACTTCCATTTATTCTCTTTGAAATGTATATAATTGTTAGAGTACATTACATATCCTGGGGCCTCAACCATCAGCTTAAGTTTTTGGTTGAGATAGTTCCTTAACATGGTATCAGAAGCCAGGGTGACAAGAGGTCACAGGTTCGAATCTCAACCATCCCTCATTTAAAGTGGAATATTTAGCGCCAGAGGAGGGCATGTGCTGCATCCACACTTCTAGCCCAAAGGGCTCTTGTGTGAGGGGGCGTGTTAGAGTACATAATATATCCTGGGGCCTCAGCCATCAGCTTAAGCTTTTGGTTGAGTTGGTTCCTTGACAATAATAACAAAATTATTGGAGTTATACTAGTGTCTCAACGATCAGTTTAAGCTTTTGGCCGGTTGAGTTGGTATTTTGACATGGTAAAGCCAACGCGTGACAAGAGATCACAGCTTCAAATCTCAACCACTCCTCATTTAAAGTGGATTGTTTAGCGCCATGCATGAATACGCGTGTGTTGCATCCATAATTCTAGCTCTTAGGGGACGTGTTAAAGTATATAACATATCCTGGGGCCTCAGCCATCAGCTTGAGCTTTTGGTTGAGTTAGTTCGTTGACATAAATATACTCCATATTAATATGAATTTACTAAATATACAAAATCTTATTTAAATTCCTCTCTTTATGTGCAATATTCTTAAATAAAAAAAATGGAACGAGTATTATTATTGCATGTTTTATGTTGAAAAACTGCTTAACGCTATATATTGGTCAAATGATAAATCTGCCTATAAAAAATTATGTATTTAACTATATTTTTAATTTTAAAACATTGAAATTAATGGATAAAAGTTTGTTGGTTTCTGTTTGCGCAGCCATCATTGAACAACTGAAACAAGAGAAGGATTACTTGCTTATATATATGGGGATGATGTAGAACAAATTATGGTTGTCATGACTCATGAGGATCAAACAAATAAGAGCCATACAAATTTCAATATTCTATGCCAAAGAATGATATATATCCCATGATGATTGTAATAAAATGCATTTCTAGTTGAAACTTTATATAAATTTCTAAATAACATAAATGTTGAGGATGTAAATTTTATTTCATATTAGGAGTATTATTTTAAATGTTTACAAACATAGTAATATCTAATTATTCATGATTATATGTATGATGCGATCTTACTGTAAAAGTAATTAATTTGATGAACAATCTATCTTGAATATTGAGACTACATTGCCTTTTAAGTTTGTGAGGCCTCAAAATTTGTAGCAAAGTTTTATTTATGGATCTTACTAGCCAACGTGTCCAAGGAGTTAGTTAATTTCATCCGGTACTCTTAAAAAAGTTTTAGTAAATAACGATTATATATAAGGTTAAAAAATCACCCTTATCTGGTAGAATTTAATAGGGTGGAAATTTTGTTATTTTAATTTATCATTTTTGTTTTTGTTTATTTTATTATTTTTCTTTTTATCTTTTTACAGTGATTTACAAATCATAGTTATTATTATGAATTTTTTGGTCTTGAAATCAACTAATCTCTGTTTTCCAAAAAACCATCATCTTAGAAATTGTGCTATGCTTACTCTTAGAACTCTTTATTTACACAGTAGAAGTAATATTTTTTGTTTAATTCTTCATTTTCATATTTTTATCTAATGAACTAGGACGTAATCCTGAACGTAAAAAATAAGAATACAAAGGGATTATTTACTTTATGTTTTATCTATCTTTTTTTTCAAAATAGATTAAATATTTTTGAAGAAAAAGAATAAACTGAAAAGAGAAATCAAATAATAAGATTCAGTTACCAATAGAAACGGAAAGAGATGAATTCGAACCCTCGATATGAATAACTCGTACAACAAATTAGGAATCCGACACCTTCATCTACTCGACCATTTCTCCCCATTAAAAATAGCAATAAAATAGCAATAGTCAAATGTTAAATAAAAAATAGTGAAAAATTCAAAAATTATGCAAAAAATATGTAATAACTCAGATTAATTAGACTAAAATAATATATAACAAAATTAATAAAAGATATGATTGTATCTTGTGTTTAAATTTTAGTTTGTTCGCACGACGAACTATGAAAACTTTGTACCACCACGATAACTTTTAGCAAAACATAATAACAAAGTCTTATAACAGATATACATAATCATAGCACTCTTATTTATCTTAATCTTTTGTGCTAAGTTACAACTGGACGGATCTAACTTGAAACGAGGGATTGCATAAATAAAACCCAATTAAATCAAATAAATTTCAAGAAATAGTGTAATGGCAAGGTCAGAAATTGCAACTCCACGTCCTTGTGTAGACATGGTCCCACATAAGTTACATATACAACTAGGTTGTATCGTATTATTTTGATTAATTATAAGTGAAGCGTAGTATCAGAAACTGCAAGTCTTTTAGAATATAGCATCAGCCAAAGAGCTTCATTGACAGGCTTCAAGAGCAGACCAATCTATATAAAGGTTGTGACTTGTGAATAAAGAATAAAAGAAAAAGAATAGGCCAATCAACAACAGAAAAGATGCAATAGGGATTAATAGGAAACAATTGATTATAGAAGAACAAGGGTTTTGGAAGATATTTTATCAATAAACACAAATTCGTGACACTATTTCTATTAGGTTAACCAAATGTACACCTATTAGATTAAAGTGATCACTTATAACCTAAAGTTATCACTTACAGTCTTAGTGATTACTTTTTGTAGTCTTAGGCACTACAAAAAAATAATAAAATGGCGACCACTGCTTCCATCGCCATTTAGAAGCTAAAATAATGGACGCTAAACTGAAATATCGACGCCAAGTAGACGCTAAACTGAAAGATCAGGGGGCGATGATCTGGCAACTAACCATCTCGTCGCCACTAGTCAACGACATCAGGCGACCACTCTGCGACAAGCTTTGTCGTCGCCATTTCTGAACAGAATAGGCGACAATTTAGCGACCAACAATCTCGTCGCCCCTCCTTATCTGCTTTTTGTACAATTGGCGTCCACTTGTCCATTTCTGACTATCCAATTAAACATAAATAATATTAAGTAAAAAGTATCCAATTAAACATAAAAAAAATTGTACTCATAAAAGTTACATAAAATTTAAAAGTCAGTTAAAGAAATACATGCACATATTAGTAGGTGGGGGAAAGGGTACATAAATATTATTATCATGAAGAAATTTACGGAAAGTTTCTCGTTCAACTAAAATTTGGTGGGACAAGGTTCGGTAAATCTCAAAGGCGTTGAGTGTGTTTCCCGAACGCACTGCTTCCTCTAACCGAATGTTAAACGCCAGTTGCCTTTCTTCCAATCCTTTAAAATTTTCATCAATGACAGCTTTTAATTCAGACTCAGAAGACGGAAAATTGAACGGCTCTGATGGATAAATAATTTGGGAAGCGGACCCAACCCCATATATAATCTTGCTTATTTTCTTTTTTCCCGCATCAACATTATCAACGGCATCCAACCACATTTGATTTGGGTCTCCTGTTGGATGCTCCTCAAGCAAGGCACGATATTCAGCCTAAAACAAAAAAAATCAACCAAAAATTAAAAAGTAATTAATTGAAAATAAAGGTGAAATAAATATTACATATGAGTATAAAAAAATTACATGAACTCTTTGAGATTTTGTGTTGGTCCACTAGAAATTCTCGGATTTAGTATCAATCACCCCAAGAGTTTTTGTAAAAAATTTCATAGGGCGTGGGTTTTTGACCCGTGGATTTTTCCTGAAATTAAAAAAAATAGATTAATATTTACTGATTAATAATAACCAATTCAATATAATGTTACAAAAAGTACTAAATGTTTACCAAATCCCACATGGTATTTGCATGTGGGATTGAGCCTCCAATATGAGTGGCTTTAGCTTTGTCACATCCTCCACGTCTATTGGAGGAGTTCCTTGCGGAAAGGGCCTTGTTTTCGGGGCGTTCCCAATCGCTCTTCCATCTCGCTCAAGTATCACTGTTTATGAAATCTGGCTTAAAATTTGGCTCGGTCTTCAACCTATTGCGCATCTTAAAGAGCATATCCGAATAGCGCTTTTTTGCTCTTTCTTCCCACGCTTTCCTAACGTAATGATCAATGCGGCGATCCCATCTATATTCTTTCTAAACACATAAATATTTCATTAGATAATTCTTTTATCATAAATTATTTAAAAAATATGAAAATACCCAATTATGGTGTTATTTTACCTTGAATTCATCGAAGTAGAAATCTTTGGTAGCTTGAGTAACACCTTTCCAACAACTACCTTCTAAGTCTTGTCTGTGCTTGAAGGCAGGTGAAATAAGCAACTTTACTTCCTTCCACCGGATTGAAGCTTATAATAATAAAAAATTAATCCATGTAGATGAGACAACAGAAAATACTTCGACTACAGAAAATACTTCGACTGCTTCTGTGAACAATGTAGATGAGGCTGATAGGAATGATCCTTGTTTGGATCTGCCATGGTTAACTAGCATAAGCCATTAAATATTTTCATAATCTTATTAATTAGAATTAATATTTTTTTATTATTTAAATTTTATTATGGATTAAGTTTTTATTATTATAAGCTTCAATCCGGTGGAAGGAAGTAAAGTTGCTTCAAAGATTTCACCTGCCTTCAAGCACAGACAAGATTTAGAAGGTAGTTGTTGGAAAGGTGTTACTCGAGCTACCAAAGATTTCTACTTCGATGAATTCAAGGTAAAATAACACCATAATTGGGTATATTCATATTTTTAAAATAATTTATGATAAAAGAATTTTCTAATGAAATATTTATATGTTTAGAAAGAATATAAATGGGATCACCCGTGATCTTCGTTAGAAGCGATGAAGAGCGCTTGATATGCTCTAAATGCCATGGTTGAAGCCGAGCAAATAAGCGATTTCATAACGATGATACTGGCGATGGAAGCTGAGCACCGAAACAAGCCTCAAACCTCCAAGGCGTGGAGCGTGACATAGCTAAAGCCACCCATGAGGCTCGATCCCATGCAAAACCGCGTGGGATTTGGTAAATATTGTAATTTTAACATTATATTGAATTGGTATATATCGTAAATATTAATTTATTTATTTTATTTGAGAAAAATCCGGTCAAACCCTATGAATTTTACAAAAACTCTGGGTGTTTGATCTGAATCGAATTCCGAGTGGACCAACCAAAATCTCAAAAGTTCATGTAATTTTTACTCTATTAATATTTATTTTACCTTTATTTTCAAGTATACTTTAATTCGATTGATTTTTTGTTTTTAGAATACGTGTCTGTTGAGGAGCATCACACGACAATCAAAGGTTGATCGATTAATATTTGATGTGGAAAAAAGAAAAAGCAGATTATATATGGGTTGGTCGCTCATATTATCCATCGAGCGTTCATTCTCAGTCGAACTAAAGTTGCCATTATGAAAAATTTAAAAATTGGAAGAAGCGCGTTACATGTTAGAGCGATGCGTTGAACAACTCAGCGCTTGGTTCGAACTGCCCGCAATTTTAGTTGAAGCAGAAACTTTCGAATTCTTCATGATAATAATATTATGACCTTCCCCACCTACTAATATGTGCATGTATTTCTTTAGCGACTTTTAAATTTATGAACTATGAGACAATTTTATGTTTAATTGGATACTTTTTACTTAATATTTCAATATGTATCATATATATATATATGGGAGGGATCCAATGAGAAGGATGTTGAAAATGAAAAAGGTGAGAAGGACTCTACACCCTTGATTTCACTATAATAAAAAAAATCTATGGTCACGATTGAACCAAAAACACATAATTGTAAAAGTAACTATGTTATATAGAAAAGTAACTATGACAAAAATTATAAAATGTTTTACTTTTTAACATAGTATCCTTTTTTTTATGTATAGTAACCAAACAAAATCAAACAAAAATCCTACATCTATAAATATATATATATATATATATATATATATATATATATATATATATATATATATATATATATATATATATATATATATATATATATATTATATTATATTAAAAATATATATATATATATATATATATATATATATATATATATATATATATATATAAATAAAGGATTTAAAAGAGAAGGATTTTCTTTGATTTTTTTGGTTACTATATATACAAAAAATGATACTATGTTATAAATTATGAACATTTTAAAAATAATTTTATAGTTACTTTCGTTGTAACATGATAGTTACTTTACATTATATGTTTTGGCTACACATTATGACCATAAATTTTTTATTTTAGTGAAATCAAGGGTCTAGAGTCCTTCTTACCCTTCTCATTTTCAACCCTCTCAATGGATCCTCCTATATATATATATATATATATATATATATATATATATATATATAAATATATATGATAAAATATATATATATTATATATAAATATATATATATATATAGACGAGATTGTTGGTCGCTATTGTTGGTCGCTAAATTGTCGCCTATTCTGTTCAGAAATGGCGACGACAAAGCTTGTCGCATAGTGGTCGCCAGATGCCGTTGACTAGTGGCGACGAGATGGTTGGTCGCCAGATCATCGCCCCCTGATCTTTCAGTTTAGGGTCTACTTGGCGTCGATATTTCAGTTTAGCGTCGATTATTTTAGCTTTCAAATGGCGATGGAAACAATGATCGCCATTTTATTATTTTTTTTTAGTGAGGGTGTTTGGTAAGATATTTCGAGTCCAATATAACGAATTCACTGAACAGAGTTTGTTACCTATTGTTTGTTTTGGAAAGGCTTTAACCCATTCCATTTCCAGGCAGTAACATAATCCGCCAAAATGTTACCAGTCAAAAACCAGCAAAAACACTTATCGATTCCATTATTATCTCATCGTATCTTACTGATTCACACCTCCCATTCTCTCTCTACGCTTTTCTTCTCTTCACGTGAGTCTTTAACATATCACGTAAATCACACGAAGGGCTGTTAAGTTGTTAAACGGCGTTAGGTGTTTTATTACAAGTTGGTAGTTTGACGGGAAAGTTAGTCTACAATCCCCTTGTTATAAATCATAGTGTTATAATTGAAGAAAGTCAATGACTAACAATTCCCTAATGCTATGTTTGGAAATGAGGATTTCATTTGAAAATATAGATTTGACTCAAAATTAGTGTTTGACAAATACTAGATTTCAAATTTGTATTTGAGTCAAATCCACAATTGTTATCAAAATGGTTTAAAAATGAGAATTTGAGAATGACCTCCCAAACCTTGTCATTCTCAAATTCTACATTCATGATTTCATAATTGAAATTATTAATTTGAAATGAAATGCTAGTTTCCAAACACAACCTAATCTCTTTCTTTCTCTCTTAATCTTCTTTCTCCCCTTCCTCTATGGTAGCTACTGTTTCTCCTATTACAATCTTGTTGTAATGAACGGAAGTATGGTATAATTACTTTTTCATGTTTTGAGCAATACAAAGCTTTTCTTTGTAAAGATAAAGACGGAAAGCAGAATAGATGATCAGAAAACATTACCCAGTGAAATGGACATCCTTTCATGAAGTCTGAAGCACTCGAGTGCGATATTCACCAAGAGCCCAAATAGGAAAGATGTTTCTATATGCAGCATATGTTATTGTGCAGGTTCTACTAAGAATACCAATGGCTTCCTACAACAGAAAGCAATCATAATGTCAGAGTCGGATATCAAATTTCTGAAACGACACCATGAGTAATACAATCATCTTGGTAGTCAACTAGCCAAGGATTGAGAATTGATCAAAACTTTTGCTAAAGACAGTCTAGGTTGCATATACATGAAGTGAGATACTTTTGGTTACATGAATCACATAATACAAAAGAAATGCAGAAAAATAACCTGCTGTGGAAAATCTCCATTTGACATCTGAGAATTGATCAAAAATTTTGCTGCACGGTGCAATGGTTCAGGATCTCTTTCTGCCTGCACAAACAACATACATTAGCAACAAACATTCTCACATCCGAAGACCAACTATTGTAATCCGAGCATGACGAGCATCAAGTTTTATTGGCCAAGTCTAAGTAATAATCACTACTCTCTACAGCTGAATTAAAGTGTAGTGAATTACTTATCTGCAGGAAATTGTGTAATTAATATTAATAATATTGTAGGAAAGTGTGACGACTTCAGAATTAAAGATAGAGGCTGTAAAGGAGGCCGAAACCAAAATTACAAAGGATTACATTTTCGGCAAGGGGGGCCGGGCCTCCGCCGGCCCCCGGTGTGGCTTCGCTCCTGATAGAGGGTTTGTTGATCAAGTTATTAAATCAACAAGCAAATAACAAAAGCAAAGAAAAGATGTACACTTTGGGAAGGAAAGCACTTGGTTAGAATTGCCTCCACTAATAGTTCAATTGTTGATCCTCAATGTCACTTGATCAATATGTTGAGCACGCTGATTTGGAATTCCTTAAATTTCTACTTTAAGTTTAGCTAAAAGCCGCAATTGCATACTCCAGTCTAGGTATCATATACTTTAGGTATCATCTAAAACACGACTTGGGTGATTCTCCTTCATAGAATTGCTCAACCACAAATGACTTCATGTCCCTTAAAATACTTGTTACTTGCAGAAATTCATATAGTCTAGAAAAGTCTATAGTCCTTCGCATAAGTAACTGACTTAGGCATTGGAAGGAGACTTTTTGGGTCCTCAGAATAGATTTGCTTTTGCAGGCTCTATCAACATATTCATGCTCACCATCGTGGACCAAGGATATTGGACATGCACCCTCAATCCCCCAGGAACAAGAACCATTCATTATTTTTCTCTAACAAACAGTCAAATTTCATGTGGGTTCAAATCCTACTAAGAGGTCCACTAGAGATTAGAAAGTGCTGAAGAAGCAACAAGTTGTTTCTTTTGCCACTTCCCGACGATTAGAAAATAACGAAATGGTTTCCAATATGGATATAGATTATAGATAATTCCGATCAGAATTTATTCTTGAACAACAATTCATTTTTAACTCATTTCATCTATTACGTGACCAAAACAGGGGATAAACATTACACCACAATTTTCAACTTGAAGCAAAATATCAAAAAATGAATGGTTTATTCACTTTATCAATAACCGTGCCGAATCTAGTGTATGATCAGGGAAGTCAATCATGTTTTTATGGAAGCAACTCAAAAATAAAAAACTTTTAGCTTTAGTATCATCTTTAATATAATAGCCGATGAAAAGGAACTAAAATCTAAACAGCTTGCAATATGACAAAGGTTCAAGACAAGCCACAACAACAGGGGGTCTTTGAAGGTGTGTGAGGTGATCGATCGCACATAGCCCCTCTTGTATATAAAAATGTTAATAAAAACGAAATATGTTACGTTTATTGATAAAATAAATGTATTTACTATAAATAAGGCGCAAAATAAATGTTTTGCACAGGGCACCCAAATTTTTCAGAACTGCTCTACACAACAAGGCATCCATCATTAGCATATAGTCTCAATGTATGGAGGAAAAGACAGCCAGAAGCATCTATTGAAAGAGGCATTCATGTGTAGAATAATGTAGCCAAAGAAATGTACCTGCCCAGCATCAATAAGAGCCAGCATAGCCCACGCTGTATTCACTAAATGGGCTTTTTTACCCTCAAGACTCGTATAAACCTGTAAAACATTTGAAGTGAGAAGTGGCAGTAAGTATGGTGTAATTATGTGACAATGACTGGACCCTCAAGTTTAGATAATTACTTTAGGTGGAGAACCCGAGGCTTTCAGTTACAAAAAATTAGTAAATTACTAGCTTACCAACTCAAACTCTGCTTGTCATCCCAAGACATATACTGATTAAAAGATACCAAAAAAATCCTCACTTTGGTCACAACCTCTCTCTCCCTCCCTCCGCGGCACCAGAAAATCGGAGGAACACCAAATGCCCCAAAATTTCAAATGATCCTTTTAACATGAAAATATGTTTCTATTTTATTCCGAAACTCAAACCTTATTTCGGCATGAAAGATGGCTCTCTCCCCAGCCACCAGAAGCAAGTTGTTTAGAGAATAGAAAGTCGCATGCTTTACGAATGGTTGGGCAGTTGTCATAGTTTTTTCCAGCAGCAACCAATCCTTTGATACCAAACCATGCTGCAGATGTGAAGCAAACAGCCCAGGATCCATACCTATTAAAAACCTCTCAATAAATCCCAAGGAATCCAATAAAGCAGCAATAAACATTTGGCAATAGATGATGGTACTACAAACTTATTCACCAATTATCCGCATGTTTACATGAGATATGAGGTGTTAAATAATCAGTACTAGTATGCACCTTACGCCTGAGAACAGAAAAAGGAAAAGAAAACGTACCATGAGCCATCTGCTGCTTGTTTCTTTTCAATGAATTTGACTGCCTGTTTGATGCTTTTCTGTATCTCTTCTCCCCTATGACCAGGATACGATCTTCTAAATGATACTAGGGCTTCGATAGCAGAGGAAGTACACTCGACATAACTACAAAAAAAAGGGAAAAAGAAAAAGAAAAAACATTCAAAACTTGATCAAAGTCATTGCGACAAGCCAATTTGGCATCACAACTTCTAGAGTAAATAAGGAGAGCTTTCACTCCTATACAGATTTATACAATGAAAGAACTCTTTACTTACGGAGAATCAATGAAATTATCTGCAAAATTTTCTGCGGGGTTAAGTAACTGAAATGAAAAAACAAAAATAAATGAGATTTCTGGAATTGAACAAGTCAATCAGGCCCCGTAAAACCTGTCAAAAAGTCATTTAATTATACAAGGAACTTCAGTCAAGAGCCTGAACCTTGCCCTGCCTTGCACAATGATAATATCGTGGAATCATACATCTAAGCGCAAGTAATATATACGCACATCTCTAGAAGACTATAAGTGTCCTGACCGTTCACGCAAAATCAAAATCCATTGGGTCATAACAACCAGTAGTCACAGAGAATCCACACCACACATACGGTAGCCTCGAAACATACGAAGAAAGGATTCAAATTCACAAATATACTAATAATAATAATAAATTAAAAAAAAAAAACCTTAATGTAGCAAATGGATTTTTTCAATCTATCAAAAGGTGCATTATATAAGTCTGGTATGAACTTTAAGCAACAATAACAACAATGTCAGAGCCCTAATCCCAAAATTTTGGAGTCGACTACGTACACTGATACTCCAGTCACCAGTATATTAGTTCCAATGGTCATCCACATGGATTCTTCTTCATCATTCATTCCGATTTTCTACCATCTCAATTTGTAAGTCTATGTCATTCATATACATTTCCACTCTCACCTCCTAGTCATCTTCAGTCTTTATCGTTCACTTTTTAAGTCACCCAAACTCCAACTTTCTACATTCCTTATTGTTTCACTAATACCTCATCTTTGCACATACCCAAACCATCTTAAACAATTCTCTTTCATCTTTTCCTAATATTTGCAAGTCTTAAACCCTTTCTTATACCATTGTATCGAATTTTATCCCTCAAAGTATGCTCACTCATCCATCGAAGCATTCGCATTTCCACTACTCCTATCTATTATGATCCTTTCTAAAAGCCATTATAATATGATATATATTTATCAAAAAATATAAAACAAATCTCAATAAACAAATGTAGATTAGAAAAGAAATTGGGATACAATAGGACTTACATGCTCCAAAATATTCCCTCCGTTCTTTTTTATTCTTCTAGTTTACTTTTGGCACAGTTTTCGAGACAAATTTTGAGCCTCAATATCTTTAAATAAGCATTATAAAAAATATAAAATATAAAAGTATATATTAAAACAAATCTAACGAGATTTCAAATGGATATATCTTATCTTCTATATATGTCTCAAAAACTTAATCAAATTTCTCTTTCTTTGAAGTGGAATATTCTAAACGAGAAGAGCATACATAAGAGAACGAAGGGAGTAACAAAAAGTAAATAAAGTAGGTGTCAGATTGTACTCCCTTTGTCCCCCATGGCTTTTGCCACAAGTACAATCCTTGTGAAAACCAAGAAAGTGGGTAAAAAGACATGATTTATAGGGAAGTGGGAGAAATGTGTGGTTGACTCCAATCTTTTTCAGACCTCAATCTTTTGAGATTAGGGCTTTGACATTGTTGTTGTGGGAAAAATATGTAGATGAGATGAAAAGATGCGTTAAATGTGTGGATGAGAATGGAAAAAAGTGTGTTGGCCAAAGCCAAAAATTTAAATGTAGCAAAATCCACATAACAGACAAAAATGAAAAATGTAGCAAAAGTCGAGAGTCGGAGAGAATATCATTGTATGAACTAATGACCTTTCTTTTTGAGCTTGTAATCCTAGTTTTTTATATAAATCCTAAGATCCCGAACAAATGCAAATGTACGCAACTATTACTACTGAGTAGAAGCATTAGTCTGATTTATCCTTGATAATGTTCTTCGGTTAGTTAGTTATACTTTGCCCTTGTCCTATAACAAACACTAGTGTAAATTCCTTCAAATACAATTTTATCTATTGAGGATGAAAAAGACTTTAAAGAGTTACGAAATTATTATAAAAAAAATATTAAATAATTGTTGTCGTATGGCTTTAACCAGCAAAATCCAGTTATTCACCATGTAATTTCACAAGCTTTCAACTTCTAAAAGAGAATGATATGGCTACAAAAATGAGGCATTATTTCTTAAAAGCTAGTGATCTCTTGGATATAGTGGAACTGTGGAACATGGATTGTGCAAAACAAAGTGTCTGATTTCAAGAAGCTTCAAGAGATTGATTTCATGAATGCTAAAGTATTGGCTCACAAGAGAATGATATCATGAATGCTAAAGTATTGGCTCACTTCGTGTTGCTATTTTCATCATTGTACATAGAATCGTTTGTCTATCAACAAATTACTCCAAGAAAACATGCAAAAAAAATCATCTAAGCTCAATGATGTATGAAAAAAATGAGCATCTCAAGCTTGAGGTGGCTTAGAATTAATCTTGTACGGTCCCAGATAATAATACATTTCATATGAATTTGAAGAAAAATCAACAAAATAAACAAAATTGAGACTATACCTCCACCCAATGGTAGGTCCGTGAAAGTTCATATGTCGAAAAACCTCCATTAAGGTTCTGTTACAAGAATAAGAATTAGAGTTATTATCATTAAAAAAATAATGCTTTCGATATAACAAAATTGGAACATTTGAATTGATAGAAATTGATTCCCAGTCAACAAGGAGTAAATACAATAATTATTCATGAAAGTAGAAACACACATTAACATGTTGGAAATTCTATAAATGTGTTCATGTTCACATATGCTTCTTATTGAACAAACGTCGCTTAAACTTCAAGACTAATGTGTGTGTGTGTGTGTATAAGGATGAAGGTGCTTTATGAAACATTACATTGTGTGACTTTGATTATTTCTTTAATTCTTTATACTAGACTAGTGAGTAGATAATCTTTGGATAATAAAGGAACTACTGTGGAATGGCTCATAAAACCATGAGAGCTTCTTAAAAATGTTAAGCAGTAGATGATTTTGCAATCAAGGGACACAACATCTTTGTTCTTACAAGGATAAGGTTATGTACATTGGACCACAATTACCTTGCGCGGTTGCGCCGCCACTTAGTGAGATAAGGTGCTTTTGTTGTCATATGTATTCAAAAACTTAATTCTACACCAAGTACACGGTCATTAATAAGTTTCCTCTTTATACAGATATACAAATACTGACACAATCAAACAAACTAGCTCTTACTCATGGAAGAGTCGGGCCAAAACTGAACTAGCACTTCTACTATACGGGTTTATGGAAAGATGGGGGACTCATTATCACTAGCCATTGAACAAGAATACATTATATTGGTCGAAAGATGAGGTCTATGTTCAAATTGGGTCATGGTAAGAGATTAAATCATGGAACCAGGTTGAGAGGAGCTGAGAAAGGGTAGGCGGAAGGGGGCTATGACTCCTCGCCAGCCTAAAGACGACTCATGTTTGTGTTCTGGAAGGGTTGGTGTCCCGGTTCCAGCAAGAAATCCATAAGCCACGCAGAAGCTACAAACGACTCACTGGTTCAACGACTTAGTCACAAGAAAACATTGCAGCAATGAGTAGAGGCAGAAACTAGCAATGACCTGTCCCTAATTCTGGAAGAGGCACTATTCTGTAAAACTAGTCTTTGAATGCTATTGTAGTTAGTTAAGGAGTCTTAATATCATACAGTTTATACCTTCTCTTTAGATTTCATTAGATTATTATTTTATGGATTTCTTATCAACACCCTTTACAGCATATTAGTAATTACAAAAGAAGTCTTTCTGAGCAAATAATCTCAAGAGCTGGACAATAGTGGATGGATATTAATTACCTGTAGAGAAAGAATGATGTTTACTGCATCATACAGATGCTTCTCTTTTAAAGGCTCACCAATCATATTTGAACGTAAATTTGACAATAAAAGCACAGCCTGGAAAGGAGGAAAACTTTAGACCTTAATAAGCTTATTTAAGATGAACCTTGAATTTGGCTAAATTATTATTACCTTTAGTACTTCAGAGGTACAATCCGAGCTGGACCATCTATGATCAGCAGTTGAGAAAGGCCAAGCTCCTTTTGAGATATGGCGATGCCAGTAACTAAGATCACCAGGATTATCTTCCCTAACCTTCAGGCAGTAGAAATTGATTAAAACGAGAATAAGAATCAATTATGAGAATTACGACACCCAATGAGTTGCTATCAATAAAAAAGTCCTCCTCAGCCACCCCATGCACCTTGCCAATGCAACCTCAACCCCTTTCCAACCACGCCTCATAGGTCTGTGGATGCTTGTCTATACTCTATACCCTATGCGGTCTCTTGCTGTAGTTCAATGTTCTCATTTCTTGCCAGTAACACCCCCCCCCCCTCCCCCCCAAGTCCCCTAGTCCCTTTCCCCTTCACATTAAGAGTTTTATTAGCTCTAACATTTCCAGGCCAAGGTCTGGTAAGCAGTAATATGGGAAGACTATCATCACAGACAACATCATTATCATACGTCACTCCAGCGACATTACTCTCGCTACTTCTTAATTTACTTAGCAAAAATTTACTAATCATAAAATTTGAGCTGAAATCGTTGGCAAGACTTATATCTATTGTGATTATCTATAGCAAGTAGAAGGCTAAGAATGCTGGGTAGGGGCTTAAACACAAGTATCAAAAACGTTAAGACTGAAAATTTGTAAATTAGGGAGACTGGTGTAATGAACGGGGGGCAACCGGTTGGACCGGTTGTCAAAACATATGTTAGGAGGGGTCTTAATAATAAATAAAGGCCTATTAGGAGTTTAAATAATAAATAAAGCCTAGGTGGCATGTAATTAGAATAAATAATCTTTTCTTGATGAGGTGGCATTAGGAGTCTTAGAATGTTAGACTCCTATATATAGAACCCATTGTACATATCATTCTCTTGTCAAGTAACAAATAAGAATTGAGGAGGATTTAGGAGCTTGGTGGTGGCTCAAATACCACCTTTAATTGGGCTTTCTTGGTTCTATTTCTTACTTGTCTTTTTAATTCTCTTTTATAATCAAACCTTTGAAGTGATTTGTTACAACTGGACACAGGCACAGAAACATAATATCAATGGAACACATTCATTGTTTAAATAAGTGCATGTGCATTTTACGTTTCAAATTCATACAGATTTCAGGTGAAGTTATTGCTAGTTCTTGTCTAAATTTTGATTTCTAGCCCATTCACGAGTGAACGTAACATGATTTTCCTTCTCTTTCCATCATTGATTTTCACATTTCACCAAGTAAATGTGTTCTAGGAGAACCAATTTGTCTGCATAAAACTTGAAGCGTCAAAGGACTCCAACGTATTCCAAACCCTGGGTACAGTGTGTGTCATACATGGAAACTTAATAACAATGAAGCATCAATCCTACACTCACTGTTACATATAATCTCCAATAATTGAGGGCAGTCGCTGCAGTACCAAGAGAAGAGGGTTGGTAAGATCTACAAGGGGAAGGTTCAACTGATACACAAGGCAGAATATACCCAAAATTTGCAGCAGGTGCTCCTTATAACATTGTGCACAAATTAGCTAAGATTTGTGCATTAAGTTACATTTAATGTCATAGGGGTTGGATTCCATGTATCAGAATCAGACAATAATTTGAAATTTTAAAGCCAATTTCCTGTAAGAATTGATGAGATCATACCTGTGAGTTTTCAAAAAATGTAAGCGCTTTTTTAAGAGTAGTAATATATTCTTCAGAAAGATTTGTAGCAAGAATTGCTTGAACACTAAATGCAGTATCCCATAATTGACTACCATTGTAACTCTGCATTAAACAAGCATGGCCTCAGCATAAAGAAATTTAGTTTGTATATAAGATAATGAAGACTAGGTTGATAAACATCTGATCTGCAAATAAGTACAGACAAAAAATGTTGACCTGCATTTTCATGCCATCCTCAGCCATCCAAAGGTAATCATAAATTCGAGGAATATGTAACTTGAATGCTTCAGAATTTGGATCTTCTACCCAACAACAAAGCATATTCAACGCCTGCAAGAAATTGTCTCCGGTTCAAATGTAAAACGAGAAATTCATTTTTGTGGAAAATACAAATAGCACTCTAATATCTATATGATCAGACAATTTAGAAAGGAAAAAACCCAATTTAAACAGGTACCATTTATAAAAATCATTTGTCATTATTAAAATGAATTCATTACTAAGAAGTAAGAACAATGCTGAGCACATGCCAATTAGTGAGTTGTCTCTTATAAATTTTAGTAAAAATCCTTTATTAAAATTTCAAAAACAAAATAGAAAGCCGCCACAATCCATATTCCTTTTAGCTTAAACACTAAAAAGGATAGGAGAAGTCCCAATTCAAACCTTGCTAACAGGCCCCACACATATATATTGGGTATTCTCATCATCATAGTGTATTTGTTCCATGACAGTTGAGAGTGCTTTTTCTCTCAACATCTTCCCTGGCCATCGCTTCAGAACTGGTTCAACCATTTTATGAAGAAATTCCCAAAGTACATCCTGCACCCAAGGGCGAGGATAGTACAGATCTTCCTGCAGATGAAATCAATTGTATCTGTGTCACTAACAGGCAATACCCCATGATTAGTGAAATTGAACATGATTGACAGAACTGCGTTGTTTCTAGAAGCCTGAAGAGGTAGATTCCTGCTAAGCCTCCTTAAAAACCAATTACTTAAATATTTACTGCACTTTTTTTTCTTTCCTGCTTACCTGTGCACATTCATTACGAGCTCGATCCCAATCTATATCATGATATGAAACATTGTACAGCTCCCTTCGCAGTGACCTAATTGTTGGTGTAATAGGACCCACAAATCGCTTTCCATATAAGTATGACATAGGCAAATAAACCATTCGACAGTGACACCACAGTCTCCCTGCAGATATAATGAGAAAATAATTAATAAACAACGTAAGGAGTATTGACTGTAAATTTTTATGCAATTGTGTTAATACTCTACACAGAAGAAAAGGTAATGCTCTAACTTAATAAACTTTGATCCTATAAAATCATGGGAAAAATTCTGAAGCACAAAACTCGTACAAAGGATTGCATAGTTTGCTTTAAACCTGGATGAATAGGAAGAAAATATGGTAGAAGACACATCTCAGGAAGCATTGGATTATTACCAGCCCAATCAAATACCCCAAGTACCTGTTGATCATCAACCTTGAATTATATAGATGTTTTGATCATAAGAATCAGGTTACTGATCAAAAAAGAAAAAGATCAAGAACAGAACCGAAAGCCACCATTTCCCCATTGAAGTTATTGCAGTAGCACTTCCATGTTCCAAAATCCATTTGCGTCCTCTCTCTATGGCTCCATCACCATCATTGGGTCCTTCACCAAGCAACCTTAACGTAACATATACCAAGGCAGTACCAAACATGGTACTGTGACCTTCAATGTGAAAACCCCACCCACCATCCCTATTCTGCAAATAAATTACCAGTAATACGTTGTCATTACACTGGAGGACAGTTCAAGTACACCTATAAATATAATATGAACTTATGGTTTTGTGACATAAGTACCACTCACAATTTAGGGTGGTGGAGCCATACATGTACCAGAGGAAAGGGTAGAAGAAAAAAATAGGGTTAACATTTAGCTATAAAGAATAGGTATTTTCTTTGAAGAACGAAGTTACCAACTCTTTGTCTACTGTTTCAAAGAACAATCTAAGTACATTGTTCTCTTTTTTGTATCCAAATAGCGTATATGCAAACCTGGTTATTGCTCAAAGGGTATTTGATAAGCTATTAGGAAAACATATTGATATCATGCCAGACAGATTATAACCGATCTTTTATTCCCGTTACTTCATCATAAATTGTTCTAGCATGATGGGCTTGGACAAGAAAACGCAAAAAATATAATAAAATAAATACTATTAAAGATAGGAAAAAATAATGTACAACATTCGTTAGCAACGATCTCGCACATTCAATTAGTATGTTTCATGCGGCCATTATTGTGATTAAGGTTTTGACATTGTGTTTTACGTGGGTCAACATCTTCCATTGTATATGTATTTATAACTATATATGTATTTATAACGATATACAAACATATATAATCATTTGTCCTCATGTAGGATTTGTCTCAATGTATAATTTCAAATTATCAAATCTTCAAATTTCATTTAGTATTTGAAATTGAAACTGATAATACTAAAGGTCAAAGTCATATGTTGAAGAGCAACAAAGAAAACAGAGAGGGTAAATTTAATTATTAGATGAAGGAGAAAAGAATAATAGGAGGGCACAAAAGAAAACTAATGCTTATAACTTCCTCACCTGATGATTGTACAGGTAATGACACATTTCCTGTTGATGTTGTTTCGATAAGACAGTATGTAGAGCCCCAGAAACTGACAGTGCAATTACCTAATACAGAAACGAAAGGATTCATCCTTAATCCATGTTGTAAATGGCTTCACACTACAAGCTCTAAAACTGTTTTGACAGCCATTACAGTGTATGAAGATGCTTGAAGAAGGATTACCTTCATTTGACCTATGAAAATTAATATCAGAAACACTATTTGCTTACCAATCCAGGCATTAAGAAGATCGGACCACCATAATCACTGGGCCAGTGCCCATCATGTGCCTGGAGAGAGGAATAATAGTTGAGAGCCCTTTTTAGAGTAATTTTAACAATGTCATCCATTATTGCATCATCATCTTTAACCTTGACTTGCGGTAAGACCACATTACATGGATTTTCCCTTGTAAGCTACAGTTTGTACCAAAAAAAGGAAGATATGGAGTAAAGTCAGATAGGCTTGTTTAGACAAACATTGAGATCTAAAATACAGTCCAAAAAAGAAAAGGCTAGTCAATCTCACTATATCATAGCATATATAAGATTGGATTTCCATAAACAAGCCTGATGATGTTACCACCAACAAACAACTATCTAATAGGCCACAAACCGAATTCAGTTTCTAACTTAGTTGTAGTAAGCATAGAGCTTTATTTCTCACATATTACTATTTAAAAATTTGTAGCATATTAAGAATTTGGAATTAAGGCTTCAAAATTTTGTTGTTGTGACCAATATATGCGTAACCAAGAATATTGTCCTTGGAAAATTTGTGCATGTATCATTGGTGATGTGAATCAACATTGAAAAGTTGTATAGATTAAAATAAAAACAAAGAGTCACAAATCCAGCCCTACAAAACAAGTAGTAATTATTATCAGAACAGAGCTAGCACACCTCTCAATTTTAAAATCATGAACACCAAACCTCCGAAGTTCTGCTCATTGTGGTTTCCATGACGTAAAGATATACATTTGAAACAAGATTAGAAAGAGAAGCCACAAAAGAGTATAGTGTTAAACAATACAAGAAATGAAAATGGGTAAGCCTGATTATCGGAAAGAAAAATCAGGAACGAGCGAACGGCTATATTTGACCAACCACAAACGGAAAGGTCCCATTTCCTAACACAAACCTAAATGAAAATAACTGATACAGCACTACCTTAAAATTAAACAAAAATACCTGAGATACAATTTTGATCAATAGAACCGAAGATGTTTAAATAAAAACATGACAATACCCTTTGGCCACTTCACTGAGCTCTGGCCACACAACCAAATCTAAGATCTGTTTTACCCTTACCAAAGCATTCTGAGTTGTTGAGTACACCAGACTAAGCTAAAAAGACAAGAAATTTTATATGAACTTATGAGCTCTTCTTAAAAGACTGATTTATGCAGACATGCTTCACCGAAATTCATCCTCAAGATTTCATAACACATTTAGGTATGAGCTAGGTAGAAAAATACAATTCATTGCTTATGCTATAAAATTTGCTTATCCTACAGGCCAGACACAATGAAAGAACTTAAATTTAAAGTCTAAGTAGATAGAGTGATTGAAGTATTAATTAAGTACTAGGCAATCCACCAAACACTCATATATATCTAGGAATATAGACATTAAACAGCACACAAATTGCCAGATTGAAAAACATTGTACTACTTGCAATTTTCAAATTTATTCACTTGCAAAGTTGCAACAAAACAATCAAGACAATGCTATATGACTTAAACACACTAGCTAAACACAGAACACTCATCTTACTGTAACACTCCATTTATTCATGGACCAAACAGTTGCTATCAACATACTACTACAAACTCAATTTATGCACACTTGCATAGCACACAACATAACAACTGGAGTTTTAGAAGAGCTTCCTCTCTTCCACGTACACAGATAGCAAATGCAACTAACGCCGCCCATGTCCATGCTCCACTTCAGAATTCATCTCTGCATTAGTACTATTCCCACCATTTTCACAATTGCAAATGACCTTAACTTGGTTGCGAAGCCTCTTCAAAACAAATAACTTGACTCTCCCTCTTTACCAAAGGACCTAAAAATCCTCTCCTCATTGATGAAAAGGGAACCCAATGACCAACAATACATCAAACTCAACCAATAGTTGCATACAACACTATAAATGAAACAACACTCACAATTAATTGATATTCTATCAATCAAACAAACAATGACTTAAAATGATTATTTGATTTTAGTGTCATATGATTCGCTAATCTCCTCATGAATCGAATTAGGCAGCATATTACGTTACAATTTAATATAGTTATTTTTCTGTAACTTATTTTTTGCATAGGCGTTCAAATATGCAAGTTGAATAAATCTAGTGACATGAAAATAATATAGTGCTATGTTTAAAAATGATGATTTCATTTGGAAATCTATAATTGGCTCAAACTTAGTGTTTGGAAATTTTAAAAACGAAAAAAGAACCTGGAATAATCCAACCTTTTTCATGATTTTCCTACAATAATCCTACCTATTGATTAACCATGAATAATCAAGGGTATTTGCCTAGGATAAACTCGAGTAACTTGATAACCTACAATAATAGGTAATTTACCAAAAAAATAATCTGAAAATTAATTGTAAATTAGAAAAAAAAATTAAATTTTACATAAAAATTCTGAATAATATAAAAAATCAGGAAAAAATATTTTTTACATTTTTTTGATATTGTATTTTAATTTATCTTTTTTAAAAATAAATAAAACTTGCTATAACAAGTCATCCAATTATAGTTTACTGTAGGCATATATCTCATGGTTAATTAAGAGGTGGAATTATTGTAGAAAAATCAAAAATTGTTAGATTATTCTAGGTAATTTGAGGCAAATTTGAATTTGAGTCATTATACTTGGTTAAAGTTAAAGCATTTTAAAAAAAAAACTTTTCAATCCTTTTATCATTCTCAAATGCTTTGTTTACAATTTCAAAAATAAAATCTAAAAGTTTAAATAAATTACTTGTTATCAAACATAATCTTAGTTAATTTAACAGTGAGCCAATTGCTCGAAAATAAAAGGTAAATTTAAGGCATTGGATGTTGCCACTCATATCTCAATACACCAAAGAAACGGACGGCGATGGATTAACCAATTTTCTAAACAAACTTTTCCCACTAGTATAATTCGCAGATCTAAGTTTAGCCATTACAAGTTTTCCGATTAACAATGAGCAAAACAAAATACTAGCACAATTAACAAAAAGATGATAATCTGTAAATCAAATCAAAATAATACTTGAAAAGTCAACAGCTAAATCAAAATCTCAAACAACATAGTAATTCCACACTTCATGTGCTCATATTGATTAGCAAAAGTACCTGCAATCGCATAAGTAAATCTGAACTTTGCTTTTGCTCAAATCGATGCTTCCGAAAATTTTCACGAGCCTCCTCAACTTCTCGAATGCTTTCAGAAGTTCCAAAATTAGGGTCAAACTCCCAAATCTGTCTTCCGACATGATTGTTTGTAGTCCTTAACCATGGATCATCGCCTTCTGCTATCTTCAACTTCCACATCTCTATCAATATTTACATTTACATGGTAAATGTTAACTAAACCAGAAACTGCTACGTATATATGCCTGACTGAAACAGTTCAAATTCTCAAGATTTTTATCCCGCCAAAAGAATATGGGGTGTTTGGCAATTCGCCATTGTTGGTTCGCTTTTTTAGGCGGTTTGTTTGACTATTTGGAAATGTTGGCAGTTTTTATTGACCGTTCGAGAGTAACTTATTTCCTCTCTTTTCCTCGGTCTACTCATTCTTACTATGGAAAGTTTTTTGGAATTTTTTAATATTATTTATTAATAATGAAAATGAAAAATAGGAGTAATTAGATATAGAGTAGGTATAACTTTAAATGATTGGTTTTTTAACAAGTAATATAAAATTTTCAAAAATGAAAAATGTAGCGAGTATTATAGAACGGAGGAAGTATTACCTAATCAAAATAAAATATGTCATTTCCCAATATGTCATTTCCCAACAGCTGCCATTCAATGTATGACTCCTGTATCTTCCATTTTTCTATTAAATGCATGGCGAAATTCGAAAGGTCTCTTCCAAAATACTTATGTATCGTGCTAAATTCATCTTCTTTTTTTGGCAATTGCCTTACATTTTCTTCCGATATTAGAGAATTCAATTTAATCTGATTAGAGTATATATCAACTTTATCATATAAAAATATTTATCAATTTATGATATAAAGTTACAGGTAATAACGTTATTTATGAATAACTTTATCATATAAAAATATTTATCATTGAATAACTTTATCATATAAAAATATTTATCAATTTACGATGTTAGCAATATATTAAGCAGTATATTGTATTATCTAATTTACTCAATTTAACTATGAATAAATGTTATTCAATGATACTTTAATAGTAAATATATTGGTCAAAAATAACATGTCATGTCATTTTTCTTTAGCCAATAAATGAATTTTATTTGACAAACTCTCTTTATTTGTGACACTTGAAATTTTCCAACCTTTTTAGTATAATGTATGATATGATTTTATTAGTGACTCTTTAATTTAACCAACCACACTTAATCTTATGGGTCACATCTTGAATGTCCCCATTACTCTGAAATATGAATCCAATATTTGAACCATCCACTTCAAGCGATTTTTTTCTTTGTAATAATTATTCTCTATGTACTCTTTCTTGATCTGCCTTAATTTGACTCGGGACTACTCCAACTCTTGTCTATATCGTTTTAATTTAGCCTTTACTCTCTCCATAGTCTCATTTACCAAGACAATGTCAACAGCAAACAACATGGACCAGGGCATCTTCTATTGTCGGCTCTCAAGCTCGCACAAAAGAAGAGGGTGAGCAGTAAGTTAGTGACAACTGACTCAATAAAACTTAGTCATATCCCATGATTATAAACCAAAAATTAACTTTTATATTTTAATCAATTAAAATATTAAAACAATTTATTAGTGTGTATTTTTTGTACAATCACCTATCCACTTTTTGTAGCTTTTTGTCCCAACCATGGTGCAAAATTAGACGTTCCAGAATAAAACGGACGATCTATAAAGGTTTTGAAGACCACCATTCTGATTTCTCACAAATTGTAAGGCTTGATGAAAAACGGCGCGTTCATGCGCTTAACGGTCGATTCCACTGCTTCTTAATGGACGGATTGAATATCATGGGCGAGTTTCTTACTAGAAGCATGGAAATGGAGAAGAAAAGCATAGAAAAGCTTTATAGTGAGAGAGAAAGATGGTTTTACTAATGGGTTTTAAAAAGAAAAAATTGTTGAAAACTACCTAGAAAAACCTCACTTTTGTAAAAAAATTACTTACAACATATTTTTTGTCAAAAAATGCCTAAAAAATTAGTTTGTTTGTCAAAAAATTAACTACTAACAGAACCGTGTTTATTTCCGTTAGTTTTCCAAATTTTTAAAAAATAATAATAATAAATTTAAAAGTTATAAACAACACGTGGGTTCCCAAATCCCATAATCAAACACAGAGAAGGAACATACAACTTTTAACTTAGGGTTTCGAAAAGTAAAACAATCCTATTGTTCTTCATCTTCCAAACACAACCATGAACATCATCCTCCTTCTATTCCATTAATCTTCCATTTCCATAATCTTCCAAACACAACCATGAGGGTATTAATATTAGAATATTTCATGGGTTTTTTTGTTTTTTTTTTAAAATGAACCTGAACATATCTTAACTCAAGCTCAGCCAAGGTTTGAAGACCTTGGGAGAAAGGGCCCATACAAAGTTTTTCATTAGCTAAGTGCGTATCCCATCTAGCAACTAAATGGGCTAGAGTGTTATCGTTCCTCTTAACATGGCTACAACCAAAACCTAATAAATTTGAACACAAAGCATCAATATGATCATAAACAAGATGGATAGGGAAAAGCCCTTCAACATAGTTCTCGATGGCCAACACGACAGACATGGAATCGCCTTCCAGGTGGATATAGTTGTACCCAAAGCGCACCGCTAATTCAATCCCAAAGAGAGCAGCCGCAACTTCACTAACCTCCACATTCCATCTGGTTTGAACCCAACGAACACCAGCTAATATAAGTTGTTATTAATATGTTGTTGTTCTCATCCATTACTTAAAAAAACCTGAAATATTCTAATATTAAAAAAGCAAATCCGATATTAATTTTTAAAAATTATTTTATTTAAATATCTAAAATTAATTCAATTTAATTTTGGAAAATTTGATATTAAACGTACGAACTTTGCCTCATTTGCTTATAAACGTTCGAACTTTCGTTTATTTTTTAGGGACATGGGGGTAATCCGTTAAGAAAGTTACGGATTACCTGTTGAATTTTGATATCAAATTTCATGCCTCCGTATCTTTCTTAGAGGATGACCCCCAAAGTTCATGCCTCTAAAAAATAAACGAAACTTCGAACGTTTATAAGTAAATAAGGCAAAGTTCATACGTTTAATATCAAATTTTCCTTTAATTTTTGACAAATTAACAAATTAAATTTGTCAAAAATTAAATTTGAATAAAAAACATAAAAATAATTTTTCAAAATTTTATCATCTTTAAATTCTCATCAATTATTAATTTTTTCTAAAAAACTGCAATTCAAAAATAAATTGCTTAATACTTTTTTTTTAATTAATTACTTATCATTATCCAAAACATAAATGAAAATCAAATTATTCCAAGTCGAATTGACGTTTCTTAAAAAAAAGGAAAAATTGTTGGAATAATCCATCCTATTTTCCATAACTTACCAATAATCCCACCTTTTGAAATTTTTATTAATAATCCCAATTTGTTGCCAATGGACCTTTGAGATTATGACCGGCTATATCAGGTTATTTTCATCTTTTGTCTTTTTACAATAATTCAACCTATTTCCCATTACCTACCAATAATCACACCTTTTGACATTTTTATTAATTATCCAATCTTTGCTTTCAGTTTGCTGCCAATAAACCCTTCAAGAAGTAAATTGAAATTCTTATTATTTCTGAAGCTTATGAACTTCATCATTGCATTAATAGTAATTTTCTTTACATACATATCCCATCAATATTGTGGATTACAAAATATCATCCAATAAGGATTAAGGCTACATGTGTTAGTTAACTAGTTTATGCTAAATACAAAATGATTAGATTAGTTAGCCAATTACAAAATACCTTAGTTAAGTTTACCAATTACAAAATGGCTAACAAAATGATTAGTTAACTACACATTCTTTGCTATACTCGAGGTAGATGTTTGCGTTGAATAAATAACCACTTTTTGAGATGTTTGTGAAGTTTAATTATTAGCATGATTAAGTTTATTAAACTTATCTAATCATTTTGTAAGACATTTTGTACTTGGTAAACTTAACTAAGACATTTTGTAATTGGCTAACTAATCTAATCATTTTGTATTTAGCAAACTAGTCAACTGACACATGTAGCCTTTTAGTCCTTCTTTTATGATATTTTTGTAATTCACAATGTTGATGGGAAAATTACTATTAATGCAATTATGAAGTTCATAAGCTTCGAAAATAATAGAAATTTCTATTTGCTTCTTGAAGGGTCAATTAGCAGCAAACTGAAAGTAAAGGTTGAATTTTATTAATAAAAATTTCAAAATGTGGGATTATTGGTAGGTAATGGGAAATATGTTCAATTATTATAAAGAAGACAAAAGATGAGAATAATCGAATATAGCAGGTCATGATATAAAGGGTCTATTGACAACAAATTGATAGATTATTGATAAAAATTTCAAAAGATGGAATTAGTAGTAGAGGATGGAAAATAGGTCGGATTATTTCCAACAATTTTTTTTAAAAAAAAAAAACTAAAAAAGGCAATGAACGTCAATAGAATCATTTCCAGCAATTCTATTGGTCCAAATACCGTGTAACAATCTGTAAATGCCACGTGTTAAACACCGCAAGCGACATGACATCTAGATTCAAGAAAGTTCTGGCACAACCGTACGAAATACATATATATATTTGTATTTTTTTTAAATAAATAACAACAAAACTTATTTCTGATTCCTTTAATTATTGTTCTTCACTCTACTGAAAGGAAAAGCAAAAGATTTGCTCTTAAAATCTTCAATTTTTTAGGGATTCAATTCTAAACAAGGATTAGAATAATGGGCGTTAATTTGAAGGTGGCACCAATAATTCTGGCAACATTGATCATTTTCTCCGGCATGGTAGAAGCTAAAAAGCCATTAGATCCTTATAAGGTATGGTTCCTTTTTCTCCACATTTTTAATATGTAGTTAATTTCTGCTAATGATCAATTTATTTTTGAAATTAGGTGTTTTGGTAATTCTTGGGTTGGAAATTAATTAATTTCTGCTGATGATTAATTTATGTATGAAATTAGTTATTTTGCGAATCTAGGGTTATAAATTAAAGAATTTCGAATAATGTTTAATTTCTTTTTGAGTTTAGTTCTTTTGAGAATTCTAGGGTTGCAAATAATTGTATTTTATGTGTTTGTTATGACAAAAAAACATTAATTGACAGTGCAATTTATGGTAATTCACAAAGGTTTTGATTTGAAGAACAAAAATGGCAGCACTCTTCTGTAACAAAACAATAAAATATACATTAGGAAAGCAGAATAAACCTACTCAGGGTCGTTTCAGAAATTTCGGTGGCTCGGGGGAACACATAAATTGGGGCCTACTTCACATAGGCAAAAAAATACATATTTTATTACGAATAATAATCTTTAAAATCATTAGCAATATCTAGCATAGAAAAGATTTTGATGAATAAAGTAGAATATAAAAAGAGGATTATATATAATTCGATGAATTCCCGTTAATAATTGTAGTATAAAATTACCAATTATCATAATCACGAAGGAGAAGGAATTAATCTGCCTGAAAATTAAATTGAGATACATTTTGAATTGAACTAATTGACAATTTTTTTGGGGTTAAACAAAATTCAATTAGTAGGTTACCTACTAATTATTTACATAAATGACTATATAAAATATATGGTTTTGTACTCCCCTCAAGTTGAGCATGAAGATCTCCAATACCCAAGTTGCAAAGAAGATAAAGAACTTGCGATTTACCAAGAGCCTTAGTGAAAGTATCTACAAGCATATGAGAAATAACGATATTACCAGTCAGGATTTCATTGCGAACAAAGTGACAATCAATTTTAATATTTTTGTCCTCTCGTGAAAGACTGGAATAGCAACGATGTGAAGAAGCCACGTACTATCACAATATAAATGCATAGGTTGCAAACGATCAACACCAAGACACAATTTATTCTTGGCACGTAAATAATTGCGCATGGCACGAGCCCATTCATCATAATTATCTCCTCGAAGAAAGACTGGGGTTATTTGAGTACTGGTGTTTTCCGAGGGATGTAAGTAAAAAAGGGATAACAAGGGATCCAAATTATCTCCTCGAAGAAAGACCGGGGTTATTTGAGTACTGGTGTTTTCCGAGGGATGTAAGTAAAAAAGGGATAACAAGGGATCCAAAACTTTGGAAGAATCACTAGTAGCCATTGAGAGAAAAAAAAAAACAAATGAAGAAGAAAAACAACATAAACTAGTAAACAAAGCTCTTACATAAGGGAAAATCTGATACCATGATAATTCGTAGTGGTTTTGATATGAAGAACAAAAATGGTTGTAGTCTTCTTGTTCTTACAAAACAATATACAGTTTATTTACAATACTAGGGTTGAAAAGGGAATCAAACCCAAAGAAAGGAAATAAAATATACATTGGGAAAGCAGAACAAACCTACTGGTTATTTACATGAATGACTATATTAAATATATGGTGTAATAATTTACATTAATGCATTTGTTTGTTAATCACGGATACCAGTAATATTAAATCAGGTGAAGTCTCAAAATTGAGACAAAAATTGAAAAGATGAAGATTCAACAATGGGATCGGCGGCATAGAACAAAGCACAAAAATAATGGTCACTGTCGAAAGCCCTGTTCAAATTTTCTTTTTTATTTTTTTGAATTGAACTGTCGGTCGAGGGAATGGGAGGCCTAGGTGAAAATTAAACCTAGACTTCCAACTAAAATATGGTTTTGCTCTTCAACTGAAACAAGTCATAGCTTTTTTTCAAATATTTAAGAAGGGCCCCTTAATGGTAAAATTGATATTTGAATAACTGAAATCGATATGGAATTGAATAATGGTTAACCTAACCTAACTCCAATTGTATATATAGTTGGTTACCTGAACTTGAATCAAAGTTAACTCCATTGTAAATTAGTTGTACCAATGACGTAGAATTGTAATGAAATTGTAACTCACGCGCTATTAGCCAACATGACCCAATGGATAACCATATAATCCAGCGATTAAAACACAACATGGATAAACTAGTAAAGGAAGAGTACAATTGATTTTGTATCAACTTCATTGACTTCAAACTTATTGTGATTTGTTCCATCTATGGTTGGCTCGTCACCGACAAATTTGTTAATGTTTTAATCATGATTGACTTTTATGCAAACCTGCTCTAAATTGAACCCGGAGTTTAACTCGAACTTGATCAAACTAAATTATAGCTAACACTAATTACAATAAATAACCAAATGTAAAGCTCTAAATGCAATTAGTTATAGGAATGATCATCAAATAAATTAGTTGAGTGTCTTGAAGAGGAAGACAGAAGCAATTTGTTAAAGGAAGAGAGGAATTCTAGAGGGGGGTCTTCAGTACATACGTTGGAGTAGAGGTTGAGGAATCATTTGAAGAGTTAGTTTCATTTCTTAGTTTATCTTTAAGCTTTTAGCTCTCGTCGTGTTGGTATTCTTTTTCTCTTATATATTAGTTTACTAATTAGTTTTGAGCTACTTAGTATCTCCCAGTATGCGATTTGTATCTCATCTTCTACTTTTTTTTACCATAAATAAGTACTTTGTGCTTAACACTCTTCTCTCAAAAAGTTTGAGCCTCTAATATAGAAGTTCTCCTTTTCAGGTTCTAGGTGTTGATCGGGATGCTAGTCAACGTGATATTAAGAAGGCTTTTCACAAGTATGTTTTTAGTTCCACTTCATATATATCCTGCTCTATTCTATAAGCCTGTCCTTGACTGGAAATGGGAATGGAAATTTGTAAGATAATTTGATCAACTCTCTATGCAAAACTATGCCTCCTCATACCCATTTGTACAAAGGGTGAAAGAATAAATTACTTGTTAAGCTTTTTTTTTGGACACATTGAAATGTTTCTTGCTATGTTTTTCAGTTATAAATTGCACAGAGAGATTTCCACCAGATTTATATGTTTATGACTCCTATTTGTGTTGTTTTTAGGCTTTCTTTGCAGTATCACCCTGACAAAAACAAGAGTAAAGGTGCTCAATCAAAGTTTGAGGAGATAAATAATGGTATGTTGTACATGACCTTGTCTCTTTATCCTTATCGAAAGCTTAATAGCATCATAAGCTCCCTTTCTCCCTGTTAACAGCTCTAGGAACGTTTTGGGGAGGAGCGATGGAAGTGTGTTTGCCTTCTTGAGGAGCTGAGACTTAGTCTACTTGTTTTTTTAGAGAACTTACTATAAAGTTCACTGCCTATTTTGTGCAGCTTATGAAATTTTATCTGATGAACAAAAGAGGAAAAACTATGATCTATATGGAGATGAGAGAGGGGGCCCTTCATTTGATGGTGGGAGCGCAGGAGATTATGGTGGATATACTCAGTTTACAAGTGGAGGATCAGGACAGTGGCAAAATATGGGTGGAGGTGGCCGGTCTTTTTCTTTTTCCTTTGGTGGACCTGGTGGTGGAAACCATTTTAATTCCCGTCTCAATGATATGTTTGCAAACTTCTTTAGTGGTGAAATGGGTGGTGGTTCAGGCTTTGGTGGTTTTGGTAGTTCCTCTGGATCTAAATTTGGAGGCTCAGCTGGATCGCAATCTGGATTTAAGCGGACCCCTTCAGGCTTTGGTGGTTTTGGTAGTTCCTCTGGATCTAAGTTTGGAGACTCAGCTGGATCGCAATCTGGATTTAGGAGGCCCCCCAAGATTGTCCATGCTATAAGTTCACAGATGTTTGAGAAGGAAATAAATGGCAAGGGTATCACTTGGCTTTTACTTTCTTATTTGCCATCAACGATGTCAGTTCAGCAGTATGAATCAATGTTGGAGGAGATTGGAAACTCATTGAAAGGAGCTTTGAAAGTATAGTTCTACTGTCCCTTTTTTTTTTTCAGGAAATGTGGTTTTCTTATAACAATATCACGCTGATGCTTATAATCCTTTGTGCAGGTTGGTAAAATAAATTGTGATAATGAATCTACCTTTTGTAAAAAGCACGGAATCCATCCTCGTAAAGCACCCAGATTATATGTTTATTCTTACATAACAAGCGAGAGTGGCTCTTTTGTGGAGTACAATGACGTGTGGGATGCGAAAAGTTTGAAAAGTTTTTGTCAAGAACATTTACCGAGGTTTTCAAGACGCATCAGTCTGGACAACTTTCAGCCATCTTTTGGTACTGGGGAAAAATTGCCTCGAGTTATGCTTCTCTCAACCAAAAAAGATACTCCTGTTATTTGGCGTGCTCTTAGTGGCTTGTATCGCAAACGGTTTATCTTCTATGACACACAGGTATTGTATGTTATTAATGCAGTGCCTTTATCCTTCTTTCATCCCTCCTGCTGAGAGGAAATGGAAAGATAAGTTACTTAAATATGTTGCAATAGACAATTGAGTTAAGAGGGTTACTTGATTGTAGAGATCGGCTACTGTTTGGCATGAATTGTGTTCATTATTCTGAAAAGATTTAAGTTCATAGTCTTAAGTAATGCAACTTTAGAAGGACTTGGTGAAATTTTGGACTTGGACCCGCTAATTTTCTCAAGGTGGCAGTTTTCTAGAAATATTGACTATACCGGATGCTATAATGCTGAGTTAAAATTGGGTACTTTTTGATTGATTTTGCAGGTTTATGATGTTTCTGATCCAGAGGTTCGAAAGTTAGGTGTTAATGCACTGCCTGCTGTAGTTGGGTGGTTGTCAAATGGTGAAAAACAAATACTAAAAGCAGGAATATCTGTGAAAGATTTAGAGTCAGCGGTTCAGGAACTTGTTACCTTGCTCGAGAGTTTCGAAAAGAAGAATAAGATTGTTATAAATCCGGCGAAGAAATCTCAGAGTGAATCATCTACCAATCAAGTCCCGCTTTTGACAGCATCAAACTTTCGTGATCTTTGTGGAGAAGAAACTCCTGTCTGCCTGATTGGTGGCTTTAAATCATCAAAAGCACGAAACAAACTCGAATCAATCCTATCAATGGTGAGACCTTCTGCTTCCCTTGTTCTTCACTACATTTTCGTACACGTGTTTTACTTAAATCTTGATAAATTATGAATATTTGTCGTCCCAGGTTTCCCAGAAATCATTATCAAGGAGAAGAAACCTTTCATCTGAATCTAAAGATTCCATCGTTTATGTTATGATAGATGCAACAAAGCAGCAGTCATTCCTGAATGCTTTTGATAAATCTGGATTCCGATCAGCAAACAGCTTCTTAGTGGCCTACAAACCTCGGAAAGGCAAGTATGCAGCATATACCGGAGATCTGAATGCCGAAGAGGCTGAGAAGTTCATCAGCTCTGTTCTCAGTGGCGATGTACAATTTACCAAGACACAGGACAAACCAAAGTTCGTGTAGAGATAGCAATCATAGTAACGCAACTAAAATTGTAAGCAGTGTACATATACAATATAGCTTAACGATAGTGACATTTTTCCACATAACATATCACACTCAGTAACAAGTATTATGGAACGGAGGAAGTAAGAGTTTAGAGTGTGGTGAGAAAATGAAATTTTTTTTATCATAAATCTCAGATTAATTTTTAGGACAGTTGATGATATATGTTCCCTTGTAGAATCTGGGATGGTTAATTTTTGGAAGCCCTCCTTTTGGAAAATTTTGGAAGATCCATTGGATCTCAGAGCAACTAAAATGTAGTAATTGTGGAACTTTGTGTAGATTCTTTTCAATTTTTGAACTTTCTTTTGTTGGCTCTTGCTCTTTAGCCTGCAGTTGATCAAGTATTGACCATAATGTTACGTGCATGATCAAAGAAGCCGAATTTTGGGCCCCCACGATTAAATTAAAATGTTCTACGTATTTAAGTCAAATAATGTTATTTCAGAAGCACATAAAAGATAATAAATCTGTTATGCATGGCACATATGATATATGGTATATGATTTATTAATAGTAGATGCTCAAATTATATCTCTTGCTTAAAGTTCTTGTTCAAAGAACTTGATTTGATTATTCAAATGAGAACAAATACAATGTAGACTTTTTGATCCGTTTTTCTTGCTTCTTCCCAATATATATACTTACTAGTCTCAGTATATACTTACACTATTATTAAGATATACTCCCTTCTATTCTCCCTAATTGTCCCATTTGACTTTTCACCATTTTTTAGGTGGTCAAATGGGACCACTTATGTACGAGAAAAGTGTAGAGTTTTTCAATTTTTATTGGTGAAAAGTGAAGTTAATAGGTGTAAAGGTGTAAAAAAATTAAGTTTAGTAGGGATAAATTGGTAAAGTTAACATATCCAAAATAAAAATGAGACATTTAAGATGACTTGACCCAATAAGAAAATGAGACACTTAGGGTGAATGGGAGGGAGTATATATAATACAACGTCATTTATGACTTTATAATATTTATTCTCTGATTTTTAAAAGATTTTATTCAATCAAAATAATTTCTTTTATCAAGATTGAATTTTATATATATATATATATATATATATATATATATATATATATATATATATATATATATATATTATATATATATATATATATATATATATATATATATATATATATATAATCATGAGTTGTGTGCTCGGATTTAATTATTTATTTAAATGAATAGTTAGATTTTATGAGCTTAAGATTAATAAGTTTGAAGTTTAAATTATCGATGGTAGGAGCAATGTAATGCAAGTAACTGAGCATATCAAAGTTAATTCACTCGTTTAGGCTATTTTGATTTGAAGACCTTCCTCGAGCCGTGGGATTTTTTGACCGTACTCTTCTTTATGGGTACGAGTTGTCATCGTTCTTCTCTTCCCATATCCTACGCATAATTTCTATGAGCTGGATACGATGGGTATGATGATGATATGCGCTAAGCAATTTTAAAAATTTTAGAGTGTTACACTTTAATTATCTAAATGAGCATGTACTTCAATACATGCCATGGCCTTCAAAATCATGGATCAAATCTCAATTTCAATTACTGCTAAGGTTTAGCTAATTATTTGAACTAAAACCAATTATTTGGACAAATACTCACCTTCCAACACTTCTTCGACTCTAATTCAAAGAGTTCAAAATTTTGTTCTCACATTTATAATTTATAAAAAAACAATAATGTTATAATAAATTGGTGAATGTACAATAATGTCTTTGAATATATGTATGGGTTGGTGGGTATTCTAAACAAGCGTGAGTATTTTTTTCTTTTGACATATTCATATTAAATATCTATCTTTTTATTTATTAATGATTTTCTTTTATTTATATTATGAGACTTAATTATTTACATAATTGTTATTAAATTATTATTTTTTCTTTTTTTCCTTTACCCCCATCAATCATTTTCATGAAATTGTTGTAAAATTAAATGATACATTTGATTAGAATAGGCAGGAGTAAAAAATACTCATGTCCTTTTTAATTTGCAACACTTTTTATTTTAAGAAAAAATTACCTAGAATAATCCAAACTATTCATGATTTTCCTATAATAATCTCACATATTGATTAACAATGAATAATCCCAACTTTGAGGGGCATTTTCCAAGAGTAAACCCGGTGACCGGATCACTTGCTATAGCAAGTTTTATTTTTTTAAAAAAAGATAAATTAAAATAAAATGTCGAAAAAATGTTAAAAAAAATATTCATAAAAAATTTATGATTTTTTTTATTATTTAGAATTTTTTATATATAAATTTTCAAAAATATTTTCTAATTTTAAATTAATATTTAATTTACTTTTTTTGGTGAATTACCTACTATAACAGGTCATCGAGTTACCCAAGTTTACTCTAGATAAATACCCCTCAACGTTGGGATTATTCATGGTTAATCAATAGGTGAGATTATTGTAGAAAAATCATCAATAGTTTGGATTATTCTAGGTAATTTTTCCTTATTTTAATTAGTCTTTACATCATTTTCATTTTCAACAATGGTCTCATTCTCCTTTTTTAATCACATCCGCAAATTTATTTTCCCTCTTCATTATAATCACTCATTTTTATTATACACTTTCTTTTGTCTTATTCACCAATTTAATTTTTCCTTTTTGATAGATTTTACTCAAAATACAACTGATACTGTTGGATAAATAGACCTTTAAAGGTTAGTTTATCCTCATAATCACCATTGGAGCTTTAATTGTGTGTCATTATTCCTTAATCCATTTATAATTATTCTCATTCATGGAGTGATTTTAATCATATTAAAGTGCTTTTAACCTCTCTGACTATGGTTTATGAGGGTGGAAATATAGTTGTTGGGATTGGCATATAAATAGGTTTTTTTATTTTTCTGGATGTACACACTTTTGAGTTTTATATTCTCTTCATCTTTTATTCACTTGTGCAAGAGTGGTATTTGCTCCACACCTTTAGTAGTGAGTGTACATTGCTATTGGTGGGTGTGTTAACCTTGGGAAAGTCCCGTCTATTTACACTTGGGATAGTCGGAAAATAACTTTCTTAATGCAACGACAAGTTCGTGTCACACCATACCTTTACTATATTAAAATACATGTTAGACACAACTCTAAACACATTTCTTATATACAAATGTTATACATATTATCATCACTAATGTGTGTTGATGGTAATAGCCATAACAAGACTTTGTGATGACCTTGAAAAGGCCTATATTTCCAAATTCTAAGAGCAATAAGAGAGTAAGGTTGAGAATAAGAAACTCAACAGTACTACAAATAATCTAGAAAAATCCGAGTAATCCAATATTTTTCCATTCTCAGTATCTATAATAAAAATTAATTCTCTTCCCTCTTACACATAGGATTTCTATGGTATACTCGAATAGAAAAAATAAACGAAACTCAACAGTAATGGAGAGTACTTGACAACTTGTAATATGTTGATACTTTGATTATATATGGAAATTTTTTATTTACCAAATAAAATAATATTAATAATTTTACAATTAAATTATTGTGTTTATAGATATAGAGAAGCTGTGGTGTAGTAAAAATTGTTTTACTATAATAAAATTAATAATGAATTAACAAATTAAAGTTGAATTGTTCATTGTTATTCATATGTGATGAGTTGTTAAATTATTCCACAATTACTTCGGTTAATATTTAGATTACAAACAAATAGTTTACAAATTAAGACTCAAATCAGATTATCGAGTTACAATATAGTTGATTCGAAAAACAACCACTATCAATTCCCTCAAGTAAAAGCCCTACTCCATCACAAGCACTATTTTGAGCACAATGTAGAGCTTTAAGATAATATTGCAACATTGTAACGGTTAAATTAGATTATTTGGATCAATTAAATATCATGTCCACTTTGATCACTCCACTTAGACAGTTATTTTGGTTAATTCTTAAATTACAAACAGTCTATTACGAATCAGGTTGTCTAGTTTAATAGTTGATTATAAAAACAACCACTATCATAAAAACCCTACTTTATCATCACAAGCACTACTTTAAGCACAACGTATAGCTAACGGTTAAATCAAATCATGTGGATCGATTGAATATCATATCGCCTCAGATCACTCCACTTAGACAATCCTTCGGTTAATTCTTAAATAACATACAATTAGATTACAAATCAGTCTATTTAGTTAACGCTAATTAATTCTAAAAGCAACCACTAGCATAAAAACCCTACTTCTCCATCACAAGCACTATTTTAAGCACAACGTATAGCTAACGGTTAAATCAAATCATGTGGATCGATTGAATATCATATCGGCTGAGATCACTCCACTTAGACAATCTCTTCCGTTAATTCTTAAATAACATACAATCAGATTACGAATCAGTTTATATATTTAGTTATCACTAATTAATTCTAAAAAGAACCCACTATCATAAAAACCCTACTTCTCCGTCACAAGCACTATTTTAAGCAAAATACATAACTATAAGATAATATTATTCGTACAATACAATTTGACAAGACAATTTAAACTAAAAATAAGTTACATGATGACACAAGATTAACATCTTTAGCCATAAGTTAAGTAAGCAAAGTCTATGAGTCAAATTGATCCCTTGTAATTAGTCCAACTACTCTTGGTTGTTTCCTCCCTTTTTTACTTACAAAAATGCTCTAGTCTTTTTATTTCTTTATCATACACATTATTTTGTGATTCCCCATATCTTTTAAAAATCCAAACAAACCCTTATAATACCCATCTATCATTTTTATTGAAAATCAATGGAAAAACCAAGATTTTTGATGTTAACAAATCAATCAAAGATTGATGATCATGATCATGATTCATGGGAAGAAAGAGCATTTGCTCAAGATCATACATCAAGGATGCTTGGAGGGTGTGTTTGGCCTCCAAGATCTTATACTTGTAACTTTTGTAGAAGAGAATTTAGGTCAGCACAAGCTTTAGGTGGTCATATGAATGTTCATAGAAGAGATAGGGCAAAACTTAAACAATTTTCTTCTTCCCATCTTCAAAATAATCCTAATACCTTGTTTGCTTTTTCTCAAAATAATTCTTCTTTTGATCAAAACCATGATAATAAGGTAAACCCTCAATTTGTTTCTTCTTTTGTAGTGGATTATGATAATAATTTATCATTTTTTCATCTTAAGAATGGTGGGTTAAAAGGTAAGGAAGCCTCTTCTAAGAAAAGAAAAGATCTTGATTCTTTTATAAGCTTGAGTAGCTCAAATTATGTTGCACAAAATAATGATGATGTGCATAATGTTTTCAAGAGAAGGAAGCTTGATACATCTATAGGTGAAGATCAAGGAACAAAGGTGTTATGTGCTCCTAATAGTAATGAGGGATTAGATCTAGAGCTCAGGCTTGGTGATCGCCAAAGCCCTAATCCTAAAAGATTAGAGTCAACTATATGAACTAACAGAGGTACAATCATCCTTACTGGTGATCGCCACAACCCTAATATATACTAAAATATTAGGGTTAGCTATATGAACCAATAGAAGTTATCCTTACTGGAGATCAGGAAAAATATAATCCTAAGAGATTAAAGTCAGCTACATGAACCAATTACAGAGATCATCTATAAGAATAGTACTTATGTCTAAATCAAATAAACTAAAATTTGTAATGATATGGTGCAATTGCAAGATGCAACCCTGAGTTTTTCATTTGTGTTTTTTTCCCTACTTGATTTTTTTTCTTTCTTTCAAGTTTGTTCTTAATTAGGTCTGGGTTAGGATTTTGTGTGAAGGAATATTTATAGATGAATATATTAAAAGTGTGCATTGATCGAATTATAGATTATTTTTACAAGGAAATTACTAAGAAAATATTGATTTTTCTTTTTTTAAAGTTTAATTAGGATTACATATTATGTATTTAGTAATATAAGTAGTTTTGGATTAGGGTTTTTTACACATAGCTAGTTTTTATGTTTTTTTTTTCTTGTATTTTTTTTCCTCTACTTGCTATCACAATTCACATATATTAAAATTTTGATCCAATTATCTCGATATATATAATTAGTAGATATATAAAATATAATGTGGACATCATGAAATTGAGTCTATCTTAAATTTGCTTAACTCAATTTGTTATATATAACTTTTATGTATTAGATTACTAGCTATATATAAAAGGTGTTCATCAATAAATTGTTTGTCATTTATTCTCACTCAGACCACGTTTTTGAGCAGGATATTAGATTGATAATGATGATAAATGAATACCTCCTGCTTTCCGACTAATCCTATCTAATCGGACTTTTCGAATGAAGAGTGTTTGTACATATGTTCTAAGAGTTGTCAAAGGACTTGCATCAGGTAGCATTGCAATTTAAAATCACAAATTCACAAATTGTTGTATTAGACGGTCTCACCGAGAGATATATACCACATACATGGGATAAATAATTCATTTTTATACATATTAATATATTTATTAAAATATAAACTTCTTGTTTGAGATCGTCTCACTGATGTCTCAGTAGCTATTTCATAAATGGTTTATACTCGTATCATATTTCATTCCGCTAACTCTACAGGGTTTACGACGCGATCACATCACTTATGCACCAAAGCCATTTTTTTTTTTCATTTGAAACACCCATTTTATTTAAATTTTTAATCATTTTCTAATGAGAAAAGTGGAAGAAACGAAAATATATGAGCGTCAGAGCGTGTACAATGATTTAGGCTTATATACACCAGATTTACTACATTTGTTAAACGTTAACTAATTATGTAGGATATGGTTATTATTTTGATAGATTTTCTATAATAATAATAATAATAATAATAATAATAATAATAATAATAATAATAATTATTATTATTATTATTATTATTATTGCTATTATTATTATTATTATTATTATTTAATTATATTAGTCATTGAACTTATAACTTTAGGGGTTTTTTTTTGAGCTCCTATGAGTGTTAGGTCTCTCATACTTTATTCCAAAATTCGAAAGAGAGCGTGGTAAAATTAATGAGTGAAACAATACTTTCATGTTAACATAAGATTCGTAATAAATTAAGCATTTAAAATGTTAAAAGTAAACCAATATAGTCTTTTTATGGGATAAAATAATTCGTTTCCTCACTAATGAATTTATCGTCAAGAAATTAACTAAATTAAGTAAACTTTAAATTGATTGTTGAAACGACTTTAGAATATCCTATATACTTTATTATACCTCCCTTATACAAAAGTCGACAAAATTTTAAATGTAATACATATCTTTTTCATTGTTGAAGCTAAATATATTCTGTTTAAAATGAAAGGTGAATACGATATATTCAAAATCTCACCATGCTGCCAAGTTGGGTTTTACTCTCAATTATTAGTGAATAACTTTTTGATAATACCGAGAATTGTGTCTTCTAATTTGAAATAAGTATCATTTTTTTAAAAAAAGAAACTGAAATCGAATTCCACCTAACTCTCTTTTCTTTAGCCTACCTTTTACGCTTCGAGCTTAACGTGTTGCAAGTGACTCTACAGCATAGTTATTAATAATAAAAACAATTAAATATCATGTAAAATAAAAATAATTACCACGATCAATTTAAATAAAGTATTGAAAACTAAAATTCTTGAACCAAATCTATATTTAACACAAGAATCAATTCAATGCAAGATCTGAGTAAACCATAATATTATTGTATTAAGAAATCTCACTAGGAATTGCATGAAAGACAGAGACAGAAGAATTACAAGCTATCTTTTAACTTGAGTTCAAGAGTCAAGACAATAGCAAAACAGCCAATAACTCAATTAACTATTATTTCTTCAAAAAAAAAAAAATGAACTATTATCAAGAAAAAGCATAACAAGTCAGATACTTCCCAACATGGATTCCCTTTTCATTTGTATCATTATAAATATTTTATTACAATCAATATGCAATTAATTATTAATTATATTTATTTCTGTCCTTTAATTTGTTTTATTTTCTATTTTAGTCTATCACAACAAATATGACTCTACCACTTTTATTTTTTATATTTTCTCAGATTTCTAATACGCATTACTTTAGCCAATTATACTCAATTTTTTAGTCTTCGTATTATAAGCCAATTGGGGAAAATAACTGGATCAGACCAGTATATCTAAATATATATATAGAATAATTTGCGAATTACAACTTAAATATTTAGGACTTTTGCAAATTACAGCCTTAATATTTATATTTTTTGCGAATTACAGGTACTAAGGTATCAAAGTCTGCGGTGTTCAAGTCAAATCACAAAAAATTTGACATTTTAGTAGTCGAAAGTTTAGTTTAAGTAGTCGACATTAAATGATTTGGCTTGAAGTCCTTGATCGCAATGAAAATAAATATCAAGACTGTAATTCGCAAGTTTTAAACTCTAAATCGTAGTTTACAAATTATTTTTATATATATATAGAGAGAGTGATCCCCTAATAAATCCATATACATGTGTTCTCTTGTTTCACTTTTCATTCCTTTAATCTCACATCATTCCCAAGACCTACTCTTTAATCCTTCCAAAGTTTGCCACATATTTTTAGGTATACATTTGATTTGTTTATTGAAAAAGGAATATTATCCCTATTCCCTTCATTACTGATTGTGGCATTATCTGAGAAAGTTTTGATTTTGGTTTGTAAGTTTATGACCAACTCAGTGGCCTACTGACTACTGTACACCACGGGAATAATTGTCTTCCTAGTTCCTACGTTTACGTGGTTAGGTTGTATGATCAAATACCTTATGTCCTTTTTTAAGATTTTAATAATTTTTACGTAAATTTTTATATGAGATGGTCTCACTATTATGATAGTTTTTTATGTGTAGGATACACTGATTATGATGCCACCGTGAGACGTTTTTCGTATATGGGTTATTAAATAGTCTAACTAATACAATTATTAGTATATATAAACTTCTTGTTTTGATGTCGTCTCACCGAGAGATAGTTTCTCACAAGAACAGCTCTACTTTTAAGTTGTACTACTTTCATTGTCTAGATTTTGCTTATATGAATTTGTTATTGAATTTGTACATAATAATATCCAAATAAGAAAATAGTTAATTGCATCTAAACATGATGAAGTTTCATTCTACAACCAATTGGTTATAGAAGAAGTAACCCATCGAGTTTATATGTTAATCAATCTCAAATTATTCTTTAATGTGGGATCACAATTCACATGCAAGTTATTTTTCCAACATATGCCCTCTATGATTTTAGTATGCGGTAAGGAGAATCCTAATATGTAAAAGGACGGAAAATCAATTCTTATTAGGGCATGTTTATATTGAATGTAAATATTAAAAAGGATAAATAAAAGTCAAACTATGCAAATGAAGATAAGTATTATCAAGTGGAGTCCATGTAATTTAAGTCGTAATTTCAATCTTTGATCCCATGATTATACAAATTAAAATGAAAAAAAGCGATTCCGATGTAAATATGATTGTAAAGTTGATAGCTTATGAATTTAATTCTAATTTATATGATTGTAAAGTTGATAGCTTATGAATTTAATTGTAATTTAAAATGAACATCATTTACGGCTTTATATAGCAAATCCATGTTTTGAGTTCAAATCAAACTTTTACCGCGAATCAAATGTGAAAATTTAAAATAAATAAAATTCTTAATAAAAAAAAAGCATGCAATAAGATCTAAATCAAACTTATTCCAAAAGTAAGCGTGTAATCCGCAAACCTTAGGTTCGGGTTGTTCGCACTTATTAAGTGCTAACAACTCTTGTCTTAATATCATGTTGACCCTATTCAGTTCGCAGTTACTAAGTGCAAACAAACACTTGATTTTTTTTTTACCAGCTAATTATTGTTCGCACTATGTAAGTGCGAACAGACCTGAACCTGTGCTTTGGGATATCAGGCACTTGTATTTGAAATAAGTTTGATTTGGATTTTATTACATGCTTTTTTTTTATTAAGAATCTTATCTATTTCAAATTTTCTCAAAATGTAATCTTTCACTCCTCTGAAAAATGGAAATCACAAAATAGTAATTTAGATTGAGACTTCACAAGTCACAAGCACCTTATTCTCTTTTGAAACAGTGACAGTAAAATTTCATTGCCATTTACAACAGTAATGAAAATTTTGAAGGGGGAATAAGAAATATGGGTAGCGGCTTCTTATTCGACCACCTCTAACTTACGTTCCCTCGTATACACATATCAATATATGGGATACAAAAACTATTGAATGTCAAAGATACTTCTCGTTTGGCTCATCACTCGAGTCATGGCTTCGAACAGGTTTGTAGCCTGGGCATAAACCTATAAATTCACGTTATGGAACTGAAACAGTGAATTTTCGAGCTGAAACTTGTATGAAAAAGATATTGTTTGAACTTCGAAGGCTTCTGCGCTCCAGCTTATATAAATGCATGAGATCCTTGGACATGCTCAACTGTTCGAAGGCTTCAAAATAGTGATGCCTACGTATGTCGCTTTTTGAAAAGATAATGGCGCTTGGTTGGATCTTTGGGCTTCTTCTTCAACTGCCCCATTCCTTGTTTCTTTTGTCCCGTGCTGCACAATAAATAGAGACCATGAATGAGTGAGTGTTATTATTACATTCACCTTTAATTTAATCAGAGTCCTGATTATGCTTTACTAAGCTTTAATGTAAAAATAACTTATCGTGAATTCGAGATATACGTACTTGTATTCCATGTATACCATCCCATTAGCACCCGACATGGCGCTCATCGATCCCATGGTTCGACGTGCTTTCATGAGGGCTACCTCGTCGGCATCCTCTTCCAACTGCTCCAGACCAACAGCATCATCCCCAGCACTTAGCACCTGTTGCCAAAATTTTTAAAAGTGCATCATATTATTTCTACCCCAACAGATGAAATTCAATTTTCAACAGTACCTTGCCATTGCAGTGAACAACGCTCAAAATATAAACCAAAACATAATACTAGCTTCATAATAGTTGCACATGATTGCATCAATTCAGAAGCAACAAAAAATGAAGAAAAGTGTCTTACTAGAAAGACATAAAGAAAATGCATGCAGAAGATGAATGTTGAATACCTTCCTCAGGAGATCCAACTGTTCCTGCAGTGTGTTGTAACTAAGTGCAGCCCCACAATCAGGAGGAGGCAGGCTAGTTATAACCTACAACAGAAATGAACCATCATGATACTGAATTAATGAACATAGCACTAGAACAAATTCATATTATGGAAAAATATTGAGCACAAAAGAGAATGCGATTCAAACTAGAAATTGCTGACACAGCAATTAGGAATATAATATACTTCGTCCATCTCAGAATACTCGCAACATTTTGATTTGTTGACCACCTTTTAAAAAGAACTAAATGGAAAAAAAAAAGTTCAAAAAATTCATCAAAATGTCATAATATAGTGAGTATTCTAAACAGAGGAAGTACAACAAGACAGATTTAAGCAAGCTAGCACATGTACTTCTGCTTGGATTATAATTGGGTTCATAGTAAATATGCTTTTGTAATCGAAAATGAAGAACAATTCTTGAGGGAACCTCACATCTATCAAATTTCCAGAGATTTAAATTTTAATCAAAACAATCTAAGTCACTTTCAGCCAGAAGGGACTACCGATAAAGATAACGAAAAGTGGGAAGACAATGCGAGCATCGCAGTTGAACCAGAACATAACCCCAACCCAAAAATTTCCACATTCTAGAATTAACTTATTTGAGTCAAACAGTCTACTAAAAGTTGGTGATCAAGAAAACCTTCACATGCTATACATCTTTACACAACAAAGATATTGCCATAAAACAGAATACCCAGGATAGTACCTTAAAACTGTAACCTTGGTCAATTAAAAACTGTTGCCTTTTAGTTGAGTAATACATCTCCTACATTTCAAAAACGAGAATTTAAGTAAAGCATATAAGTATCTCCAGCAAGTCGGTCACGATCAATTTTAGACATTACCTGTGTGTCGGTTGAAACAAGTGAATAAAAGAAGGCATTATACTCTTCCTTTCCTCCGGCCATCCTATCTTCAAGCCGACCCTATCAATTATACAAGAATCATTTTCAAAAGACAGCAACTAGAGCGATAAAGGTGAAGAGAATAGACTGAAGCCAACTTATTTTCAATTTCTGAGTTCTAACAACAAAATACTTCCTAGCAAAAATTGGAGACATAAATATCAAAGTCTCATTTGGATAGTATCATCTTTATCTACCCCCAAGAATTAGGGCAATGGATGCAGTTTAACCCCACAACTTAGTCAAAGAAGCCCATAAAGACCAACTTGCAAGGCAAAAAATTTGTTATTCATTGATTTTCGACCATCACGCCAATGGTACAGAGCCAGATTTCGAACAGTTACAGGCAAACAAATTTAGAGTTTTCAGCTGCTTCATACAAACTAACCTTGATTCCTGATCATCATCATCATCATCCTACCCAGTATATCCCACTCATAGAAACTATGGGCAGGGTCTGGGGAGGGAAGGACGGCGGCAACTCATACCCGTAAAGGAGAGCACGGCCAAAAGGAGTCCCCCGGCTCCAAGATGATAGAGATACGTACCTGCCCCGTGGGGTGAAAAAACAACACAAAATAGACCAATACGTAAGCCTACTCTTATTTGCTCCTCCCAAGAAACTAGGGCAAACAAGAAAGCATGACGCCGCTAACAACTCTAAGAAGAAAAGCCGAAGTCTAAAACCTAGATAAGACGCCTCCAACTACTCCTATCCTTAGTCAGGTCCTCAGAGAGGTTTAACTCACGTAAGTCTACTCTTATTTGCTCCTCCCAAGTTTTCTTGGGTCTTCCTCGACTCCTTTTACCCTCTACTATAAAGCTTTCGACTCTCCTCACAGGGGCGTCGAAAGTCTTTCTCTTCACATGTCCAAACCACCTCAATCTTCTTTCGCGCATTTTTCCCGAAATAGGAGCAACCCCTAGTTTGTCTCTAAATTCTTGCCCTAAGAATGACAATAAAGTGAAAAACGTACTTTTGCCCTAAGAATACGACCAAGACGTTGAGCTTCTTGACGCCTTGAACCAGCATGTGATGAAATTTGGATGATCACATTTGCTTCAGGTATATCTATTGAGTTATCACCAACCTGTTCATCCCAAGAACAACAATATTAGCTTCTAATGCTATATTTTTAGAGATCTAAATGCATAACAAAACCAACTAATGAATTGAAGGATTGATATCTGGATTCTGAAGCTCCTGAAAACAGCTATGAATATGAAATGCTAACATATACAGCCATAAGATCCCTCTCAAAAACCCAACAATTAGAAAGAGACTGCACCAGGAAACTAGTAATTGGGCAGTGTAGGATAAAGATAGAAATATTTAGGTTAATGAAGTAAACTACTCTTAAAAGAATTCACCGGAAGAGATTAATTTTCACATAATGGTTTAATTGAGAACACTTATACAAACACTAATAACAAAGTAGCTAGTAGTTACAAAAACAATGAAATCTAAAACTTTCTAGAGGAGAATGAAACTTTTCATAAGCCTTTTCCACATTTTCTAACCTGCTCATTCATTGCACTCCCATATTCATTTGATTAATATATGTTTAGTTTAGCCTCACTGAGATTTAATTTGAGGCAGGAGGATAAGAGTGTTAAATGAGAAAGAGAAAACACCGTAAACTAGATGTGCAAATGAATTCAAAGAATAACTTGGGGAAGTGGACGAGGAACTTGATGACAAAGGATCCCAAGTTTGAATCTTAAATATCAAGTGTAGAATGTTTATCGCCTCTTAGATGGGCCAAGCCTAGGCAGATGAAAATAAGGCCGCTTTGTACCATATTGACCGAGTTTATGAAGGTTTTCAAATATGAACTGTTATTATTAGCATCTTAAAGGTGTAAAAAACTACATTTTTGGCCGGATCAAGGATTATCAAATAATCTCAACTGGTAGCTTGCACCAAGACAACCACATTATGCGCAGCACCATGGTATCATGACCATTACCACAAAACAATTTCAAAGGGTCAGCTATACTGCAATCACGACAGAAACCACATTTTTGCACTATGCATTGGGGTATTGGAATGTCGCTAATGGGCCAAGCGTAGGACCTATGAAACAGACACCTAAACCTTACAAAGCCCACGGTCTATGCAATATACATGAAAATAATGCAACATAAAAGTGTGTACAACATTTTCGATGTAATGTTAAAAACTTAAAAAGATGAAATAATTTAATAAAATGCTAGATACCTTTGACAAAAATACAGTGTTCACATCCTTCCCAGTTTTGAAGGCCTCTAAAATTTTAGTCCTTTCAACATGGCTTCAAAAACAAACAAAACAAAATAAGAATGACAGTAATTACCAGATTAGACAAGATACATCTGAATAAGATACCAACAGTACCTGGTGGCACCATAAATCATAGGCTTTCTAAGCTTCATGGCATACTCCGTGAGAGCAAAAAGATTATCAGCAAAAACAATTATTTTGTCACCACGCTCCCGCTCGTGAAATTGAATTAGAAACTCACAAGCTCGGAACTTGTTAGGGTTCATCACATATAAAGCCTGAAATCATATTGGCAATAGCAATAAAAGACTGGATCACAAAAAACATAACGATGGATAAGTTACTATAGTCACATGTAGATGTATGAGCAATACTACTATAAACTATAGAGATGATGTTCAGAGCTATTAATTTTCAAATTTTGTTATATTTTTCACGAGTGACCAGGCAAAAGGGATCAAAAGAAAATGGTATTAAAGAGAAAGGATTAAAATCTACTATTTCTATCTAATATCTAAAAAGCACAAGCATACAAGCTAAATTTGAGTTGGCAAAGAGAAGAGCTGCATGGCAGTTTACTCTTAAAGATGAAACACATAAAACAAAGAGGATATGATCTTGTTGAGTTCATGACACTAGGGCTAGTAGTTCAAATTAAATACATTTGAAGCTCTTGATACAAACCACAATATATCGTTTGGTCAGCATTTTAAACAATTTGATTAATCATCATTCAATTATACAGATTATACACAAGCGTATTGAAGAGAAAACATTTGACGAGATGGTATCTAAGTATCTAGCACAAAAAAAACGCTCAGATCGAGGATCATGTTCCTTGTTTGAAGCAGATATTCAAATAGAGATGGACAAAATTCTAGAGAATTATTTGTAACAAGGAAATCTCCAAGCCTGCATTCAATTGACCAGTGAAGCTAATTTTGTCACCACTGAGTTCAAAATGGTCTAAGCAAAGAAAAGAAATTGCAAAACAATAGCCACACAACTAAAACTTCTTCAGGATAGCCCATACGGACCTAATATTGCAGTTTGTATGCTGTACACGATATTGTACCATATGAAACCAAAACATCTGGTATGCACATGTAGAGCACCATATGGAGTAGGGGAGAAGATAGAGTGAAAGGAAGATGATTAGAATATCACAAATGGTGGAAATTCTATGGTGGTTGGTATTGAAACAAACACTATGGCAATGTAACCTAAGGCGCAATTCCGAACTATTTTGGTTTGGTTAGTTTCTATTTATCTTTTGCAAATAAAAAATAAACATGTTTGGTTATTTTGTTTTACAAAAAATATTATAATCTTGTTTCGAGGAAAAAAACATAAAACAAAGCACAAGAATTCTCTATTGTGTTTTAGGTTTTAGGCCTACAAAGAAATCAGCCCCTTCATTTTCATCTTCACTTCCTCTAAGCTTAATGAACCATTTACCACGATCACCAACGACGGAAACCTTTAAGATCAATACACCATCAACCATCATTACCCGCCACCACCAATGGCTCTAAAATTTTAATCAGGTGGGAGGAGGACCATGACATTTGATTATGGAAACAAGCAACACTCTTGAGTAAGCAACTTAGGATGAAAAACAATGCAACATAGTAGAGAGTCATGCTAAGCACCATCTGCAACCTCTAAACAAAGAGTAATAGAGCTACAAGTAACTGCAGAGAAAAGTCATAACTTCGGAGTAACAGGCATTGCCTTCCTCGACTACCTCCCTCTCCTCCCTCACCTGAGAATGAATACCTGCTGTGCTATGAGCCTATGAGGTAGATGAAGTGGGGCCAGGGAAAGAATAAATAACTAGTGGAACACAGGTAAACTAATAGAATAACTATTTAGTAATTCGGAACAATACCAGATTCAGGAATCCACACTTCAGTAAAATGAAAAGTGGGCAAGAGAAAGGACCAAACATTTTTTCAAGTGAGCAACAACTCAGTGAGTGAAACAATCATTATACCTGCTTTTTCTTGGAATTTTCTTTCTTCAAATATTCAGCAAAAAACTCCTTTGTCATTGGACACCAAACCTCAGCACACTGTACATTCGCAATGAAACCACCCTTTACCAAATCCAACCAGTTAGCTTCATACAATTTAGGACCAATAAGGAAGTTCAGATCAGTGATTCTCTCATCTTCTCGCACAAGTGTAGCTGTTGATCATAAACAGGTATACTTTTTCAACACAAATACATTTGATGAACCACATTCATTTCATAAATTCAACATTAAAATAAACAATACCAGTAAGTCCAAGCTTGCAATGTGATTTTGTAATACTGATGACTTTCCGAAACATGTGAGCAGGCACGACATGCACCTATCCAGCATAATGTCAAAATATGAAGTTAGACATGTCATCCTCTGCCTTCAAGGATATTATTTCCATAGAATGTTGAAGTTCACGCAAGTAATTACCTCATCCATGAGCAGCAAACCCCATTCTCTATTTCTAATTTCTTCAATAATTTTCTCAGATTCCTCAGAACGCTTACCCCCAAAAGCAACCATGTTATATGTTGTCACAACTACTCCAGCATTTCCACGAAATCTCTCTTTACTATCAGAAGTGAAACGGCATATGTGCTCATCTTTTATAGTAGACCAAAGTTTAAACTGGAATGCCCATTGGTCCACTGACACAGCATTTGTGGCTAGACAAAGGCAGCTCTTCTTTATACGGCAAGCTGCAGATACACCAACGAGAGACTTCCCAGCACCACAAGGTAAAACAATGATACCAGATCTTGCTCTACCTGCAAACGATAAACACAGCACAAAACACATTTAAAATTCAATGAAAACATCAACTCAACGAATTTTCTTAGATTTAATATTAAATCTCTTTCATAAGCATAAATATATCGGAAGACCTCACCATTCCCAAACATTTTACTAAGACTTTTCTCCTGATAAGGTCGCGGTTGTGCATGAGGTTTCAGTTCCATATCAAGATCAGGGTTGACCTGCAGATAATGGTGACTGAATCAAGTATTTATCTTTTATTGACTAGATACAAGCTATAATAGATGGCAAGTTCTATCAACATAAATCATTACACAAACATGTGTGATCAGACGCATAAGAAACACCATTTTTGGGATCATGACAGTTATGGTTTTAGTAGAAGGAACTTTTTCTTGTGTTTACATTCAGAGTCAAATACTTGGGTTGATTACCTGCAAGTCTCAACTCAGTCATATGGACAATCTCTATTTACTAAAAACATCATGGCTGGAGCAAGCTAGTGAAGAGAAGAGATAACATACAACCAGGCTTCTAGAGGAAGATATGAACAAGTTAGTGAAGCACATCAAGCTCAAGAAGGACACCAAGATTTCCCATCAAAATTCTTCACCACCAAATTCATATTTATAGGGGTTTTTAGTTGAATTTACCGGCAAGTACAAGAGAACATTAACCTTGATGACAAGATTATCACCAACCAAGATTTTTCTTGTTTTTAGTTTATTTACCTTGTTTATAGCTTTATTTTTACTTGTTGTCTTGATTGGTATCATATCACAAGACCACAAAAATATATATTTTTCGTTGGCTTAGCTAACATTCTAGCTTTTCTCGCCCCCCTATGGATACAAAATCTCGTACTTGCTATTAATATTACTTATTAGTTAGAATTTACGGTGCACTATAAAATTGTTTGATTAGAAGGTTTTAGGTTTCAACGACCCTAAAATTGTTATGAACAATCCTTGGCATGAGCAATCACCTCAAGGTGCTCCCTCGGATCAACAATTAAAGTTGTCGTAAGGTTCTCATTTACCACGTGCACATTTATATATAATGGAAATTGGCTTGTTCATGTACTAAGGGCTCACCGTATCATTGCGGAAATCGTATTCCTCCAACATTGGATAATTGAGTTCATTTGGCAAGCATCGTTGTTTAACATTTTCAACCTGCATCAATCATGAATATAAACATCAACTCTATTGGCAAAGAAAGCATGTTTTAAATTTCCTAAATTTTCTACCAGCAGGTACATTTAAAAAGCGGTCCCGAGGCCCAAAAAACACATCCAAAAATAAGAACACAAGGTTCGTGTATCACTATAGAAATATGGTGCTTGAACTAGGATAAAACAATCAAACCCATGTATAACAATATAAGTCTAAAAATCACCCCAAAAATGACATGTTGAAAGGTTGTATTGAAAGTTATAATAGATACACATAAACATGGATACTTTGCTTTCACAGTTTACGCACACAAATGAGTAAAGCAGGAGTATAGAAATTCCCTTTTTAACCAAGTTAAAGTTTCCAAGGGCCCATACCCTAACTCGAATAGAGTTGAAATGCATGATCGCCATCCACATCATGGTTATTAAAATTCCAATTCCGATCTACAATTCCACAACCCTACGATCCACAAACTGACGAGTGATCTGATTCTTAAGTAGGATATTTATATCAAGAATATGGATGATAAGATCATAACACGATTCTACAATCTTATGATCCAACGATCTGCTCCTACAAGGGTAGTCTTAATATTAAAAATTATCCTAGCTTTTGCTTGCAAATAAATATATTCTAAAATTATTTCATAATTATGATTAAGGCTCTAACACTTTGTTGTGGTTATGAAAATTCGTGTATTGTTCATAAATGGTTATTACAATTTTCCTTTTAATAACTTAAAAGATGCAGTCAATTAAATCTTTATTTACAACTTACGATCCTATGATCTGATTCTAGCGATTTCAACCCTATCCCCTCGTCAGTTTTATGTAGGATCCCGATTTTTACAACCTTGATTCACATCATAGGATCTACAAAGTAACATATAACCACTACCACAATAGCAATGTGTTGCATCTATATTCACATAATATATGAAGTTTGCCTCCTATCTCACAATTCTTCACATCAATGTGAACAAATTATATAACCCAAATTCTTCCTTGATTTATGGACATGGACTAGCAATAAAGATAACAAGAGCATCTACCTCCTTGGAAACTTCTTCTGACATTTTAGCGCATTATTTAAGGAATCATAAAAACAAGAGAAGAGTTAAGAGAGTGTGTCATGAGTATAGAAAATTGAAAGATGAGCTTAGTCACACTTACAAACAAATCAAGATTCCTTGATTTACGAACATGAACATGCAATAAAGTTTCCTTAAATAATTTACGAACAAAAACTAAAAAAACGCTCATAAATGCTATAATGTGAAATTTGAAATGGAAGAAAAACCCCATTTTACTGCATAAATAGAAGCTGCATTAAAAACAGATGTAAGATCACAATTTACCTGAGCAGGGTCAATTTCAAATGCATGAGTTTCTTTCTCCTCAGCTACAGCAGCCAACTCAGCTTCACTAAGCAAATCATCGTGTCCACCTCCCATCTCACTCAGTGCTTTGCTAACAGTGAATCCATCTGTCCCATGAGCTGCCTATAAATGAAAACCACGCTGTTAAGTGAAGTATAATATAAAAGTAAAAAATGCCACCACAGCGTCATCATGTACTCACTATGGAAAAAACTAACAAACATGTAGGAACAACGTTGCTACAAGCTATCAATGACAGGTAATTTAACCAGCGATTAGGCCAAGATATCAATATCAAAAAAATCAACTTTACAAAACTACTCTCCAACATGGTCCTCCAAAGGTGTCTTCTCTAGAACGCAAGTCATTCAAGCATATTATAGAACGAGACACCTGCATGAAAAAATGAAATGACTACATAGAGTATTCGCACCTCTGTAGAAATCCTCGCCTTCCCAATGACATCATCTTTAAGTAACTTCTTTAATACCTGCAGACCCATACATAGTATAAACATTGGATAAATAAAACTACATGGATTAATCAGCTTCCATGACTACCACGTACCTCTGGGAATGGAGATTCAATAAAGTATCGATTCTTCTTAAGCACAAGCTTCACTTTACCATAATTGGCAGTAGACGCTTGAATAAATTCAATCATTTCTTTGGGTAGCTTAGTCTTGGACAACTTATTTAAGACTGTTATAATTGTTTCTGTTTCCAGACCAACGGAAACAGCAGCATACAATGAATGCGGAGTCAAGTTGTACTCGTGCATAGATTCTGGCCTGAGAACAATCAAAATTAATAAAGTAGGGGGTGATAAACGGGAATATCGCAACGCATTTGTTAGAACGAAGTGTAGCAAATTTAATGGCACAAAGGATTATCATGTCATCAAACTCGAGAAAAGCACTTGAAGAAATGAAGCTGTGATAGAATAAATGGTATACCTGCATACGGGTTCAGCAATTGCAATGAGGAAATCATAAGCTTGTTTGTACAAAGGCGAAAAAGTTTCAAGAAAAATGCGGCCATCAGCACACGCCCACAAGGGACGATTGCCATGATCAGGCTTGAGTTCCAGCTTGGTAAAATCTGTCCTTTTAGGTTCACCTAATAAACACCAAGAAAAAAAAAACAATCACAGTCATCCCAACAAAATCATTTTTAAGGCATTACCCAATTAGGGTTTCCAATTCAAATCACACTTCTTCCCATTATCAACTTTTCAGATTAAGATGGAGTGAAATAAACAAACCGTCAGGATTACGATCATCATCATTATCATCCTGATTAAAGTAAGCATTCCCATCTTCAGGCATACTTCGATGATGATGATCATCCTAATCAGAACAACAACAGAATACGAAAAACACATAATTAGGACAAAATTGGGGGAAAATAAATCGAAAAATCCCTAATTAAAATTTGAGAACCTTGGATGATTTGTGCTTCTTGCTAGGTCGACTCTTTTCACCTAAACAATAAATTATAATCCATTGTTAAGCAATTGAAACGAATCAAAATCAAAACCATTGTTGTATGAAGCAAAATCAAACCATGAAATCCCATCTTTGCTTCTAAATGCTATTTCACAAATTAGGATGCTCCCAATCCTTCAAGAGTTTGCAAGAGAATAATAGTAGTGTGCTCAGTAGCGAGTAGCGAGTAGCGACCGGCGAATTGGAACTGGGTCTAAACTCTGAACATCAAAGTACGATGTTTCACATCCGGGCAATGGCGGAAACATAAAACAGATTTCGTGGGAGGAAAAATGTCGGTTTTTATGTAAATCGCACTGTCGCACAAGCATATGACGGTGTTTGATTGTTTGTTCAAATAGTTTATTAGACGATTTTACTAAATCGGATTATTTTAGAGTACTTTGCCCTAAATAAAGGATTGAGTGGTCAAGCTAATAATATCGTTCGCTAAATTAGCTAGTTGAAATAATTTATTGTGATATTAATTATAAATAAATTGTTTATATCATTGATTGTAGAGAATGACTTTCGATGTCCCTTTGAAGAACGTCGTAAGTGTTAAGATTAAATGGTGACTTGAGTGCACCAAATTAATCATATGAATTAAGTGTATGACATCCTATGAAGTAAGTTAATAGGTAAGTTATGTCTGATGAATATAGTGTTTAAGAGTGTGATTAAATACAAGAAGTTATGAAGATATTAAATCAAGACTTAAACACAATAGTTAAGATGTCATGATAAATGTGAGTAATGAGGGAGTTACATCAAGATTATAATGATGTACTAAGTTTATAATGATGTACTAAGTGGCTTCCATAAGAAAATTAAGGCATCCAAAGTATATCCATGACTTGAAATCAAGCTGTACAAATTCAGTAGCAAGCAGCCGCAGTCAGGGGCTTTGGATTCTGTTTCGTGGCTGTTCAATCCCTTGGAGCAGTTTAATTGACAATTAATTTTAGCATTAAGACTGAATACTCATGGAATGTATATTAGCACTATAAATAGGAGGCTCATGTGCCATCAAAAAACAATCCACAATAATCCATAAAAATACTCGAAGCCTAAACACTTAGTTTCTTTGCTAATTGTAATTCTCAATTGTTATAATACAAGAGATACTACACCAGAGGACGTAGCCTAAATTGGATGAACCTCGTTAATATTTTGTGTCGTTTATTATTGCATTTTATTCCTACAAACATCGATTTCATATTGTATGCGTAATTTGTTCCACACGACTACACACTTCCGATCTAGGTGATATTAGGGATTGAAACACATCGTTCGATCTCTAATACGTCCTCGTTTTCAGAAAGCATTACAGTAGAGGGTAAGAGAAGTCGATGAAGACCTAGGAGAACCTGGGATGAACAAATAAAAATTAACTTGCATAGGTTAAAGACCTGAGTAGGGATGGGGGTCGTTGGAGACGTCTAATCCATGTTTTAGACTACTGATTTCTTTTTAGAGTACCTCTTGGGGTTCTTGTTCTCTTGCTTTTTTTGTTTCTACTTTTATTATTGGTTGTTTTGTTCTTTTTTTAGTTTTATAATTGTTTTATGTATTTATTCTATCTATTGTTATACTCAAGTTAAATTAAATTTAGTTAAAAATGAGCTCAATTGGTAGTCAGTTTTCAATTATACGGCCTTGTATTCAAACACAAGTTCGGTTAATAGAATTCAAGTTAAATAAATTCACTAAAGAAATATGAATAGTAAAAAGATTTAGTAATTATTTTACATATGATAAGTTGATTACAACGAGTGATATTCAACTTATCCAATTCATTATGGTCAAATAAGAATTTCATAAGTTGTGTGTCTTAAGTTCAAAGACAAATTAACTAATTTACAACTAGTTCATTATAATAAAGTTAGTCGGATTTATTTCTTTTTGTTGAGTAGAATTTGGGCAAATCATAGTCTATTTGGAAGACATTAATGCCATTTTGTGTATTGTTATACGAATTTTGGTGTTCAAAAAATATTATAAGTCGATTTTCTAGAGTTTTAAGAGTCTGAACCAAAGAAAGTCTGATTACATAAAGCTAGTCCAAGTAGGAGCTGGAGTTGATAAAGTCACTGTTATTAAAGCAAATTCAGAAAATTCAGAGTGTGTGAAATTCAATCCAAGTCCAATTCATTACGTTACTACATAATTTAAAATGTCTCAATCAACATCATATATGATCATCGTCATGCCCTAATGTATTCAGATAGGAAATCAATTTTCAAGAAAGGGAATTCTTTTAATTTTACATGATACATCAAAAGTATTGTTACCAGCTAGCGTAGATTTTTAATGAAGAACATTCATCATGATATTACTTCCCTGGATAAGAAACTACTAAATCTAAGCTAATACAAAATGTCAGGTTAGAAAAAGCCCCATGCAGCTGCGGACTGCGGTTAGTATTTAATCCTGAGGAGCTTCGTAGCCTTTGCCCCTTATAATATAGATCTGCATTTAAACACCAACAATGCCAAAGCGTTAATTTCGAAGGCCAGAAGTTGGGTCCCTTAATTTTTTAACAATCTACTTCTCCCGATTGTATACCCTCAACAAGTGGCTGGGAGGTATTCAAAACAGACCCGATGACTCGATATTTACCCGATTTAAAAAGAGATTTACAATTAGTAAGAAGCAATGTGAATACATGACCCAATTTTAAACCAACCCAAAAACACATTACTCAAAATCGATCTGATAACCCGAATAAACACCTCTAGGTCTGTTAGAGGAGTAATTAGCCAATTTACTTATCCCGATTGTATACCATCTCAACAAGTTGGGTCCATAAGATGAATTAAAGCCAATCTACTTATTCCAATTACATGTCATCTCAACCCGACTTAAAAGTAGATTTACAATTATGTAAAACAAATATGAACACAAGACCTGATTTTAAACTGATCCGATTGTATACAATCTCAACAAGTTGGGTCCGTTAGATGAATCATAAGCCAGTCTCGATTACATACCATCTAAACCGTAAATTCAAATTCATGAACAAGACTAATTCAAAGAGTAAATAATGCATTACCTTCATAGTAGAGTGACTGATGACTTGGAAAACAACGGTATCACCATCAACTAGTTGATGACCCAATGCAAAACCTCTCCAACCTCCACTCAATCCAGTTTTCCGAGCTAAGTAAACAACAGGATACTCTTCACCCTCTTCGTCTACCAGCGTCACCGTTCCATCATTACTCGGTAAGCTTGACCTGCAAAAATCACTAGGAAGACCCTGGTGCACCAGTTCAGGGAACCATCATTGCACATTCTGTGTTAGTGATTTGTATTAAGAATGGATTCAGTTTTGGTGTTGGTGAAGAACTAGAAAATGGAGTATTAACAAGAAAAATGGAAATACCAGCCAAAAACAACCAGCAACATGGGAAGGAAGAATGGGTCTAACAAGAGTGGGAAAACCCTCTTCATCAAGTTTAGCAGCCAATTTCTCTGCAACTTTAATGGTGTATGCTCTTTCTTC